>OX459030.1:63532265-64094071 GCA_949775025.1 Tricholauxania praeusta | reverse complement strand
TTATCATTATCATTATCATTATCATTATCATTATCATTATCATTATCATTAATCATTATCATTATCATTATCATTATCATTATCATTATCATTATCATTATCATTATCATTATCATTATCATTATCATTATCATTATCATTATCATTATCATTATCATTATCATTATCATTATCATTATCATTATCATTATCATTATCATTATCATTATCATTATCATTATCATTATCATTATCATTATCATTATCATTATCATTATCATTATCATTATCATTATCATTATCATTATCATTATCATTATCATTATCATTATCAATTATCATTATCATTATCAATTATCATTATCATTATCATTATCATTATCATTATCATTATCATTATCATTATCATTATCATTATCATTATCATTATCATTATCATTATCATTATCATTATCATTAATCATTATCATTATCATTATCATTATCATTATCATTATCATTATCATTATCATTATCATTATCATTATCATTATCATTATCATTATCATTATCATTATCATTATCATTATCATTATCATTATCATTATCATTATCATTATCATTATCATTATCATATATCATTATCATTATCATTATCATTATCATTATCATTATCATATCATTATCATTATCATTATCATTATCATTATCATTATCATTATCATTATCATTATCATTATCATTATCATTATCATTATCATTATCATTATCAATTATCATTATACATTATCATTATCATTATCATTATCATTATCATTATCATTATCATTATCATTATCATTATCATTATCATTATCATTATCATTATCATTATCATTATCATTATCATTATCATTATCATTATCATTATCATTATCATTATCATTATCATTATCATTATCATTATCATTATCATTATTATTTATTATTATTATTATTATTATTAATTATTATTATTATTATTATATATTATTATTATTATTATTATTATTATTATTATTATTATTATTATTATTATTATTATTATTATATTATTATTATTATTATTATTATTATTATTATTATTATTATTATTATTATTATTATTATTATTATTATTATTATTATTATTATTATTATTATTATTATTATTATATTATTATTATTATTATTATTATTATTATTATTAATATTATTATTATTATTATTATTATTATTATTATTATTATTATTATTATTATTATTATTATTATTATTATTATTATTATTATTATTATTATTATTATTATTATTATTATTATATTATTATTATTATTATTATTATTATTATTATTATTATTATTATTATTATTATTATATTATTATTATTATTATTTATTATTATTATTATTATTATTATTATTATTAATTATTATTATTATTATTATTATTATTATTATTATTATTATTATTATTATTATTATTATTATATTATTTTATTATTATTATTATTATTATTATTATTATTATTATTATTATTATTATATTATTATTATTATTATTATTATTATTATTATTATTATTATTATTATATTATTATTATTATTATTATTATTATATTATTATTATTATTATTATTATTATATTATTATTATTATTATTATTATTATTATTATTATTATTATTATTATTATTATATTATTATTATTATTATTATTATTATTATTATTATTATTATTATTATTATTATTATTATTATTATTATTATTATTATTATTATTATTATTATTATTATTATTATTATTATTATTATTATTATTATTATTATTATTATTATTATTATTATTATTATTATTATTATTATTATTATTATTATTATTATTATTATTATTATTATTATTATTATTATTATTATTATTATTATTATTATTATTATTATTATTATTATTATTATTATTATTATTATTATTATTATTATTATTATTATTATTATTATTATTATTATTATTATTATTATTATTATTATTATTATTATTATTATTATTATTATTATTATTATTATTATTATTATTATTATTATTATTATTATTATTATTATTATTATTATTATTATTATTATTATTATTATTATTATTATTATTATTATTATTATTATTATTATTATTATTATTATTATTATTATTATTATTATTATTATTATTATTATTATTATTATTATTATTATTATTATTATTATTATTATTATTATTATTATTATTATTATTATTATTATTATTATTATTATTATTATTATTATTATTATTATTATTATTATTATTATTATTATTATTATTATTATATTATTATTATTATTATTATTATTATTATTATTATTATTATATTATTATTATTATTATTATTATTTATTATTATTATTATTATTATTATTATTATTATTATTATATTATTATTATTATTATTATTATTATTATTATTATATTATTATTATTATTATTATTATTATTATTATTATTATTATTATTATTATTATTATTATTATTATTATTATTATTATTATTATTATTATTATTATTATATTATTATTATTATTATTATTATTATTATTATTATTATTATTATTATTATTATTATTATTATTATATTATTATTATTATTATTATTATATTATTATTATTATTATTATTATTATATTATTATTATTATTATTATTATTATTATTATTATTATTATATTATTATTATTATTATTATATTATTATTATTATTATTATTATTATTATTATTATTATTATTATTATTATTATTATTATTATTATTATTATTATTATTATTATTATTATTATTATTATTATTATTATTATTATTATTATTTATTATTATTATTATTATTATTATTATTATTATTATTATTATTATTATTATATTATTATTATTATTATTATTATTATTATTATTATTATTATTATTATATTATTATTATTATTATTATTATTATTATTATTATATTATTATTATTATTATTATTATTAATTATTATTATTATTATTATTATTATTATTATTATTATTATTATTATTATTATTATTATTATTATTATTATTATTATTATTATTATTTATTATTATATTATTATTTATTATTATTTTTATTATTATTATTATTATTATTAATTATTATTATTATTATTATTATTATTATTATTATTATTATTATTATTATTATTATTATTATTATTATTATTATTATTATTATTATTATTATTTATATTATTATTATTATTATTATTATTATTATTATTATTATTATTATTATTATATTATTATTATTATTATTATTATTATTATTATTATTATTATTATTATTATTATTATTATTATTTATTATTATTATTATTATTATTATTATTATTATTATTATTATTATTATTATTATTAGTTATTATTATTATTATTATTATTATTATTATTATTATTATTATTATTATTATTATTATTATTATTATTATTATTATTATTATTATTATTATTATTATTATTATTATTATTATTATTATTATTATTATTATTATTATTATTATTATTATTATTATTATTATTATTATTAATTATTATTATTATTATTATTATTATTATTATTATTTATTATTATTATTTATTATTATTATTATATTACTATTATTTTTTATTTTTTTCTTTCTCCAATGTGGGTATTACATTACAAAATGGGGGGCCTAAGCCCATTACATAATATGTAAGTGGAAAACTAACAAATATTTAAATTAAATTGTTGTATACATGAAAAAATATTGAAATTAATTGATATTTAAAAATTTTCTTATTATATGGCAAGTATCGATTAAGACAGCTTTTTGCATCGCGTCTATTGTGTTTTGTTTTAAGTCCAGTATGCATATGTCTCTTCGTAACTCTGTCGGTATCAATCCTTCCGCGCTGATTATAATGGGGATGATCTTAATCTCCGAGAGATTCCAATTGCGCTTGATTTCTACAGCAAGCTCCTCATATTTGCTGCGTTTTCTCATTGTAAGAACGGCTCATATTTCGTGTGGCAGGAATCGCTACATCGATTAGAATTCCTTTTCGCTCACGTTTTTTCACAATTGTAATATCTGGGCGATTGTGAATCCTTGTTTTGCTCTGAGTATAAAGTACGGTCAAAGTATATTTTTATTTCTTCGTTTTCTAGAACAGGTAGAGGGTTTGTACGCGTAATAGGGTACTTTTGTATATTCTATTTTGTGCTTTTCCAATAATTTTTTATGTAAAAATTTTTGCAACATTGTTATGTCGCCTTGTGTACTCATTTTGCGCTAGTTGTGGACACCCCTGCTATGATATGGTCAATTGTTTCAGCTTGACTTCTGCATCTACGGCAATTCGTTTCAGATACGTTGGGATCTTTCATCACAGTCTTCTTGTAATACTTTGTTGGGTATGACTCTGTCTTGAATAGCAATAACAAATGCCTCAGTCTCAGCATACAGGTCCCCGTTCAATAACCATTTGTTTGACATAAGTTTATCAACATTACTGGAATTAAGAGATCTGTAATACTGTCCATGTATCGGCTTAATTGCCCAATTACTTTCCCTTGTACTGTTATCTATTGCAAGTCTCTGAAAATTACTGCTAAGGTTAGTGGTGTTAAATTCCTGTCTGCTCCTACTATACTCCGTATTAAGTCTGAGCTTTCTGATTTGGAATGAAAGTAACTCCTAAGTGATTGAATTTGATTGTCGTGTAATGTTTGGAGGTCTATAAGCCCTCTACCACCTTCTTTTCTGGATGTTTATCATTCTTTCGCAGCATGATTTGGGATGATGAAATTTATACGAAGTGAGCATTGTACGAATTTTGCGTTGAAGTGCGGTTATCTCAGTGTGAGTCCAGTGTACAATACCAAAGGTATAGGTAAGAATAGGTATTGCATATGTATTTATAGCATTTATTAAAAATTTTCCGCTAAGATTAGCTTTTGCGATCTTGTGTATTCTTGCTTTAAATTCATTTGTAATATTTAATTTTACAGTGCCTTTGTTGATTCGGTTATTTTGCAAAATTCCAAGATATTTGTACGTTTCATTAACTTCTATTTCCTTGATATTAAGGGACGCATGGATCTCCGCTTTCGATTACGTTTCCTTTGTTAATGTATATTGTCTTACATTTCTCGAGCCCGAACTTCATATTTATGTCGTTGCTAAACATTGACACAACTTTTATGAGTTGGTCTTAAGTGCCTTTTTTGTGATGCGTATATTTTTAAATCATCCATATACAGTAAATGATTTATAATACTTTGTTGATTATTACTCTTCAGTTTGTATCCGTACGTACTTTTTTTTAAAAGATTTACTGAGTGGGTTAAGCGCCATGCAAAACCATAGTGCTGACAAGCAGTCGCCTTGGAATATTCCCCGGTTAATACTAATTTCATTTGTTTTTATCACATTCTCATCTGTTTGAATTATAACACTTGTTCGCCAGAGCATCATGTTATATTGGAGGAACTCTATAATCTTTGTATTTATTTTATAGATTTTTAAGACCGCTATGAGATATTCATGTGGAACGCTATCAAAAGCTTTTTGATAATCTATATAGCATGCATGTAAATTTTTTTTGCTTTGGGTTACTTGTTCCAGTATGATTTGGTCAATTGTAAGCTGTTCTTTACAGCCTTTAGCTTGTTTGCAGCATCCTTTTTGCTCTTCGCATAGTATTTTGTTGGCCGTCAAGTGCTCATAGATGGACTGATTAATACATGCAGTTATAATTTTATAGAATGTCGGCAAACATGTTATAGGTCGACCATTCGCTGGGTTTGCTAGAAATCCACCACTTTTTGGTAACAAGTAAGTAACACCTTGACTCAAGTAGCTTGGAAATCTTCTTGGATCTTGGATACACTCATTTATTAGCTGTACTAATTTGGAATGAGTATTTGTCAAACGCTTAAGCCAGAAATTTTGGATTTTATCCAAACCTGGTGCCTTCCAGTTGTGTGTTTTTGATATAATCTGCTTCATTGCATCGTTTGTTATAGACAAATTATCCATTTCGCTTAGGTTTCGGTATTTGCTGGTTTCATCTGTTATCCAGCTTGCATTTTCGTTGAAGTGGCTTTGATTGGACCATATTGACTTCCAATAGTTTTCCACTTCTTCTTTACTTGGGATCGTGTCCGGATTCTCGTTCGTTTTGGTCCTGAAGGATCTATAAAGCTTGTTTTCATTCGTTCTGAATAAAGAATTATTCTTGCGCCTTTGATTAGAGAGTTTGTATTTCCTCTGTTTTGTGATTTGTATCAATAATTTCTGTTTTATTGTGTCTCTTGTAGACAAAATATTAAAGTCGTTTAATTCGTACCTTGAATGTCTAACGTGTTTTTGTAGGATTTTATTAACTCGGTGTTTAAGCCGTTTAGTATGTGTGCCACTAATGTATTTGTTGATCCTTTCCAGGTCACTCCTTAGGTTCTTAATCTTTATTTCAATTCTCATAAGAACATTGTTTTCTCGTGGTCTTCTTGGGCTTCTATTGATATATCCGATTCTGTATCCCATTTTAACAGAAATGGTTATAGCGAGAGAATAAATTAGTGTGTTAAGTTCTTCCAAAGAACTTATCCTGTTAATATGTCTTGGGACCAGGACTTCGTTAATATATTGGATCACTTCCGATAGCTTTCTAGATGTATGAACTTTTGGTATTGATGGTCTGGCGATAGGGTTAATGTCTTTGTATATTTCGTACTGTTGATCAAATATGTTTTCAATATCATTTAAGTAAGCATTGTGTGCAGTGTTATTATTTTCCTCAGCTTCAGTTATACTTGGAACGCTCTGAGTTGTTTCATGTGTAGCTACACTGCTTACAGTATTTGACAAAATCTGTTCATTATTATTGGCTGTGTTTGTTAATGTGGATTCTTTTATGGCATTTCTTACAGTTTCTGTGATGAGGTTATTTCTGTGTATAACCCTTATTTGGTCGGATAATCGTTGCTCAGAGACATCAAAATCTGGATGTTGTGCTACAAAAAGTACTCTTAGTTGTGTTCGATACGCTGTAAGATTTGTTTCTTGTTGAGTAACTATGTAATATGTGCGCAGTAGGTCTTGATTTATTTCATTTGTCCATCGACGTCGCTGCCTTATTCTCCCTGCCCTAGTGAGAGCTGAATCGGAATGTTCACGCTGGTCACTTAAAGGCTGATTGGATTGACTATTCCTATTGTGTTGAGCCACTGGCGACTCCTCTCTTTCACGAGCAGAGCCCTCGCCGGAAGCCGTGGCTTCTCCCGACGTTTGAGTGCATATCCTCACTCGATTTTGTACATTTAAGGACTCCAGGGGGCGGTCTTCTCCATAGGTAGCCTATGGGTAATTGCATTTTATACCTACTACCAGGTTAAATAGCATTGGTTATTTAGATGGCGCCAATCACTCGCCATGTCGCTTCGAGCATCATTGATACTCAGAATTTAAGTGGTGACCGACGCAACTCGATCACCCTCTGAGACTCTACTCTCGAAACCGCTGATTGTCCGCGACTGCATTAGCAGCTACCCTGCATATCTGCAGGACGTATCATTATCCGCAACCTATGACGCGTCCGATAGCACTCAGCTGTGCTCCCCTTGCAGATGATAAGTCGCGTAGCAGTTTATCATCCGCTATGGGCGGATTATTATTATTATTATTATTATTATTATTATTATTATTATTATTATTATTATTATTATTATTATTATTATTATTATTATTATTATTATTATTATTATTATTATTATTATTATTATTATTATTATTATTATTATTATTATTATTATTATTATTATTATTATTATTATTATTATTATTATTATTATTATTATTATTATTATTATTATTATTATTATTATTATTATTATTATTATTATTATTATTATTATTATTATTATTATTATTATTATTATTATTATTATTATTATTATTATTATTATTATTATTATTATTATTATTATTATTATTATTATTATTATTATTATTATTATTATTATTATTATTATTATTATTATTATTATTATTATTATTATTATTATTATTATTATTATTATTATTATTATTATTATTATTATTATTATTATTATTATTATTATTATTATTATTATTATTATTATTATTATTATTATTATTATTATTATTATTATTATTATTATTATTATTATTATTATTATTATTATTATTATTATTATTATTATTATTATTATTATTATTATTATTATTATTATTATTATTATTATTATTATTATTATTATTATTATTATTATTATTATTATTATTATTATTATTATTATTATTATTATTATTATTATTATTATTATTATTATTATTATTATTATTATTATTATTATTATTATTATTATTATTATTATTATTATTATTATTATTATTATTATTATTATTATTATTATTATTATTATTATTATTATTATTATTATTATTATTATTATTATTATTATTATTATTATTATTATTATTATTATTATTATTATTATTATTATTATTATTATTATTATTATTATTATTATTATTATTATTATTATTATTATTATTATTATTATTATTATTATTATTATTATTATTATTATTATTATTATTATTATTATTATTATTATTATTATTATTATTATTATTATTATTATTATTATTATTATTATTATTATTATTATTATTATTATTATTATTATTATTATTATTATTATTATTATTATTATTATTATTATTATTATTATTATTATTATTATTATTATTATTATTATTATTATTATTATTATTATTATTATTATTATTATTATTATTATTATTATTATTATTATTATTATTATTATTATTATTATTATTATTATTATTATTATTATTATTATTATTATTATTATTATTATTATTATTATTATTATTATTATTATTATTATTATTATTATTATTATTATTATTATTATTATTATTATTATTATTATTATTATTATTATTATTATTATTATTATTATTATTATTATTATTATTATTATTATTATTATTATTATTATTATTATTATTATTATTATTATTATTATTATTATTATTATTATTATTATTATTATTATTATTATTATTATTATTATTATTATTATTATTATTATTATTATTATTATTATTATTATTATTATTATTATTATTATTATTATTATTATTATTATTATTATTATTATTATTATTATTATTATTATTATTATTATTATTATTATTATTATTATTATTATTATTATTATTATTATTATTATTATTATTATTATTATTATTATTATTATTATTATTATTATTATTATTATTATTATTATTATTATTATTATTATTATTATTATTATTATTATTATTATTATTATTATTATTATTATTATTATTATTATTATTATTATTATTATTATTATTATTATTATTATTATTATTATTATTATTATTATTATTATTATTATTATTATTATTATTATTATTATTATTATTATTATTATTATTATTATTATTATTATTATTATTATTATTATTATTATTATTATTATTATTATTATTATTATTATTATTATTATTATTATTATTATTATTATTATTATTATTATTATTATTATTATTATTATTATTATTATTATTATTATTATTATTATTATTATTATTATTATTATTATTATTATTATTATTATTATTATTATTATTATTATTATTATTATTATTATTATTATTATTATTATTATTATTATTATTATTATTATTATTATTATTATTATTATTATTATTATTATTATTATTATTATTATTATTATTATTATTATTATTATTATTATTATTATTATTATTATTATTATTATTATTATTATTATTATTATTATTATTATTATTATTATTATTATTATTATTATTATTATTATTATTATTATTATTATTATTATTATTATTATTATTATTATTATTATTATTATTATTATTATTATTATTATTATTATTATTATTATTATTATTATGTATACTGCAATGAAAAAAATTACCGCAAAATTGAAAATCTGTGGTCTCTCCGATGAGTAGAGCTATGATGTTTCTTATGTAATAGCTCAAATCCTTTGTTGTTTTCACTGTATTCACCTTAATACACTATAATTTGAAATTCTCAATGCCACTACATAAATTTTCAATAAATAAATTTTCAATAAAAAAATAAATGAGAAAAAAAATTTTGATAATTCTTTGACCAAAAATTAAAAATTTTTTTTTCTCTTTAGGAGGTGTAGTTTTAAGAGGAATCTCAGTTAAAAATTTCGGTTTTTTTAGCTTAAATATTAAATTTAACAACAACCTCTAAATATTTCCACCTGAACAAAGTACTGCCTTTGTGTAACACTGAAAAGTATATTTTGTTTAAGTTTCAACTCCATAGAAACTTTTTTGTCAAAGAAAAAAATTAAAAACCAAAATACCGGTTTTGAGCCATTTTTTCGAAAAGTTTTGAGGTTAAGGTGAAAATGATCAGTACAAAAGTTGTATATCTTATTATTTCCTACAACTTTTGCATTGAACTTTTTTTGATATGATGCACAGTTTAGCTAGAAATCGTGAAAAACTGTGTTTGACCTCTAAAAATGCACCCCATTCCACCCCGGATAGCTGCTGTCGGTTCGATTTTTTTGTCCGCTTTTACAAGAGCTTGTTCAACAATATTCCGCTGTCAGATTGCTGTAACGAATTATTTTGTTGTTCAAACCCTATTTCTCCTGGACTATTTCATTTTCTTTCATCTTAAAATTTTTTTTTTATTCTTAAATTTACTTTTTGTACTTGTGTTTTTTTTTTTGTTAAATTTTTTTTCTGTTTCAATTAAATTTTTCTTTATAATATCTTAAAATCTAACTTTCTAAAAGCATTGCTACGGTGTCAACAGACTTATGATCTTTGGTGCAATTTTTTTCCCTTCGTACTGCTACACCTTCCGACCACTCTATCCTTGGCATTGATCCGTTGAAAAGACTCTAATTTGCTTTTGCTTATGGAGTTTGGTCCCAAAAAAGTTGTTCGGAAGACTTTTTCGTCCTGAACTTTTTCAATTTTGGGCCCCCCAAATCGGTTTTTTTTTATTTATCTGTTGTCAGCTTGTATGTTATGTTTAACAAATAAATTAAATATTTCATGTATTAAAAATTTTGTAAAAGCCTTATAAATAAAAAACTTTTTTTGTTATTTAAAGATATAAAACATAGTCCTAAGGCAGATATAATTGCCTGTCAAAAACTTACAAATAGAAAAAGGTCGAAATGCCAATTTAGAACTTAAAACATAGGTATATAAAATTTCAACCTACCAATCAATATTAATATTATGTATGGAATATTAAGTTTCAATATCTTTATTATTTTTCAGAGATGGTGTTGGTGAAGGTCAACTACAAATTTGTTTAAACTATGAAATACCACAACTGCTTGTCACCTGTCAAAAAGGATTTCCAAATTTTTCTTTAAAGATAACCTTTATTGTGGTTCAGAAAAGAATAAACACTAGGTACTTCTCTGTAAGTATGATTTTTATTTTTCATATTTTTTGTGGGAAACTATTTAATGATCGGTAAAAAATTTTTTGAGTGGTAATAAAATTATTTGAGTTGCGAAAGAAGGGGTTGTAAGTGGCCAAAAATTAATTCGAAATTTTTTTCGAGTTTTTCAACCTTTTGCAACATTTTCCAACCTCTTTCGACTTTTTCCAACATTTCCCAAATTTTTTCGACTTTTTGAACCTCATTCAACTTTTTTCGAGTTGTTCAACCTCTTTCAACTGTTTCAACCTCTTTCAACTGTTTCAACCTCCTTCAACTGTTTCAACCTCTTTCAACTGATTCAACCTTTTTCAACTGTTTCAACCTCTTTCAACTTTTTTTCAACATTTTCCATATTTATTCAATTTTCTTAACTTCTTTCAACTTTTTCTAGATTTTCATCTTATTTCGAGTTTGTCAACCTCTTTCAAATATTTTTAACATTTTCCATATTTTTTTGACATTTTTAACCTCAATCAACTTTTTTCGAGTCTTTCAATCTCATTTAACTTTTTTCAAGTTCAACACTTTCCGAATTTTCTCCAACCTTATTCAACTTTTTTCGAATTATTCAGACTCTTTCAACTTTTTCAACTGACCTCATATATGCCTGATTTTTTATTCTTTTGTCTTTCGTTGTTCCTATTTTGTATTTAGACTTATTGTTTGACACTAAAACTATTTGTGTTTTCTTAAAACCTTTTTAATTTGTTTGTTATTGTAGGTGCGAAGTGTATTTTAATGCGTTTTATAGTTTCTATTTTTTTAATTGTAGTTAAAGATGTCAAATTTTGTTTTCTAGTTTTTTTTTGGATTATTTTTCAACCATGCTCGTTATATTTTCTGTCATAACCATTTAGCTCAGCAACATATTTTATGTAGTTTAGTTCCTCCATGTAATTTTGAACATTAAGTGGCAATTTACACAACCTAAACACCATTCTATTGAATGCTGCTATTTTATACTGAAATGCACAACAAGAATCTATTGGGATATACCGCGGGATGTTTGTAGACTTTCTGTAAATTTCGAAAGATAATCTAGTAGATGCCAATCTAGTAATCAATAAGTCCAAAAACGGTAATTTTCTTTCATTGTCCATTTCCGACGTGAATTTTATTGATGGGTACTTGGAATTTAGAATCGTTAAAACTTCATTGATTTTGTTTTTTTGAACCACGGCAAAAATGTCATCAACATATCTGAACCAAATTCTTGGCAAAAAATTTTCTAATTTTAACTCACTTTCAAATGATGATAAACAATTCAGCTAAAAAAAGGTGAGAGTGAATTACCCATCGCTGTACCTTCAATTATTTTAAAGAATTTATTTGCAAACTGGAAACAATTGTGGTTCATGCATAATTTAGCAGCTTCCAAGAAAATTTCTTTCTTTTTATAATCATCTTAATTTTTTATTTAACCAAACCTTTAATAACTTTAAAGTTGTTTCTATTGGGATGCTCAGAAACAATGCGACAACATCAAAAGAAATTAAGATTTCCTCCTCTTAAAACCACATCTTTGATCTTAATAACAAACTCAAACGTATTTTGAACGCTGCACAGTTTTGCGATTTCGCGTTGCTAAAATCATAACTTTTGAACGGGTAAAGATATTTGAATAAAGTTTTTTGATTTTGGTTAGTAATTTCTGTAGATATGACATATATAAGATTCAGGTTTGAGGCTTTTAAAAAGAGGTGAAAGTCCAAATTTCAAAATTTTTGGTTTTTAGTGGTATGAATTCATAAAAAGATTTTTTTTTTTATAAATTTCAGTTTGCCTTATTCAATTAAGGAGGGGGTAGGGTTTTGGCGCTACCTTTTTGGCATAAGTTTAAAAATGTTTTTTAGCGTTACGGTAAAAGTAAATTTATTTATTTAAAGAGCATATAAAAGTACAATATTTAAAGAGTATTCTGTAAAAATTTAAATAAAAAATATTGGAAAATAAGCCATTGGCAGCAAGTTTCCGCGGACGCCTAAAAAAAAGGTGATCGGTCTCGGATCGGAATCGGTCTCTTATTTTTCGAGAAAAAGTGTCCACCGACTTTGAAAAGTTAGTTTCGAGAAAATCACGTTTAAAGTTTTAGTACTGTCTTTTTTTTTTCATATACTTACACAGAATCATCGAGACTCAAGACACTGTATCTTCGTCAGTTTTACTCCAATCGACCTCAAATTTCAACAGGATACTTTTGAAGAGTTATACTATTAAATGAAACAACAAAAAATTGCAAAAACAAAATTTGGCAAAACCCTACCCTACTACTTTTAATAATTTAAAAATTTTTTAAATACTTTTTTAAAAAAAAAAAAATTTTAATTTTTACTAATTCATTCATATGCATTTATTTTTTTATCTCTTAACATAATTTATAAACAGTCTTTCTCAAAGGCTAGAAAAGTTTTAAAAAAAGGGTTACAGAAATAAATTAGGTAATTTCTTTAAAAAATCAACAACAATCTACAATTCTATAAAAATATCATCATTATTTTGGATATAAGTATAAGAAACTTAAAACAGTACTACAGAATTTATCAGTCAGTTCTTTTCGTGACCTAACGTGCCTAAGTGATGAAATCAAAGGATCTGAAGATGCTAAAAGTATATTGAACAAGTCCTCATTCTGTCGAATACGTGAAATTTTACATGTATTGCTATATCTTTACTTCTTATAATCTACTAGCTGTCCCGGCAGACGTTTGTTCTGCCCTTTCCGGTAGGTGACGCGAAGCTGTATGCTATGGAATGTAAAAGCGAATCAGCCCATCGTTAAAGTGAAATCAACTTCTGTCCCTACTTTTTTACATATAGTATAGTATAGTAGACTTGGCAGACATTTTTCTGGCCTTACTGCTAGGTGGAGCGATGAGTTTAATTTACTATAGTTTTTGTGTTTTATATATTACCAAGTCTCAATCATCTGCATCAAATAATTGCTGATATATATAAAATGTTTTATTCGCATACGGAAGGTGTGGCACCACCCATTTTCTCATTGAAACTTCTTTTGCCCCGTGCATTTTATATATGTATCTAGCTTCATTCATCTGCATCACAAATTATGGTATCTTTTTATATGGAAGGCATGGTACTGCACGGTCTTAGCTTTACCTCTTAATATGAAAGATACATGGTGTAAGTTCCATGTGAATCCATGCAGTGATCTTTGTGAAAATCCTATTTTAAAAATATTGCTGTTGAGGGCCACCCTAAATAAAAGCTTTGTAGGCTTAACTATGCCTCTTAATATAAAAGCTACGTGGTGTGAATTCGCTGTGTATCGATTAACCGGTCTTCGCGAAAATGATTTTTTTTAAAAAAGTTATGTTTGGAGCCACCCTAAATAAAAAATTTATAAATCAAATCATGTCTCTTAATATAAGAGACACGTGGTGTAAATTTCATGTGAATCGATGAAGTAGCCTTTGGGAAAATGCTATTTTAAAATATTTTTAAATGAGGGCCACCCTAAATAAAAAATTTTTAAGCTTAAATATGCCTCTTTGTATAAAAGCTACTTGGTGTAAATTCGGTGTGAATCGATTAACCGGTCTTCGTGAAAATGCTTTTTTTAAAAATATTTTTCCATGAGGGCCACCCTAAGCATACACCCTAAATAAAAGTTTTATGAACCAAACAGTGTCTCTTAATATAAAAGCTATGTGGCGTAAATTCCATGTGAATCGATGAAGTGGTATTTGTGAAAATGCTATTGTAAAAAAATGTGTATGAGAGCCACCCTAAATATGCACCTTAAACTATCCTATCTCTCAAGTTGGATCGAACTGCACATGGTGTGCGAATTTTATTATAATCGGTTAAGTGGTTTAGGAGTCCATTGAGGACAAACAT
The DNA here is from genome assembly GCA_949775025.1 of Tricholauxania praeusta. Classification (NCBI taxonomy): domain Eukaryota; kingdom Metazoa; phylum Arthropoda; class Insecta; order Diptera; family Lauxaniidae; genus Tricholauxania; species Tricholauxania praeusta. The sequence goes on along the minus strand of OX459030.1, from coordinate 64,078,641 downwards.
TGTGACACGAGATTTATATATATTAAGATGTTTTTAGACTCTTGGGATTCTTCTGATAACTCTCCTATTGGTAAGGCTTGATAATTGATAATTTGTCCACTATGAGCTAAGATCTTATGGACAGAGGGTGTCAGTAATTTTTGGCTGTATTTATGTTCTAATATGTCTGCAGTTTCCTTGGTATACTTTTAAAATTTTTCTACTTTAACGGGTTCTCTACAGGATAGTACGTTTAAAATAACTTGTAATCTTTTTATCACGCCCTCATCGACTCCCGTTATTTCTGAAGTTGTTTCTGGTTTCTCAAAAAATCGCCTTGCTGTGTTTCCGTCATTTGTGTTACCAAATCCTTGCTTAGGAGTATCTACTATAATACCCATAGTCCAAGAGCCGGCTGTAGAAAAGTCGAGTGTATAAGATTACAGGATGGGATGCATGCCAAATGATAGAGCTCGACGAGCCTAAATAGAATATCTAGGGTTGCCTTGCCAAAGCCTGTCCCGATGGCCGAAAATGCCCGAATTTTAGCCAATTTTACTGTTCTAATTAAAACTGTAGTACATAACAGCTCGAAATGAATGCCAAATGATAGAACTCGAAGAGGCCTAATTATAATACCTGGAATTGCACTGTTGAATCCTGTCCCAAACATGGGTTTTCACCGGTTTTTTAGGTCAATTTTCATTAATGAAGATAACAGCTTGGAATTTGTGCCAAATGATAGATATCGCAGAGCCTTAATAGAATATATAGGGTTGCCTTGTAGAATTATGTCCCAAACATGAGTTGCCACTCATTTAAGAAAAGTTGACCCCAAAAACGGGTGTCAAATAATGTTTAGGACATGATTCGACAAGGCAACCCTATATATTCTATTTAGGCTCTTCGATATCTATCATTTGGCACGAATTTTAAGCTGCTATCTTCATTAATGAAAATTGACCCAAAAAACCGGTGAAAACCCATGTTTGGGACAGGATTTAACAATACAATCCCAGGTACTATATTTAGGCCTCTTCAAGTTCTATTATTTGGCATACATTTCAAGCTGTTATGTACTACAGTTTTAATTAGAACAACAAAATTGGCTAAAATTCGGGCATTTTCGGCCATCGGGACAGGCTTTGGCAAGGCAACCCTAGATATTCTATTTAGGCTCATTGAGCTCTATCATTTGGCATACATCTCATCCTGTAATCTTATACACTCGACTTTTCTACAGCCGGCTCTCAGCCTACCAGTTTTTCTCGAAATTGATCTTGTATTATTTTTTTCCTGAACTTTTGGTTGTTTGGATTATCATCATTTCCTATGCTGTAGGCTAGTTTCAGAATAAATTTCATGGATCTTATCCTTGCATGTAATTGCGAAATGCCTTACTCATAATTGTGTTCATCGTTGGAGTTCGGAAACCTTTTTGTGAACGCTTACATATAGCACAAGATCTAGTAGATTTGGAGCCAGTTATCTCATTAAGTACTTTGCCGTCAATCATTGTTAAAAATAATTCGTGTCTAATTATAGTTTTTTTGTCATCATTTCCTTCAAATTTGGTGGGTTGAAGTACATTTATTTGTTGTATTATATTGTTGATGATTGTTGATGGTGCTTCTTATTTGATATGAAGATTCTTTTGCGTACTTAAACATTACAGGTCGACAATAAAGATCTGATGATGGTCGAGGGTTTTTCCAGTGTTCAGCATTTTCACTCCTTATTCGAAGTGGGGCTATTGAAGCCATAAACATGTTGGCATCTGAAATATTTTGTCCATCTTCTGTAGAAATTTTTTGTTTATATGCACTTTGTCCAGATGATCCATCACAGCCCCAGTTTGTTAACAAAGAAATATTATCTGGGAACGATTGTATTTCATGGATGCTTTTACTGCTCAAAATTCGCTTAGCGGTATGATCTAGTAAATCTTGGAGTCTAACTTCAGCTGATGTTTCTGTCACCGTACAGTTACCAGGAACCGCTTCCTTTTTGGCTTCTGACACAACTTTGTAGCTGGGAAAAACATCTACGTTGTGGCTTCTTAATGAATTTCTCAAGTTGTTATATTTTTCCCTTGAAAGCCCCAAATCTAGGAAAAGCGCTAAAGCACGGGAACCGTCATATTTTATGGGATCACATTGTGGAGTAGGAATACTTTTTTTGATTCGATTGGCTCTTGTTGGGCTTGCCAATAAAATTCTTTTCGTTATTTCTGCCTTTTTCATTTCATGATCTTTGTTGTACTTCATGCTGAGCGCATCTGCTAAGTTCTCTTTTGAAATGTTTTCAGTGGCGACTGCAAATTTTCTCTTTTTCGTAAATTCCCCACAGTTTTCAATTTGTTTTGCTGGTCTTCCTCTGGAGGCCTGTGATGTGCTAGGAATATCATCAAGTGATAGCTCAAAGTCCTTTTTAAGAAAGTTTGCATACTTTATATAAAAATTCGCTTTGGTTTTATTACATGACACCCAATATCTCTTTGTGTTGCAGTAAAAGTTTTTTAACTTTTGTGTATGCTCAAGTCTGCATACTTTATATAAGAATTCGCTTTGGTTCTATTACATGACACCCAATAGGTGTGTCTGTTTACTCGACAAAAGTTAACTTAAGGCGCCTTTTGTTGCCTAAAACTGCCTAACTCGTATCTGTTTACCTCCAAATGTAGTTAAATATGAGCGCAAAAATGAGAGAAACAAACATCTGTTCACTGTTAACAAAAATCGCCAAAAGAATTTTTGTAGTTAAATTTTGTCAAACGTCAAAAAACAAAACCGCTGTTCAAAAAAATAAATAAACGAAAATTTCATTTTTGTGCAAATATAATTTTTGAACCTATTCCTATTGTTTATAAATCCACCGATTTCAAACTTTTGCACACTAAATTAAAGCTCAATAAATAACATGTCAACTGATACCTATATTGTTAAAATAGAAACATAAAATTGCTAAACTAAATCAAAAGAAAAAATCTATATCAAATTAAAATTTGACGATCGTAATAAAATAAATTTTTCGCTTTTGACACTTGGCTAATGTAACTACATTTTTAACTAATTCCTGTCTGTTTACCTTTTTTTAGTTAAATATCTTTTTGAGAACAATTGCGCTCTTTTCTCAAATTATTTAACTACGAAAGTAAACAGACACAACTAATATCTCTTTGTGTTGCAGTAAAAGTTTTTTAACTTTTGTGTATGCTCATCCTTAATATGTTTCGGGTATTTGTTTTTTACCGCAACCACAAATTAATCTCCATTTTCGCTGTTTGCAAATATTTCAAACAAATTTTCATAAGATATACTCATTTTCCTTGGAAACTTGCGTAGCTCACACTTTAAATAGTCAGAAAAGACTGAGTTATTGAGGCTTAAAATTTGACTTTTATACAAATACAGGTACAAAATATTGTGTTACAAACCTCAAACATAATACTTGTTCAGCGAAAAAATTGAACTACCTAATAAGCTAAATTCCTTGTATGATATCTACCGTAATAAAATAGGTGTCTATAAGGTTGGCCTGCACTAGAGTTCACTGTTATCAGAAGTGCATCTACCTGTATTCTATACAAAAAATACAGCTTTATTCTATTTGACATTACTAGATATTTTTAAGTTGCATTAAAAACTTAGATATAAATATCCGAGGCAAGTATTACTATTTCGCTATACAAAAGCGAATTTTTTTAAAGAGTGAAATGATTGGAAAAAGTGACAAATCAAGCGTTTTGGAGGTGGGGCAAAGCCCATATTATATGGACAGAAGTTTTCTAGGTACTCTTTACATATGCATCTATTTGCGTCAAATAGTTTTGGAAATAGGAAGAATAAATTAAGAAAGGGGCGTGGTAACGTCCATATTTATAATTTTTAATTTATTTTGAGTGATGTCTAAATTCGCTAAAAACATTCTATCAAATTCAGATTAACAATTTCCAAGTCAAAATATCATATACTGAAAATCGTCATCACACAACAAATTTAGTTTTATGCATATCATGTCACATAAGTAGCTATAACTTCTAAATGGGCAAATATATGCATGTAAGACCCATATGATTTTTGTTAGCAGATATGTCAACTATAATTTCCTATTCACCAATCCTTGATTGACATTGATTTGTGGATTATAGGCCAAGGTAAATTTGAAAAACTATGCTAAAATCGACCTTTTTTAAAAAATTCATGAAAATTATTAACTAAAATTTTTTTTTCTATATCTTGTGGAAATTATTTATTTAAAATACCATAAATTCTGAGAGCATACTTCAAATTCCCATGTTTTTTCAAACTTTTGAAATTTTCAATTTTTAATAATGCGAAAAATGTAAAAAAATGCTATTTTAATGAACGATAAAAAGTTATCCAACTTTGAACACCCATAAAAACCAAAATACTTGTCATAAATCAAAAATCGGTTTTAGAACCTTTAGTCAATTAACTATCAAATAAAAAAAAAAGTTTCGAGAATCAGAAATCGAAAATTTGATTTTAGCAATCACTTTTTGCAAAAGGAGCCACTGTGCGCTGTGTGTAAATCCATGCTGATATTTTTTAAATTCAGCAACTAACCATTTGGACATTTTTTCTGTTGGTGAATTAATATTCGAAATAATGGGTCTCATTTTGAGAATCAGCTTGTGTCTTTTAGGCAAGCCATATATTTTGGGAATGGAAGGATTTGAAACTGCTCATATCAACTTGATCAGCTTTTTTCACCTGTTTAAGTCTCTTTCAACTTTTTTCAACATTCTCCATATTTTTTTGATTTTTTCAATTTCATCAACCTCATTCAACCGTTTGGAGATTTTCAACTTCTTTCAATTTTTTTCGACTTTTTCAACCTCATTCTGAAAGCCTTTCGTCTCACACTTCCTCTTCTGCCTCTAGTTCTATAACCCTTGAACTTCTCTATGAGGAAATTCTGAGCCTCAAAAAAGTGAATAGCGATTTTCTTGTCGCCATGCAATTAATTCAAGAGGAAAATGTGTTGCTCAAAATCAGAATTTTCAATTTAGAGTCGAAATTAAATGTGGTTGAGGAAAGCGAAAAGGAAAATGTGCAAAAAATGAGCAGTATGGTCAAACAACTTTCTAAATATGAGAACCAGGCAGTTGCGTGTGATCTTCGAATAAATGGCATACCATTTATAATCAATGAAAATCTCACTGAATTGTTTACAAAAATTTGCATCACCATAAATGTTGATCCGCCAATCATAAAACAATATGTCTCGTCTGCGTCAATCTAACACTGAAGCAGCTACGCCAGACTCTACTATTATTGTCAAGCTGGAGACCCCTTTTCAGAAAAATCAGTTTTTAAAATCTATGGCTAAATTCAAAAAACAAAATAAAGACAGATTACGGCTTCGTCACATCGGGCTTAACTCTGACGTTGTTTTTTTCGTAAACGAAAATTTGACGAAAGTAAACTACACAATACTATATATCAAGCTGCTGTGCGACTTAGAAAACGTTTCAAATTTTATGCTGTTTTTACATTGCATGGCTTAGCTTATATAAAAATTCATCAAAGTGATGTAGCAATATGCGTAGATAGTCTGAGTGCTATCGAACAACTCAATACTGATCAGCAGCTGCTTTTTCGTGAGTCTGAATAGGATGAAAATCAAACTGTATTATAATGTATCAATTAAGATTAATCATATTTTATTTATTAATATTTATCAATTTTTTCTCATCATTTTATTATACTATTACACATACTTAATTATTTTTTGCTTGCTTTTTTATGTTTGTGCCTGTGAATTTGTCTGCGCGCGTTGCCAATTTTACTATTTTAATCTTTCTCATGAGTATCAATGATACTGAAGTTTGCTGTTCCAAAGACCTTACGTATGACTTCATACGAACTTTGACGGGTAGTACATCCGGAATAAAAATTTGCCACTTAAATGCTCAAAGCCTATTAAAAAAAGTTGATGAGGTCAGGCATATTTTTGTTGATTCTGAAATAGATATTGTGTGCGTATCTGAAACGTGGTTTATGCCGTGTACGCCGAACACCTTGTTTAACATGAACGGATATAAGCTTTATAGAACTGACCTCGTAAGAAATGCTGGTGGCGTAGCTATTTTCGTAAAAACATTCTTGCGCTGTAAAATCCTTTTCCAATCCACTCCTGAAAGCTTATGCGAACAACTTTTTTTAAATGTTATGATAGGTAATGATAATATTCTTGTTGGATCAATATACCGACCTAATCGCAATATTGATTTGGGCCCCTTAATTGAGTCTATTGAGCGTATGTGCTTGTCGTTTAAGAATATACTCATAGCTGGTGACTTACTGAATCTCAGTTACTTTTGAATATGCAATCCCTTGGACTTTTCCCCATAAATTGTACAAAGCCAACACACTTTACAAACTCAAGTGATACTCTTTTTGTAATGTATTCAAGTTGTAAAGTTAAGTGAAGTTGTGAAGTGTAAATTCTAAAACTCAATTCTGGAATTACTGTTGCGGTTTTTTTCTCCACATGCTTACTTTACATAGGTGCATACTTTTATCTCTCTCTCAGCAAACTCTCTGCATATATATATTCAGTATTCATAACAACCGTAATATTGTATGATACTTTACTAATAGGTTAAGCATAAAATTAATGTGAAATAAAGATTGACTTGAACTTGGAAACTGTACGTGTTTGGTTCGATCGTTAAAACATTTCAGTGGCGACGAGGATGGGATACAATTCTTCATCCAGTGGTGACGATAAATCAACAGCAAAAAATTTTAGAGAATTTCCACAGGCTTCAACAATGAATATGGAATAGTTTGAACCGAATGTGGAGCAGTGGCAAACATACATGGAACGTATGGAGCAGCTTTTTATCGCAACCAACATCACAACTGAAGTTCAGAAGAAATCGTTGTTTATTAAATATATTGGACCAACTACATACAGACTTTTGCGAGACTTGTGCCAGCCTACTCTACCCAAGGATGAGTCATTTGACATTTTGGTAAAACGTTTGACCGATCATTTTACGCCCACATTAGTAATTTTTAAGGAAAGGCGCACCTTTTATGCGGCGCAAAAGGGGCAAGGCGAAACAGCGGTGGATTGGCACGCAAAAATTCGGCGATTAGCAGCTAATTGTGAATTTGGATCTATGCTTGAAAGTAAGTTGATCGACAAATTTGTTACTGCCATGGACGGAAAAGTTTTTGAACATTTATGTGAGGAGGGGACGGGATTGCAGCTGTCGAAATCAAGGGAACAGAAAAATGGACTGGTAAGAAAGCAGGAAATAAGTCAGCGGAAAGATGTTTCCATTGCGGCAAGCAGAACCATGATTTTAAGGTATGCAAATTTAAAAGTTATACTTGGGTGGCCATAACAACCCGTTACCGGGTTACGGCCGACCTCAAAAGCTCTCTCCAGGCGCCTCTACTTTGCGCGCGCCTTCTCCAATCATTCACACCAAGCGTGGATAGGGTTTCCTCGGCTTGGTCTTTCCATCGGAGGCATGGTCTTCCTCTTCGTCGTCGCCCAGCGGCTTCCGCATCAAACACCTTTTTCGCCGGAGCTTCTTCGTCCATACGCACAACATGTCCCAGCCAGCGCAGACGTTGTATAGTGATGCGCTTGACTATGTCAATGTCAGCGTAGAGCTCGTACAGTTCGTGGTTCATTCGAATACGGTAGTCGTCGCCGACGTGAACAGGACCGAAGATTTTGCGAAGAATTTTTCTCTCAAACACCCCAAGCGTGGCTGCATCAGTCTGCGACACAACCCATGCTTCTGCGCCGTAAAGTAGCACGGGTAAGATGAGCGTCTTGTAGAGTGTCAGTTTTGTCGGGCGAGAGAGGTCTCTACTACTCAATTGCTTACTGAGACCATAGTAACACCTATTAGCAAGAGTTAGTCTTCGCTTTATCTCCAGGCTGACATCGTTTTGAGTGTTCACGGCGGTGCCAAGATAGGTGAATTCCTTGACAACTTCGAAAGTATAGTTGTTCGCAGTAACAAAGGATCCAATACGCCGCGTCTCCCTGTTTGTGGACAGCATATACTTTGTTTTGCCCTCGTTCACCGTCAAACCCACTTTCGCTGACTCTTTTTCGATAGCAGAGAACGCAGCAGTAACATCTCGCTTACAACGTCCAATGATATCAATATCATCGGCATACGCAAGATGCTGGACTTTTGTAGAAAATAGTGCCATTACGATGTACACTGGCTCTTCGCAACACCCCTTCCATCACAAAGTTGAAGAGGTTGCAGGATAGTGGATCGCCCTGTCTGAAACCTCGTTCGGTATCAAATGGTTCGGAGAGGTCCCTTCCTACTCTGACGGAGCTGGCTGTGTTGCTCAACGTCATTCTGCAAAGCCGCACCAGCTTCGCAGGTATACCGAACTCAGACATGGTGGCATACAGGCAATCCCGTATCGTGCTATCGAAAGCTGCTTTAAAATCGATAAAGAGATGATGGGTATCGATCTGTTTTTCGTGGGTTTTTTCCAGGATTTGACGTAGTGTGAAGATCTGGTCTATGGTGGACTTACCAGGTCTAAAGCCGCACTGATAAGGCCCAATCAGTGTGTTGGCAAACGGCTTAAGTCTTTCACACAGTACAGTCGACAGAACCTTGTAAGAGATGGCAAGAAGACTGATTCCCCGGTAGTTAGCGCAGATTGTCGGGTCACCTTTCTTTAAAAGTTATACCTGCAACAAATGCGGCAAAATTGGCTATTTAGCTGCAGTTTGTCGAGATCGCGGTGGTAATGCTAATAAAGTTAAAGTAGTATGTACGTCAAAAGCTAATAAATCTTCTAATTTAGATGTAATTCAATTATATAATATTAAATCTAAGACTAATTTTGGTCCATATATAATCTGTGCTAAAATTAATAACATTCCTTTTGATTTGGAGCTCGATTCGGGTACAGCAGTTTCGGTTTTCCCATTTGAGGATTTTAATAAGAATTTTTCGCTTAATAAATTAGATAAGTCGGAGACAAGATTATCTGGGTATGGAGGCAGTGTTTTAAAGGTTAAGGGATCATTTTGTGCTGCAGTCGAATTCAGTGGCAAGGTCAAAAATGTCAAATTTATAGTAGTATATATAGTAGATTTTTTGTCGATTTTCAACATTGTTTGGAAAGAATTAAATAATGTTCAAATTCAGAATTCGGAAATTTTAAAGAAATGTTTTCAGAGTTTTCAAGTCAGTTTTTAATGATGTTTTAGGAAAATACAAATACCAGAAGGTACAGCTTCTCTTAGAAAATAGTCCCGTACCGATTTTTTACAAGCCAAGTTCTATTCCTATTGCTTTTAAGTCAGCGGTAGAAAAAGAGCTAATCGCACTGGAGAATATGGGTGTCATTAGTCAGGTGGAGACGTCCGAATGGAGTACACCTTTAGTCCCAGTATTGAAACCTAATCAGTCTATCCGCATATGCGCAGATTATAAAGTAACGTTAAACAAATATATGTGTGATGTTAAATATCCACTTCCAAGAATTGAGGAAATGTTTGCCAAATTAGGAAATGGAAAATTATTTACAAAGCTAGATTTAGCGAAAGCATACAATCAATTTGAACTAGATGAGTCCTCAAAACTATTGTGTGCTTGGAGCACTCATAGAGGTGTTTTTAAAATGAATCGAATGCCTTTTGGCATAAAGCCAGCGTCTAGTATTTTCCAAAGAGAAATCGAGAAACTTCTACAGGGTGTTCCAAATGTTATTAATTTTTTAGATGACATTTTAATTACAGGAAAGGACAATGATGAACATATGAGAAACTTATTGGGGGTTCTCAAGCGTTTAAAAACTTATGGGTTAAAGTTAGAGAGGTCAAAATGTAATTTTTTTATGGAGGAGGTTTCATATTTAGGATTTAAAATTAATAAAAATGGGCTAGCAAAAACCACAGAACGCATTGAAGCAATTTTAAAGGCACCAAGGCCTACAAATATATCAGAAGTTCGATCATTTATTGGTTTAGTGAACTACTATAGCAAATTTATTCAAAATTACACAGATATCATGTTACCTTTTTATGAACTGTTAAAAACGGATAAGGAGTTCAAATGGAATAATAAGAGTGAAGTTTCGTTTAATTTACTCAAAAACAAAATTACAGAAGAAGTAACATTAGCGCATTTCTATCCAAACCTTCCAATAATTTTGACTTCCGATGCTTCTGAAAAGGGCATTGGCGCAATTATTTCTCATCGTTTCGAAAACAATGATGAGCGACCTGTTGCTTTTGCATCTCGTATTCTTTCTAAAGCAGAACAAAATTACAGTGTAATTCAAAAAGAAGCATTAGCAATTGTTTTTGCATGCGAGAAGTTTTATCAATGCTTAAAGGGAAATACGTTTACATTGCGCACTGATCACAGCTATCGTTGTATGGGGAAGACAAAGGTATTCGAAAAATGGCTGCAAGTCGCATTCAAAGATGGGCTGTATTTTTATCCGGTTTTAATTACAAAATTGAGTATGTTAAGAGTAAAGAAAACTCAGCAGATACACTTTCGCGTTTTTCTGTGAATATGGAAGAGAGGGTACGTCAAATGAAGATAACGACGGTGCAACTTTTTCAAATTTTATTAATGATGACAACAGCATCGAATTAAATTTCAAGACAGTCAAAAAAGAATCAGCTCGTGATGGGGAATTATCTAAAGTGATGAAGGCAGTCCTTTCAGGCAAGTTTTTAGAAGAGAACCGCAAAGCGTATAGTTCAAGATTTGATGAGTTACATGTAGAAGATGGTATTTTGATGTGGGGTTACAGAATAGTTGTTCCGCAAATACTACGTTTAAAAATTTTGGCAGAACTACATTCAGCTCACATGGGCATTGTAAAAAGCAAGTCTTATGCCAGATCTTACGTATGGTGGCCTAAATTGGACGCCGACATAGAACGCACCGTGAAGAGTTGCAAATTTTGCAATACTTTTAAAGATGAGCCTCCCAAAGCACAGTTAATGACGTGGCCTGTTCCATGCAATGTTTGGGATAAGGTGCATATTGATTTTTGCGGTCCAATTTCCGGATTCTATTTTTTAGTTATAATTGACGCTTATTCAAAGTGGCCGGAGGTATTTCCTACGAATTTTACAATCGCGCGCCTTCGTGAAATTTTTGCACGCTATGGACTGCCAAGTGCAGTGGTAAGCGATAATGGCACGCAATTCACGAGCTATGAATTTAAAAACTTTTTAAAAATTAACAATATACTGCATAAACTCACAGCTCCGGGTCACTCAGCAACAAACGGTGTCGCGGAAAACTTTGTGCGGACATTAAAAAAATCGTTAACAAACTCTGTTGCGGATGGAAATTCTAAAAACTTAAATCTATCGCTCGATTGTATGATTTCGAGATTTCTTTTTGATTGCCGTGTAACTAAACACTGTTCCACGAATGAATCTCCTGCAAAACTCATGTTTGGAAGAGAGCTTCAAAATCGCTTTAGTTCTCTTAAGCCAAAAAGTTATGTAGCAAAGGCAATAGAAGTAAAAGATAAACACCAAAAACAATTTAAAGGAAGGAGGAATATAAGTTTTATAGAGGGGAGTCTGTTTGGGTTAGAGATTACACGGTGGTTAACAAACCAAAATGGGTGAAAGGAACGATTTTAAAGGTATTAGGACCAAGGAACTATATGTGCGAATTGGCAAGCGGACGTCATATTAAACGACATCTAAATCAGCTTAGAAAGTTAACATTTAATGCGTTCGAACCGAGAGACACAGATATTTTTATTAAAAGAAAACAAGATCCAGTCATTTCGAATGATTCGCCATGCACTATGGATGACGAATTACCCTCAGATTGCAATAGGGCCTTACAACACTTTTAGATGTTTTTTTTGTAAGTGATAGGTCAAATGTCTTACTTTATGACCAAACCATAGCTCCAGCTTTTTCCAAGCATGATATTATCTATGTATCTCTTGATTTTCATGCAAATAACTCACCTCAAATTTTCACGTATAGAGATTTTAAAAATATTGATTACGACAGATTTAGAGAAGAAATAGAGACTATTAATTGGTTCAATAATGATATTAAAGCCCTAATTAAAAAGCGTAACTATGCGTTTGCCCGTTGGAAGCGGTACAAAATTCCATGTCTCTATAAAATTTTTCAGCAAATCAGGAACAGAGTGAACGCGAATATTAAACTCACAAAGTCGAAATTTTACGAAGCTAAGTTTAAATATGCGATAGATAGCAAGCGAAATTGGAAACTAATCAAAGAAATAGGTATTAACAAGTCTGACAGGATTTCTCAGGATTCTTTTGACTTGGCGAAAGTAAATGAGATCAATCTTAAGTTTGGTACCATATCAATACCACGGGCCAACTTAAATGCTTTTTACGATTACTCTCGCCCGACGAATGTGCCAAGTTTTAGCTTCTGTTGTATCGACCAATTAGAAATTCTGCGCTGTTTTCTTTCTATTAAATCGAAGGCTGTAGGATTTGATGAAGTCCATCCAGTTTTTTTAAAAGCACTGCTGCCAAAGCTATTGCCAATTTTTACGCATATTTTTAATTGTGCAATAACTTCCTCTGTTTTACAGACCAATCTCTATTTTACCTTTCCTTTCGAAAGTTTTTGAAAAAATTATCTACACACAGATGAATGTTTTTATAACAAACTATTCACTGATTTGTAGGGAGCAGTCTGGTTTTAGACATACAAAAAGTTGTTTAACCGCACTTTTAGAAGTATCTGATGATATTCGTTCAGCTTTGGATTATAGCAAAATAACATTTTTAACACTATTAGATCATAGCAAGGCATTCGATAGCGTTGATCACAGGCTGCTATGCTGGAAACTTTAACACTTGTTTAATTTTTCGAATACTGCTGTCAATCTCTTGAAATCATACTTAGCAGAGCGAAGGCAGGCAGTCGTCATTAGAGATTTGCTGTCCGATTTTGTATCTATTTTAAGAGGCGTACCTCAAGGTTCCATTTTGGGACCTTTACTTTTTGTCATGTATATCAATGATATAGTGACAGTACCGAGAAACTGTAGAATACATTTGTACGCAGATGATGTGCAGGTATACATTTCTACTGAGCCGACCTTGATAACGGAGTGCATCTCAAAATTATGTGATGATCTCAATCTCATTGACAAAAACGGAAATAATGGTTATGTCTTAATCCGGCTAAGTCAAAATGCCTCGCCATCTTTAAAAAATCTCTTGATCTGTCAGTGATACCGCGAATAAATGTTAACGGCACTGAGATTACTTTCGTCGAAACTGCGAAAAATTTATGAATCAGGTTCAATGGAACTCTTACTTGGAACAACCACATCCTCGTAACAATTGGTAGAGTTTACAGCCTTTTGCGTGTTCTGTGGACTATACAATACTTTACGCCACTTAAAACAAGATTTTTGTTGGCGAAATCATACTTGATCCCAACTTTGCTATATGGCTGCGAAATATTTGCTAATTATGATAGCGTCTGCATGAACAAATTGAATGTTCTTTACAACAACATCGCAAGATACGTATTTGGACTAAGGCGGTCTGACCATGTATCAAGATATGCGCATAAGATCCATAATATGTCGTTTAATGATCTTTTAAAGTTTAGAACAATTTTACTCCTACACAAAATAATATACAAAAAGACACCTGTGAATTTATACAACAAGCTACAAAAAGACACCTGTGAATTTATACAACAAGCTTCTCGTTAAGAAATAATGGTATAATTCCAATTCGTTATAGTACTTTGACATCGGATCGTCAGTTTTTTATCCACTCGGTAAGACTTTGGAACTCACTACCCGTGGATCTTCAGTTAACAGGCAATGCGTCGTTATTTAAAAGTAAGCTCCAAACCCATGTGTGTAATGTGTGATAATGTGAATAGTTACTATATAAAATGTTTAATTTTAATTGTTTTGCAATTCATGTTTGTAACCTTAAAAATTTACATTTTAATTTTAGTATTAAATTATATTATATTAATAGATTAAATTAATTTTTTATATTACTTCTTATAAGATATTTAAATGTTTATTTTTGTTTTCTTTCTCAAAAACTGTTATATTTAATTCTTTAACGTTACAATGTTATTAAATTCAAGTTGAAGAATGCACTTCTATCTCTATAGTACATTAGCCATAAGATAATTTATCTTTTTGTACTATAATAACCATTGATTAATACAAATACAAAATTCAAATTAAATTTTTTTCGAGATTTTCAACTGTTTTCGAGTCTTTAAATTTTTTTCGACTTTTCAACCTCATTCATCCTCATTCAACATTTTTCAATTTCTTTCAACTTTTTTCAACATGTTCCCATATATTTTCGACTTTTTCAACCTCATTAAATTTTTTTCGGTTTTTCAACCTCATTCAACTTCTTTCGAGACTTTCAACTTTTTTCGAGCTTTCCAATCTCTTTCAACTTTTTCAACACTTTCATATTTTATCGAGTTTATCAACCTTTTTCACCTGCTTCTTTCTACCTCTCTCAGCGTTTTTCATCATTTTCCAAGTTTTTCAACTTCTTTCAAATTTTTTTAATTTGTTTTCAGCTTTTTAACTCTATTCAATATTTTTTAAATATTTCCGACTTCTCATTCAATTTCATTACATTTTTTCGACTTTTCAACCTCAAAAGTAAAAACCGAACTATGGTAGGCAAAACAGTATAAATTTAACAAGTGGACAAAACAGTTGCAAGTGCTTTCACAAACTTCTTCAGGTAGGTCATGACTCAAGTTAAGAAATGACTTTGATGTATCTCTTGTTGGCTTCATTTCTAAACTACATACCCAAGACCCTTTAACATGAAAGAATGATCCTGATTACAAAAAAAGAATTGAAAAACTTGGGAAGACAATTGTTGTGAATTACATAGCAGACAGAGGTGCTTAAACTCATTCAGGACTACAATAATATTCTCACAAAAGGTGAAGATAAGAAACAATTTGTTTTACAGGTCGTTGCCGAAGACCGTAAAAGTACCCAACTGCTACTAAATCTTCTCACGAAAAAATAGTATTCAATATTCGTTCTTTCACGTTGTTTTGATACTTTTTATAGTATTTTTGTAGTAAATAAAAATGCGTTTTTTATAAAGTTTCTATGCGTTATTAGAAAAACCTAATATATCTAAAATTGTTCATAATATTTCAGGAAGTTTTTTAAAAACTTTACAAAAAGTGAAGAAACTGCCAATTGTGTCGGAATGTACATAGAAATGGTTAATAAATTAATTTGATTTAAGCATTTTGAAGATTTAAAGTTAATAGCCTGAAAAAACCAATGGACAGCAGTTCCGAAAAATGCTTAAATTATTGGAGGGAAATCTTGATTGAGCCAACGTTGCTTTGGGTTGATGAAGAAGAAAAACAATGAAATATGGGGCCATTAGCAGTTTAATTTAATTCGTTAGGACCATCCACGCGTGATTGGAGGGATTGGATAAGTTATGCAATGAACACAACTACATCCAAAGTCAACACGAGCATTTTGCCCCTTGTGGTATCTACATCATCAATTGACAAGTATTATATGTCCGTTTGCACCGCCAAATGCGGTAGATTCAAAATCGAAAGAATTGTTTCAATACGATACGATGTGAATAAGCTTTCCATTTAAGCACAAGAGCTTCTTCATTAACTCTTTCATCCCAATGTTGAATATAAGTTTTCTAACTTTGAACCCCTGTAACTTAGTTTTTTTTGAAGCGATCTAATGTGCAATGACTTTTTTTGTTTCTTTGTCTTATTCTTATTTTATTCCTATGCTTTAGAGTACGTTTATCAATCGTTACGAAGATATCGGCGGGAAACTGTTAGTGGCTTTATTACAGAGAAATTATTGTTTGTGGTTAAGTTTTCCAAATGTACAACCAACATGACAGAGATAACAAGTGGATCAATTTAACCTGGTAATTGGTGACATATGTTTCGGCTATTACCACGTATGTATATACATATTTATATGCATATACATTAGAGCGGTTCAAAAAAAAACTTTTTGATTTTTTCACGATGTGTCAGCGGATTACAATAGCCTTATATGTCTGGACAAGCCCCATTACTAGGATTAAGGTTAATTTTGAAAACTGGATTAGCGCCTTCTGTTTTACGTAAACAACCCATTTTCAAAAATCTTGATTTAAAAAATGGTGCAAGTTGTAAAGGTTATAAAATTTTCCAACAAAGTGGGCATGGTTTTCGGGGAATTCAAATCCGTGATTGATTTTTCTTCTTCTTCTTCCTTTCTTACAAAAAAATTGACAATTGACCGGACAAAAGTAAAAAAGTACCGATTTTCCACTTTCTAGCTCCAACACCTCAAATATTATGTTACCGCTGATCTCATGGAACATCATTTTTAATGAACTGATATTCCCTTAAATGAATGCCGGAACCGCATATCATTATCTTATTTCAAAAAAAGATATCTGCATTTTTCTAAATTAACAGACCTGATTTTTTTCGAATCGGAGTCGACAAATTTGCATATTAAGGTGATTCTAATTTTTTTTTTTTTAAAACAGTAACCATCAATCGGGGAATTCGAATTCGTGATTAGTTTTTCTTCTCCTTCTTTTTTTCTTACAAAAAAATTCAAAATTGACCGGAAAAAAATTAAAAAATTCCGATATTGTACTTTAAAGTTGCAAAATCACCCCATATTATTTTGCTGCCGATCCCGTGTTACATCATTTTTAATGTACTGTTATTTGCTTAAGAGAATGTCGTAAACTGCATATCATTTCCTTATTGCGAACTCGAGATATCTGCATTTTTCCAAATTAACAGAACTGCCATAATTTGAACTTTTCTATAGATTTTTCTAAAATATTCAAAAATTCAAATTATGTCAGTTCTGTTAATTTAGAAAAATGCAGATATCTCGGGTTCGAAATAAGAAAATGATATGCGGTTTACGGCATTCTGTTAAGCAAATAACAGTACATTAAAAATAATGTAACACGGGATCGGCAGCAAAATAATATGGGGTGATTTTGCAACTTTAAAGTACAATATCGGAATTTTTTCATTTTTTTCCGGTCAATTTTGATTTTTTTTGTAAGAATAAAAAAGAAGAAGAAATACTAATCATGGATTCGAATTCCCCGATTGATAATAACTGTTTGAAATAAAAAAAAAATTGAATCACCTTAATATGCAAATTTGTCGACCACGATTCGAAAAAAATCAGGTCTGTTAATTTAGAAAAATGCAGATATCTTTGTTTTGAAATAAGATAATGATATGCGGTTCCGGCATTCATTTAAAGGAATATCAGTTCATTAAAAATTATGTTCCATGAGATCAGCTGTAACATAATATTTGAGGTGTTGGAGCTAGAAAGTGGAAAATCGGTACATTTTTACTTTTGTCCGGTCAATTGTCAATTTTTTTGTAAGAAAGGAAGAAGAAGAAGAAAAACCAATCACGGATTTGAATTCCCCGATCGATAGTTTCCCGAAAACCATACCCACTTTGTTGGAAAATTTTATAACCTCTACAACTTGCAGCATTTTTTAAATCAAGATTTTTGAAAATGGGTTGTTTACTTAAAACAGTGGGCGCTAATCCAGTTTTCAATATTAACCTTAATCCTAGTAATGGGGCTTGTCCAGACATATAAGGCTATTGTAATCCGCTGACACATCTTGAAAAAATCAAAAAGTTTTTTTTTTGAACCGCTCTAATATACATAGCCTCATCAGACCAGTTTTGGTTAAGTTGTACTGAGAATCGAACACCCGACCGTATGCATTTTTGAATTGCGACGGCCGCTCTAACACTTGAGCTATTGGGTATGTGACCTTGATGTGTACAAAGTGCGTGTTTCTTTTGATATCGCACGTATTGTTCCATTTTCTTGTTATCTTTCTGATTTATGTTCAGTTGACATAGCTCTTTTTAAGCTTATTTGGCTTATACATGTGCTATGATTTTATAATTATATTTTTCATATAATTTCAAAGTTCTGGAAAATTTTCCAGCTACTTTTTTATTATTATTGAAAAATTGGCGGGTTCTCCATATTAATAATTTTTTGGTTTGTTTTTGAGACTAATAATTATTATATTAATAATTTTTTGTATTGAACTTTTTAGTCATTTATACAACCAACATGACAGAGATAACAAGTGTTCTATTCTCAGTACAACTTAACCAAAACTGGTCTGATGAGGCTATGTATATGCATATAAATATGTATATACGTGGTAATAGCCGAAACATATGTCACCAATTACCAGGTTAAATTGATCCACTTGTTATCTCTGTCATGTTGGTTGTATAAATGACTAAAAAGTTCAATACAAAAAATTATTAATATAATAATTACACTAGTTTACACTCAAAATGTTCCATTGATATGAAGTTACTTTTCTTATGTAGATTTTCCTGCTGAGTTCGAAAATGAAAATGAAAATTTTTTGAATGGTACAGTTTTCGAGATATTGTGTTTTTTTCACTTTTTCGACCTCTTATCACTTTGAATCTCATATCTTGAGCTACAATTGCCCAATTTCCTTTTTCTTGATGTCATATTAAAAATAATAAAATGACAAATAAACGTGTGTAATTATATTTCTTATTAAAAAAGTGGTTCAAAAGATATAGATGAAAATAGACCAGATTTTAAGAAAAATCAAATTTTACATTTGATTCTGTGGCCACGAAAAAATAGAAATAAAATAAAAAAAAATAATTTTACTTTTTGCACGTAGAGTTGATACTTTTACGCAAATATTCCACAAGAAAATCGACTATAAAATAACAACGTTAGAAGCGATTGAATGAATGAATCCAAATTCGACATTTTATGAATATATTAATTTTTTCGACAATTTGTTGAGCCTAATCGTTACAAAAAGATTTTTCTCATGTACCTTTGATAAGAGGATACTTTTCTTATGTACTTTTTCCTGCTGAATTCGGAAATGAAAATGAAAGTTTTTTGAATGGTACAGTTTTCGAGATATTGTGGTTTTTTCACTTTTTCGACCTCTTTTCACTTTAAAACTCATATCTTAAGCTAGAAATGTCCAATTTCCTCGTTCTTAGTGTCAAATTAAAGATAATAAAATGGTTAACAAACGTGTGTAATTATATCTCTCATTAAAAAAGTGGTTCAAAAGATATAGATGAAAACAGGACAGATTTTAAGAAAAATCAAATTTTACATTTAATTCTGTAGCCACGAAAAAATAGAAATAAAATAAAAAAAAAAATTTTACTGTTTACACGTAGACCTGATGCTTTTACGCAAAATTAAAACATTCCACATGGAAACCGACTTTAAAGCGACAACGTTAGAAACGATTGAATGAATAAGTCTAAGTCCCACATTTTCTAATCATATCAATTTTCATTTCCGAATTCAGCAGGAAAAAGTACATAAGAAAAGTATCCTCTTATCAAAGGTACATGAGAAAAATTTTTTTGTAACGATTAGGCTCAACAAATTGTCGAAAAAATTAATATATTCATAAAATGTCGAATTTGGATTCATTCATTCAATCGCTTCTAACGTTGTTATTTTATAGACGATTTTCTTGTGGAATATTTTAATATTTGCGTAAAAGTATCAACTCTACGTGCAAAAAGTAAAATTATTTTTTTTTTATTTTATTTCTATTTTTTCGTGGCCACAGAATCAAATGTAAAATTTGATTTTTCTTAAAATCTGGTCTATTTTCATCTATATCTTTTGAACCACTTTTTTAATAAGAAATATATTTACACACGTTTATTTGTCATTTTATTATCTTTAATATGACATCAAGAAAAAGGAAATTGGAAATTTGTAGCTCAAGATATGAGTTTCAAAGTGAAAAGATGTCGAAAAAGTGAAAAAACCACAATATCTCGAAAACTGTACCATTCAAAAAATTTTCATTTTCATTTTCGAACTCAGCAGGAAAATCTACATAAGAAAAGTAAACTCAGATCAATGGAACAGAAAAAAAAATCATTTTGTAAACTAGTGTTATTAGTCTCAAAAACAAACCAAAAAATTTCCAAATGTGTTTATTTATTTGTTTGATTTATATATAATACAATTAATGCACTTATTCTTATAACGGTTCCGATATATAATGCAATTAAGTTTATTTTGTTAAAATATAAAGTCTTTTGAAAATGTTGGTACCCAATTTTGAGTATACTCAACATACTCTTAAAACAGTTCCATTAGTCAAATTTTCATAAAACTTGAAATTTATCTTATTTTGAACCCAAAGTAACTTAAAATACCTAGTTCATATTTTTCCTCCTGCTAGAAATAATTTGGAGATCAAAGAAAGAAAGAATTTTTTCTGGAAATATTTGAATAAATTTTCGAATGGGTTCAAGCTCTGCCTCATCATTTTTAAATATTACTCTCCACAACATCGTATTCGTCTTCAAAAAATAACTTTGAATTGTGAATTTAATTGAAATGGCCTTTGAGTGACCTCTATATTGCCAAATTACAGTTACCAAATCATATATATTAAATTACATTTATATAGATAAAAACATCATACCTTCTTCTTTAAATGATAATCTATGATGTTTTCTCGCAAAGTTAGAGCCATTTTAAGGTGACATGAATTTGGTTACAATCCAACAATTCAGTTTGAAATAAAAATTTTATGGCGCATAGAAAAAAATAGATATAATAAAAAAATATTTTTTTCAATACTTTTACCAATTTTATGAACTTTAAACTCAGTGCAATTTTTACTGAAAGTTGATAGTTAAAGGTAAAAATTAATAAAAACCTGAAACTTAGACCAAAATAATTCTTTTTATCACTTACACAAAAACTAAAAATTTTAGATAAAACAACAAAAACTAAACATATCTATTTTTTCCCATAGAATAATTGAAGTCTAAAAAAAAAACTATTGGCTTGTATTAGAACCATTTTTAAGTTTCGGGATTTTCGAGATCGAAACTTTCAATCCCGGTATTGATAGTTCTAATAAATGCTTAATAAACTACAAATAAAACGAGAAGCTTTCATGTATAAAATTAAAATTGTTGTAAAAAACACAAAAAATTACAGCGCAAAAATACATAAATAGAAAAAAAAATGGGTAACCAGCAGCTTATGCTAGTTGC
This sequence comes from Tricholauxania praeusta, assembly GCA_949775025.1. Classification (NCBI taxonomy): domain Eukaryota; kingdom Metazoa; phylum Arthropoda; class Insecta; order Diptera; family Lauxaniidae; genus Tricholauxania; species Tricholauxania praeusta. The sequence goes on along the minus strand of OX459030.1, from coordinate 64,057,530 downwards.
AATGACCGCTAAGTCATCATCAGTAAGCTTTGTTAGCCGACGTTTAGAAGTCTGCAAGCATACAATATTTTGATTTCTTGCGTTGACCTGTTAAGAATCATCGCAACAAATATAAGTAATATAACAGTGCGCTAAAGACTCTACATTCTGGTCTTTCGTTTTGTCCGTCAACGAGTACAAACGTGCTCACTCGACTGTATTCGTTCGCGTGTGTCTTAGCGTGGGACCCATTTCAAGTGTTTTTGTTTAGACGTGAGATGTTAGGTTGTAAAATTTTTAAACGATACGTACAATAGAGATAAGTGAGGACCTTTGATTTGAGTGCATCGAAAAGTCAAAAAACCAAAAACTACAATATCCAGGAAAGAAAAATTTTAAATATATTAAGGACATAAATGCGGAAAAATTGATTTAAATATATTGTGAAAATTTGATTTGAGTGGAGCAAACCAACAATAATAAAATTAAAAAAAAAAAACCAAAATCATAATATCCAAAAAAAGGAAAAAAAATCTAAAATTTAATAAATAAACGAACAATGAAGACAAAAACACAATTAACTGTAGTTAAAAACCAAAACCATTTAAAACTATAACTCTTTTAAAAAAAGAAAAAACAAGAAATTTTAAAAATATAAACTTTTTACTATGTGTTAGTTCCTACTTAAAATACCGAACATTCGAGAAGAACATTAAAAATTTAAAATATAACTTTGTTACCATGCGAAATCATTATGGCGGTTTCTACATACAGTGTGTCAAATTGTAAATACGGAACATTGGATTTGAAGATATGTATATACTTTCAACAATAACGAAATTAAATAAGAAGAATATGTACATACTTACGCATATATGTACATACATATACTCGTACATAACCGTTTAATCCATACATGTATTATATGCATGTAATCGACATTTTACGTAAATGATTCTATGTTAGCCTTGATTAAGACATTTGTTTAACTTTATAACGCTAAGGACTACAAGAAAAACCCTGAGTTTATGTTTGTCCTTTCCTCACCTATATACGTCTTTCGTAATGATTGACGTATTGTAAGAAGAAGACTCTACATTCTTTTCTCCTCTATTTAAAATTGTTCTTGTTACCTTTTTGATATCACACATTTCTTGACGAGCGCTCCGTTGAGAGCTTATTTGGCGTTACGAACGAAGTTGCAAGTGCTATATGTAAAATCGACAATCCCACTGAAGGTATTTCTCTTTTTTTTTTGTTGTGTTTTAGAACAGATCATTATTTAATAATTATTTTTTACTGAGCCTCCTGTTCAGTACTGTAAGTGCACAAAACACAAAATAATTACAGCGCATAAATGCATAAGGAAGAAAAATTGGACAACCAGCAGCTAATACTAGTTTCAATGACCGCTACGTCATATCATCAGTAAGCTTTGTTAGCCGACGTTTAGAAGTCTTCAAGCATACTATGTTTTAATTTCTTGCGTTGACCGGTTAAGAATCATCGCAACAAATATAAACACAGTGCGCCAAAGACTACATTCTTTTCTCTTTTATATGCAATTGTTCGTGTAACCTTTTTGATATCACACATTTCTTGACGAGCGCTCCGATATCAAAAAAGTTACAAGAATAATTGCACATAAAGGAAAAAAAATTGTTGAGTCTTTGGCGCATTGTGTTTATATTTATTGCGATGATTCTTAACTGGTCAACGCAAGAAATTAAAATATAGTATGCTTGCAGACTTCTAAACGTCGGCTAACAGAGCTTACTGATGATATGACGTAGCGGTCATTGAAACTAGTATAAGCTGCTGGTTGCCCATTTTTTTTCTTCTTTATGCATTTTTGCGCTGTAGTTTTTTTTTGTGTTTTTTGCACTAACAGTACTGAACAAGAGGCTCAGTAAAAAATAATTATTAAATTATGATCTGTTCCAAAACACAAATAAAAAAATTGTTATATTTCATAGCATAACATATTCTTTAACGGAATATAGAAAAAATAATAATTCTGAAATTGATTAAGAACAAACACTTAAAATATTAATACTCACATGATACATTTACAAACTATGATTAGTAGAAGGTTGTCACTATTAAAATGAGGTGATAGAGGATATTCAAGTATTTATGATTAAACTATTAATTTTATGATAATTTGTAAAAAACTTTTTTCTTGAGCTTTTTTGGTCTTTGTGATGGCGAATTAAAAACAAAAATTTCTTAAAACATTTTATCCGACGTTTCGCCCGTTGGATTCAGGCTTCTTCAGGGGTTGTATTTATTTATTTTAAAAAACTAAAATGAAGAAAAATACTTTTTTAAGTTGTCGTTTATAAAATTGTGAACATTTAGTTGACACTTACTACATTATTACATTAATACACTTAAACGACTTTGAATTTATTTTTAAATAAAATAATCCTTCATTTTAGTTTTTTAGTTTTGCTTCAAAAATATTTTAATTACGATAAGTCGGCAGGCTCTCCGTTTATTTAAATGTAGATTTTATTTTGACCAATTATTTTTTATTGATGATAATTTGTGAAAAAACTTTTTTCTTGAGCTTTTTTGGTCTTTGTGATGGTGAATTAAAAACAAAAATTTCTTTTAAAGCGTAATTTAAAGTTTTTATTTTATGAACGTGCTGATATTCGCTCTGTCAGTTTTTAAAATCCTGTCAGCTATCAGTCAAGTCAATGTAGAAACATAGAAAATCTTCGTAGTGACGGCTTACACCTTTATTATTCATAGTCTCCATGGAACATCTTATCTTCTTCAACTTAAGACTTGATTGTTGCTTACTAAAATATTTATTTTTATTTAAGATGAAGGGAGCAAATATAGAAAATCCTCCACCTGGAACTGTGGTAGATAACACAATTACTCAGAAATTTTTATTTGACTTCTTCCTGGTTTCGCAGTCAGTACGACAAGGTACAGTGAGTCCAACTCATTATGTTGTGTTAAGAGATGATGCAAATTATAGTCCAGATATATTGCAAAGGCTGAGCTACAAGTTATGTTTTCTTTATTATAATTGGCCAGGCACTATACGAATTCCAGCTTGTTGTCAGGTGAGTAAAATTTGATTTCATGTTTAGATATTAATTAGTGTACCTTAATTTGCGAGTCTGTGTATTTTATATGTGAGCCGGATGAATATCAAAACTGAAGTCATACTGCCGTTGTTAGTAAATTAGACGAAAAATTAAAATAAAAATATTTTATATTGAACGAAGACAAATAAAGCCCTTGGATGCTTTCGCGTTCTTGAAAGTCTGTTAATCTGCTTGATTTATAAATATTAGTTAATCTCGGTGGGCTTTAACCAACTTTAAATGACAAGTTGAGTTACAGCAAAAATATGAATGTGAACTTATTGGGATGTTAATCATAGTTAAAAGACGTCAAAAGGAAAAAATCCTTAAAGCTTTTTTTTTAATTCCATATTTACTGTCTTTTAGTAATATTATTTAGTAATATATATGTATAACGTACGTATGAAATTTAAAAAACTTCCGATTGTGCTCCAATTTTGACACGTCAAAGAACCTAAAAAGATAGCCGCACAGCTTAAATTTCAGTTCCCTAGGTATTCGGGATCTTGTTAGGCCAAATTTCGAATAAAACTCAATTTTTGCGAAAATAGCTGAATTCAATGTTTAATATCTCTAGGCCTGGTCAACCATTTTCACTAGATTGTCTTATTTAAAAGCGAAAAACAAAAAATAAGATCTGTCTTTAGTATTATGAATAAAACTACGACTTACGGCGCCATTTTCAAAGCACTCATATTTTACTAATACATATTTCACTTAATCGCGTCGCAAAAATAAGTCTTAAGGCCTAAGAGCTTAATTTTTTTTTTAAGCATAGGGGCCGTTCAAGTATTACGTAACGCAATTTTCGAAGATTTTTGACCCCCCCTCCCCCCTATGTAACGCGCCGTAACGTTTTCCTCTACCCCCCCCCCCCCCTTAAACGTTACGTAACACCCAAGTGACCATATTCACCTAAAAGTCACAATTATGTTGCGAAAAGTACCGGAAATACATGCGTATGTTGTTTATTTTCTTTATTATACCCTACACCGAGGGTATATTCACTTTGTCATTTTGTTTGTAACGCATAGAAGAGGGCGGTGGTAGGTATGAAAAAGTATATAGATATATTCTTGATCAGCGTCACCACCTGAGTTGATTTAGCTATGTCCGTCTGTCTGTCTGTTCAAATCAGGTTTACGGAAAAACCAAGAAAGCTAATTGAATGAAATTAGCACACTCAGGTCAGACCTTCTTGCAGGCATCTTGCTATTGAAAATGGACGTAATCAGTTAATGGACACGCCTATCGCCCATACTCTATGTATATTTGCCCAATCCCATTTTGAAAAAAAATGCAGCGATTTTGATGAAACTTGGTGATAAGGTGTACATTTGAACTAAATTAAGGTTAGGCTAGGTTTCAAGTTTCCAAAGATTTGCGTGGCACGGTCCTAAATTTTAACCTCTATACCACCATATCTCGTAAACCGTGCAAGATATTGTAATGAAATTTCTTTATTTTTTCGACTTTTTCATCGATTTTAAATTGTTTAGACTTTTTCAACCTCTCTCAACATTAACATTTTGCATATATTTACGACTTTTTCAACAGTTTTCAACCTCTTAAACATTTCACACTTTTTTCGAATTATTTAACCTCTTCAAAGTCTTTTTTTACTGAAATATATGTACCTACTTTGAGTGCAGTGTAGGGTATGTGAGTTTCGGCCTGACTGAAGATAACACCTTAACTTGTTCATATTGTTATTTAATAAAAATCACACATAATGTAATAAACATTAGCTTAAAATAGGTTAAAATGGCGAAAAATGAGACGAACATATTTTATTAAAATGATAAAAGTTGATGGGATCTAGAACAGCTACAGCAATAAATGAGAAAAATAGGAAATCTTTCCACGCTTACATCTCTGGTTTTGGTTAACCAATTTCGAAGATGATAGTTTTAGGACATTCTGCTTGATAAGTGCTTTAATTTAACATATCATTTATTGCTGTAAATTATCTAGATCCCATCAACTTTTATCATTATAATAAAATTTTTTGGCTGTAGCTATTCAATAAGCATACACATAAAGAAAGCGTTTCATTATACTTACATACCTCATTTCAAATCACCACCCGCTAAAGTAGTTTCACTTCTAAAACAATGTTACGTAACGCGTTGTTCGAAACCCCCCCCCCCCCTCCCCTGTAACGCATCGTAACGTTTCACAAGACCCCCCCTCCCCCCTAATTGCGTTACGTAATACTTGAACGGCCCCATATAAGAAATGAAAATTCATATCCAAAACTTAAAATTTGGCTTTTAGAACTAAAATTTTTGAAACGGGCTAAAAAGGATAATTTTCAGGCTAAAATATGACTATTCCTCAGGACCCCGACCACCTAGGGAACTGAAATTTGGTCTGTGGTGTCATCTATTAAGGTTCTTCGACGTATGTTATACACATGTCATGTAATTAAAAAACAGTAAATATAAAATTAAAAAAAAATCTCTAAGGATTTCTTTTGTTTTAGCATATGTACGTTTCCACCAAAAAAGGCTTTTTAGCTGGTCTCGTTTTTTTATATTTTTTTTTGGAGTACATCTTTCAGCCATAGTTTTTCTTGAAGCTAAGGTTGTCTCGAATTAACTATGTACATCCGTAACAATCCCCAATTAAAGTTTTTGTTGTAACTCACAATTTGGTTGCATAACTTATTTTTGATGATGAATCGAGTACTGTAATATTTTTTCAATAAAATGTGCCGTTAAATATGCTCCAGTGCGAAAAGAATTCGTTTAAGTAATTCCAAATAATCGTACATTTCTTTGCTGGCATTCTAGCACGTCGTTCGATCTCGTTAAAAATTTGCATACATCGTTGTTTTTGACAGTGAATATATAAAAAAATAATAACAATATAACAAAATATTAAAATTTTAGTTTCAAAATTAAGAGAAACTAAAAGTTTAAATTTAAAACTCAAATGAAATAAAAAATTGAAATTTTTGGGTACTAAGAAATTAAAATGTATTTAAAAACGGAGCAAAACTTTTTATAAAAATAATAGAGTTTAGCTACTACAGCTATTAGCCTTCTTAGCTATAAAGCTTGAAGCTTTAAATCAAGTAAAAAGCTTATTAAATATGTATCGAAATGAAAAAATTATACATGCAATTAATTTGTTATTTTATTACACTTTCTCTTTATCGCACTTTCTCAACATACCCACTAAGATCATATGTATATATTGCATGAATGTAATTGTATGGATTTAATCATATGGTCTAAAGGATAAATGTTAGAAAAAATTTACCCAGCATGCTGTGGGGCTCGGACAACACAAACAAAAAAATTCACACCACCATTAAGCTACAAATTTAGCTACAGTTAGTTTTCAGTCTAAGCTTGAGTTGACCTTTTGACAAGCTAATGTTATAAACTTCGCAATTATTAATAAGAGTTGTCATGCGATTAAAAGGAGCTGTAGACATATAATTAGTTCTACTAACCGGCTGGTAAAATAACTGATAAGAGTTGCGAGAACTCCTCCGATTAGTATTAAAATGTATGCAATAAGAAGCTCTGGTGCAGCAAGAGACCCATTTACAAGTTGATGCAGATAAAGTATATCCGCAATATTTCTACGGGAGCTCAAAGACTGCATATGTTATAACTTCAAACGATCCTCAAAAGGAGGAAGGTTTGAAGAGCGAACGAATAATTTTTTTTTGAATTCTTTCAATTCTATTTATATGATTACAGTGGAACCTCGATTATCCGTCAGGCACGGGACCAGCAGCCTGATGGATAATCGAATAGACGGATAATCGAATATATGGCAGAATTTTGTTTTGATTCTGTATGGTGATGTAGTTTTGCGCCACCATCCAATGATTCCATTTGAGAGACACACTTTTCGATCTCATCAGCATTTTTCTTTATATCATTAATTGTGGTTCGCGGAATACCAAATTGAGTGCTCAAAGCTGTAATAGTAGATGCACTTTTTTTGATTTCTCTAATGATTTCCATTTTTTTTTTTTTTCAATCGTAAGAACGGTTCTCTGGCATTTTTGTTTACCAGATTCGGATGGTTGAGGCTCCATTGTGAAGCCAAACAAAATTGTGTAATCCACTTGACTTGGCGAATAAAGTGCAACTGACCAAAATCAATTAGAGAGCGCAAATGAACAAAATCAATCATGTTATGAAACTGAATCACACACAAAGTGAACTAATTAATGAATTTCTGCGAAATTTTCATCTCCGAATTTCGTAAGAAAAATTTCAGACAATCGCTTCGCGCATTGTATGCATACATAAACAGAATCGAAACAAAACTAAAAAAAAGTTTGCTGACAAAATGTGACGGTTAATCGGAGTGACGGTTGATCAGGAGACGGATAATCGAGGTTCCACTGTATTATAAAAAGGTGACCATACTTGGCTGGCGTACTCTAAGTGAGGACGTACAATTGTGTTAAATAAAGTCACCGTTACTAAAGGGCTATCAAATTCTTTTGCCCACCTCTTAATAAAGCCAAGCAAAGATGAGGGTTTTTTACAAATTTGATTAATATGCCCATTAAAAGTTAATTTAACATCAAAATGTATACCTAGGTCTTTGACTAAATCGACACGACAAATATTCTTTTGGAGCAGACTCTTCAAACATGGTTTTTCTTGTAGTTAAGACTATTTTGAATTAATATTCAAGGAGGAACAATTAAAATTCAGAGGGGACATAGTTAAAATTGCATTTAAGTTAAAAAAAAACATGAAATGTTACATATAAAGTTAAATAAAAAAAAATACCTATCTAAATTTCAATTGAACAACCTTGAATATTAATTCAAGACAGCCTTAGCTTCAAGAAAAACTATGGCTGGAAGATGTAGTTCAAAAAAAAAAAAAAACGAGGCCTTCTAAAAGGCCAAATCTGATGGATTTGCACATATATTTCTCTACCAGGTCAGGTGAGAAAGATATCTCATTAATCGAAACTAAAGGGTCGTTATCCATATATTCAAAATAGTTGATCTCAGAGCTAAATAATTCTGTAGAAAATGATTCTTTAAACAAATTAGCAAACAACCCAGCTATAATTTGGGGATCGCTAGATGGAAACCCGTCACACTTTTTCTTAGAATTAATAAATCCCCAAAAATGCTTGGGGTCATGAAGAATATTCAGCCTTATTTTATTCAAATATTCAGAATAAACTAAAGCTGACATATCTTTAAATTCAAAAAACAGTCGCTGGTAAGCAACTAGGTCATATCGGTCCTGGCTGCTAACGTATTTGTTCCATGCCCTATTACGCCCATTGCGAATTTTTTTCAAATCCTTTGTGTACCAAGGGTACGAAGAATTATTGATGTATCACCATAGAAAATTTTAATGCAGTCATCGAATGTATTATTATTAAAATAAATAAATAAGTCGTCTAATATATTTCTTAAATTTTCGTTCAATTTTAAAAAGTCAGCTTTTTTAAAATTGAATTCGTAAATATTAATGGATGAACATGCATTAGTCAAATTTTCATTGTCAGATTGGTACACAATACTCAAAGGTGGATGATAGGAATCTACCGTAGAAAGAGCATCGATAGCATTTCTTACAACAACATTGCTACAATTTGTAGCCAAGACTAAGTTAAGTTGTCGTCCGTGGCAATTAGTTATACAACTTACTTGTTGTAAGTTTGAAAGTATTTCGTCAACAAAAATTTGTTGTTGTCGAGATTTTGAACAAGATGCATAATAATATGTACCATCATCCGAAGAAGTCCATTTTAGGTCAGGCAGATTAAAGTCACCTAACAACAAAATATCTTCATTGGGTCATTCCATCTATAATTTGCCTATTTATACCCTGACGTGTTTTAAATTGGCTGAAATTTTTTTGAGTGTATAAGGCATTATCTAATATGTAGAAAAATATCATATCAAACTTTTTCGACCAATAGTTTTGATAAAAAATTAATTTCTTAACTCTGTTCAGAGCTGCTTGTAAATAACACAAAAACTTGAATGATGAATATAAACAAACAAGCACAATTCAAATTCGCTTTCATATTATTTTTAGGTAGCTGTGTACTAGTAGATGACAAAAAAACTGCAAGTTTGGAAAAATTAACGCCTGAGTGTTATATATACACTGAAAGAAAAAAAATTTACGTTTCAGGAAAACATCGATTTCTCAAATGCTCCAAAATCGATTTCAGCTTTTTTAGGCTCAAATCGTTCAAAACATATAGGAGTACCACTCCTTAAACTTTCGTTCATGTTTCTACATCCTATTTGATTTGACAAGCATTTTAGTAAAGATTTATGAAACTTAAAAATAAAATTAGGATATTCCATTGATACTTTTGTTAATTTTTAGATGTTTTTTTGTAATTTTTGTAGCATTTTCAAACTTTTGAAATTTTCAATTGTTTTAAGTTTTCTATTTTTTTGAAAATTTCAAAAATTTAAGAAATATTAACAATCTTAGAAATAGAAAAATTTCAATAATTGGCATAAATTGAAAAAGTTAAGTTTCTCAAAATGTTCAAAACATATAGGAGTACCATCCCTGAAAGTTTTATTTATGGTTTTGAACCGTATCTGATTTGACAAGCATTTTAGTAAAGACTTATGAAACTAAAAATAAAATTTGGATATTCCATTGATACTTTTGATAATTTTTCGATTTTTTTTTGTAATTTTTATAATATTTTCAAACTTTCGAAATCTTCAGCTTTTTTCAATTTTTAAAAATTTTTCAATATTTTTAAGTGTTCCATTTTTTTTAAAAATTTCAAAAATTTAAGAATTATCAATCTTTACTAAAATGCTTGTCAAATCAAATAGGGTGCAAAAACATAAATGAAACTTTCAGGAATGGTACTCCTATTTGTTTTGAACATTTTGAGGAACTTAACTTTTTTCAATTTATGCCAATTTTTGAAATTTTTCCATTTTTAAAATTGTTAATATTTCTTAAATTTTTGAAATTTTCAAAAAAATAGAAAACTTAAAAAAATTGAAAAACTTTTAAAAATTGAAAAAAGCTGAAGATTTCAGAAGTTTGAAAATGCTATAAAAATTACAAAAAACATCGAAAAATTAACAAAAGTATCACTGGAATATCCAAATTTTATTTTTAAGCTTCATAAATCTTTACTAAAATGCTTGTCAAATCAAATAGGATGTAGAAACATGAACGAAAGTTTAAGGAGTGGTACTCCTATATGTTTTGAACGATTTGAGCCTAAAAAAGCTGAAATCGATTTTGGAGTATTTGAGAAATCGATTTTTTCCTGAAACGTAAATTTTATTTTTCTTTCAGTGTATATATAACGCTTGGGCGTTAATTTTTCCAAACTTGCAGTTTTTTTGTCATCTACTAGTACACAGCTACCTAAAAATAATATGAAAGCGAATTTGAATTGTGTTTGTTTGTTTATATTTATCATTCAAGTTTTTGTGTTATTTACGAGCGGCTCTGAACAGGGTTAAGAAATTAATTTTTTTATCAAAACTATTGGTCGAAAAAGTTTGATATAATATTTTTCTATATATTAGATAATGCCTTAGTCACTCAAAAAACTTTCAGCCAATTTAAAACACGTCAGGGTATAAATAGGCAAATTATAGATGGAATGACCCCATTAGCATCTAGTTCATTTATAATGTATTCTACGGCCATCGAAAGACATTCGTAAACATCTGCGCAACTATTTGGTGGAACGTAAATGTTAAGAATGTATAAATCAGAGTTACAATGTGTAGCTTTAACACATAAAAGTTCAATGTTAGACGCACAAGCAATTTCGATTAATGAACTGGTTAAATGATTTTTTATAGCAATTAAGACGCCTCCAGCAACAGAAGAAGGATCTTCTAAGTGTCTGTCTCTTCTAAAAACATTGAAACTATTATCGAAAAGTTCCAAATTAAGAAAACTGTTATTTAACCAAGTTTTCGTAAAAACGATAATATCCTCAGAGAAATTCTGAGTTGATAAAAAGTTGTCATGCGTCTTGGAACGCAAACCCCTTACATTTTGATAGTAAAGGGATAGCCGTTTTAGTTTTTTGAATTGGAACGGACAACATGTCTGACAGTCTTATTATTTTTTTTTTTGACTTAAATTCAGAAATATAGATATTATCTACCCATGCATTGGAATTAAGAATAGCAGAAACATGAGTAGAAGCCACTGTTATTTTAAAAAGAGCATGAGTTGGTTTGTTACCAACTTTCCTGCCAGAAATGAAGGCGTCGGCAAGAATAATTTGATTTTGTTTAATAAAATTTTTAACATTGTCAATGGTAGTGTTAGACTGTTGTCGAGATATAAATATTGATTTTAGCCTAGGTAATGCCTGCAAGGAAAATGGTGTTACAGAGCCACCAATCGCATCAACAACCTGAGGATTGGGAATAACAGAAACGGAGAGAGGAGTATGTAAAGTGGAGGAAGGAGAACGAAGGCTGCTTTCAGAAATGTTAGCAGGAAAGTTGGAAGTAGATGGAGAGGTGTTTTGAGAGGAACCCCCGGAAGTTTTGGCACGATTGACGGCCGTGCCAGTCGCCAAATGTACATTACCCAGATTTTTTTTTGATTTCCGTTTAGATTTTCTTTTAATTTTGAAGGAAATCGCTTGCTTAGGTAATGCAGAGATCGAAGGGGTGGAAGCAAAAACCATAGGAGCCTCGGTAATAGTTTGAGTTTGAAGAAAACTTAAATTCGGGGAAGTAGCCTCATTAACGCTTTTTTCAATTTGTGGGGTTCTGGGTCTGAAATTTGTATTCAGATTGTTAAGATTTTCCCCAAATTTCTTAATCTTATCGAAAAAAATGGAAGGGGACAGGGCCCTGCAAGATGGACAGTTACAATGCAGGCCCAAACGTTCAGAACATAAAAGATCTGTAATAGATTTTGTTAGGTTTGCACAAGAGGCATGAAACATCTCTTCACAGGGACCTGAACAGGGAAACATTGCATTCAATATATTTTGACTTTTGCACTGATCCCTTAGAGAGCAAGCTAATAAATTTTCAGAGGAAAAATAATCCATCATGAAAACAGTAGATCGAAAGTGAAAAAAACTTAAAAAGAAAAGAAAAATATATACTAAAATTTTTTTTAGAAATTGGCTTAAAATTTTTGGAACGGAAGAAAACGTGTTAATAAGTATTTTCAATATTACACCCGCTAAGCGACAACAACAAAATAACTAAGAGAGTTAAGCTTAGTAAACAAACAAAGCATAAAAAGAAAACGAAAGAAACAATTACAGCACTGCTTACACTGATTTTATGTTATTTATTTTATTTTTTGTTTCGATTTTTGTTTAGCTTGTAATAAATTTCTCAGACACACAATTAAAACGAAATAATAACACAAGCAAACACTAACGAACAATATTAAAAGACGAAATTTACAATTTGTTATTCAAATAATCTCTCAACAAAATTAATAATAAAAAAAAGTTACAATAACACTTAAGGAGGGGGTAGGGTTTTGACGCTACATTTTAGGCATAAGTTTAAAAATGTTTTTTAGTGTTATGGTAAAAGTAAATTTATTTATTTAAAGAGCATATAAAAGTACAATATTTAAAAAGTATTCTGTGAAAATTTAATTAAAAAATATTGCAAAATAAGCCATTGGCAGCAAATTTCCGCGGACGCCTAAAAAAAAGGTGGTTTGCGGTGGACAAGATATCTCATCACGTTATCAAGTGAAATCAAAAAAAAAAAAATTCTTTAGCTTATAAGTTTTTAAAGGTATTGACGAAGGGTTTTTTTTCTTTGACAATTTTTAAGATTTTGGCATAATTTTTAAGCCAAAAAACGAATTTTTTTCAAAAAAAAAGGCAAAAATCAGTATATTTATTATTGCAGAGCTGCTTGTAATGAAAAAAAAAACCCTCGTCATTACCTGGTTTTATATGTATTAAACCGAATCAACCTGAGTAAATTTTTACTTTTTTCACTTTGTGACACTCCAGCTTCACAAACAATTACTCACTGATCCCGTAACGATTTTTTTCTAAGAAACGAACAATTGCGAGTTCTTGAATTTGTTTCCATTTCCAGGTTGATTCGGGTTAAAAGAGTGTGTCAAATTTCAAGAAAATCGGTCTAGTAGTTTTTGAGAAAAAGTGTCCACCGACTTTGAAAAGTTAGTTTCGAGAAAATCACGCGCCAATTGAAAACAACTACAAAAGACAAAGTTGTCTGGCAAACGGAAGTTAATGCCCTGCTCGGTCTAAAGAAAATTGATTTAATTCAGTTGTCAGTTTTTGTTTGACAGTTGCTCTACGGCAGTGCTACCAAATTTGACTCACGAAAAAATTAAGCGGCGAAAGCTGTTTTTTTTTTTTTTTGCCACAAGAAAAACACGGCTTTTTATTAAAAGTTGGTAAAAGCCCACCGTGTAATCGTAGTAAAAACCTAAAATGTTTGCTTATTGGCGGTTGACAGTATGAAACACGAGATTCAACAGCTGAAAGTGAACGAATCAGCTGCTCATATGGTAAAAGAAGTCAGCCTGGGGAAACATGAGGGACCCACATAGGACATAATATCGCGTTTCAGTGTATTCAAACTGCAATTTGAAACAAGAACCGCCAATAACCTTTAGGAAAACTATAGCATTGTGATGGCATTGATTGTGACACTTAAACTTTAAAGTCGTGTCAACAAATTTGGTGAGCCTTTGTAAGAATATGCTGCGAATATTGGGCAACTGGTGCACTTTTTTGTCTTTACGAGATTAGTGTCGTGTGCTTCTCCATTTTTTTTTTGCAGAACACCACTGCTGTAGAGTATTTTTCGTGTGAAGAGGAGAGGCACTAGTTCCATTAATACTAAAGCGCCTATTGTGTTAAAATTTTCTAGTGCTTATGAGAGGGACTCAATTCTTCGATCGGCTGCTGCATACCGGAAAAACAATCGTAGAGTAATCTCACTAAATGATGTCGGAATGAACCTAAATGAAAGCTGCTATCTAAATGAGAGCTTAAAAAAACATTCTCGCCATATATTGCAAAGTGCAATAAAACTTAAACGCAGTAAAAAGCTCTTCGCAGTATTTTCAAGGAGAGGTTCAATATATGATAGAAGATTTGAGAATGGAGATTGCTACGAAGTTGAAAGTTCTGAACAACTTGATGAAATAATTGCGATTAAGCATAATCAAAATGATTGAACTGTTTTAGAGTTATAACGAGTTTGTAATAATTATTTTTGTTTGTGTTTATAGAACAGATCATAATATTTTAATTATTATGTACTGAGCCTTCTGAGCGCTAGTCAAGAAATGTGTGATATCAAAAAGATTACAAGAACAATTTGCATATGAAGAGGGAAATGTAGTTTTTGACGCACTATGTTTATGTTTGTTGCGATGATTCTTAAATGGTCAACGCAAGAAGTAAGGTATAGTATGCTAGTTAGACTATTAAATTTCGGCGAACAAAGCTTACTGATGATGATGACGTAGCGGTCATCGAAACTAGTATAAGCTACTGGTTTGCCCAAAAGAAATGATTTGTTTCTTTTTATGCATTTTGCGCTGTAATTTTTTTTGTGTTTTTTTCACACTAACAGTACTGAACAGAAGGCTCAGTAAATAATAATTATAATAATTATTTTTGTTACTTTTATTATTGATATTATTATTATTATTTTTTTATTAATTTATATATGTATTCTTACATTATCTTTATTTTTCTATCCACTTCTTGTATCTGTTCTAATTCTTCCTGCTATTAAAAATATCTACAGAGTGAAATGGTTTTTTAGCTCCGATAATCTTCGTAATTCAACTAAGGCTTTTGTTCCGTATCGTCTTGATGTCTGGGTCTGATATTCTCGTTAGCAGTGATGAAAGTAATATTCTCTGTGCGCAACGCTCTGGTTTAAAAATCGTACAGTTTAATGCTAGAAGTCTAAATTTAAGTAAGAAATAGAGCTGGCAACCCTATGGAAAAAGTTAATTTTTTGACAATGTTAAAGCATAATATTTTTAAAAAATTATTTTTTGATAATTAAAACATCTGTTTGTGAAAAAAAAAACCTTGTAATAAATAAAGCAAAGTAAGGAGAACCAAAACATCGTGAAGAATTGCAGGTGAAGGTCGAAAAACAAATAAAAATAAGAAATCGATTTGTGAACAGTGCAAACTGCAATTAAAAGAAAAAGAAGATTCTATTGAGTACGATAAATGCGCCAATAAGTTTCACTCACAATGTACAAAGCTAGACAAGTGCCAATTTGATTACTATATTAGCAATGAGAGCGAAGTTTTTGCTTGCCATATATGTGATGGTGGTGACGGGGAAGTGAAAAGAGAGCTGCAAGCAATCAAAACAAAACTCAATAAGTTGGACCAGCTGTCTGATATACAAGAGACAATTCAGTTTATGTCAAAACAATACGACGATATTTTGAAAGGTGTTGCTGAAAACAAAAAAAAATTACGTCAAATGGAAGATGAAAACAAAAATCTGAGAACAGAAATTAAAAACCTTAAATCATCGGTTAGGTTGCTGAATGATGATCGGGTTAAAATGAATTGCATCATTAGTGGGCTGAAGGTAGACGATAAAACCACGGCAGCGGATAATGTTGTGCAATTATCAAAAAGTGTTGGTGTCGATATAGAGCCGCAAAGTATTGAAGACGCATACTTTATTGTCAAAGATCGCGCAGATGGAAAGAAAACTGTAGCTGTAAAATTCACTTCAAAATTGTGCAAAGAGAAACTAATGACTGTTAAACCAAAATTGAAGCAAACCGATTCTACGCGTGCAGTTTTTACTAACGATTTCCTAAGTAGAGAAACTCTTAGTCTTTTAAAGTATGCAAAATCATTGAAAAATGTTGGTTATAACCATGTATTCTCAAGAAATGGGAGAGTTTTTTATAAGAAGTCCGATACTTCGAGGCCGCAAATAATCAGATGTGAGGAGGAAGTGGACGAAATCTTATTATATGCAACAACAAGTCATAGGCCCTCAAAACGTAGATCGATGCTAAGGAATAATAACAATGCTGCACAAGATAATGAGAGAACTACCGCTGATGAGGATGATGGTCATTTAGAGCATGTTTCTCCATAAACTAGGTTTTATTTCTTGTATTATTTAAGTCCTTTTAAATCATCTCTATCTGATCTCATGATTAAAAATCAATATTTTTGTAACTTTTCTAGGTTTAACGATTACATTTTCAATCTAAAGTGCCCTTTCTTAAATATTATTAGTGTAAACATTAGAAGCGTTTCATCAATTGATAAATTTAATAAGTTTAAATCCCTTATTGCAAGTATGCCAAAACTACCAGATATAATATCTATTCAAGAGACGTGGTTTGATGAGAATTTAACCCAACTCTACTCTATGCCCGGATATTGTATTGTTCATTGCTGTAGAAGCGACGGATATGGTGGCACTTCGCTCTATGTGAGCAGTAAATTAAAGTTTTCAGTGGAAATGTGTATAAGTGAGAGTTTTGTTGACTTGGTTTCTATCAAGTTAGATAATTTTCAAATTGAGGGCAAATCGTTAAGGATAGTGTCGTTCTATCGTTCTCAAAAATGTTCTACTAGAACATTTCTTACCATTATTGAAAGGTTTATGGCTATGAGTACGCACGGTCCTGTCATTTTAGTTGGGGACTCAAACATCGATTTGTTTCAAAGTTGTCAATTTCCCGATTTGTCTGAATTATTTCAAAATTACGATTGTCACAATATTCATAGTCTAGTAACGAGGCCTAAAAGTGGAACTTGCATTGATCAAGTATTCAGTAATGTCTTCGATAAAATTTTTGTCGACTCTGTAGAGTGCAAGCTTACAGACCATAATATAATAAGCTGCAAATTAAGTAGTGATTTTGTTACTAACCGATTTATTGAAAAAGCAAGGACTCATGTCGATTATGAAAAGGCTATGGATTACTTGCGTAGTTAAAAATGTTTTGAAGCCTAATTTATTGTAAAATATATTTTTTTTATCAATTAAATTGCATGTCTGATTATACCCTAATACCGTCCGGAATTAGGACTTCACTCATTTTTCAATGTTCCTAATTCCGTCCACATCAATTACTTGATTTTTTTCCCGTATTTATTAAAAACTATGACTAATATTATATTTAAACCATGGTTGAATAATGCATACATAAATAGAACAACTTATACTCACCCTTAACCGAAACTGTTTTTTAAAAAAGCAATTTTTTAAAATCGTGATTTTGACGATTTCTCTGTGAAAAGAACGTCTTTTTACGTCACTTCGCGTTGAATGAGAAATTGCTGCTTAATAAAGGTCAAAAATCGTTCAAATTATTAACAATTTAAAAAAAGAAGAGTACAGCTATATATTTTGAAAAGATTTTGTTTGAAATTGTTAGTTACAATTTAAATATTTGGCATAAAAGCTACTGGACGGAATTAGGAAGTGGACGGTAATAGGGCACTTTACGTTAATCGGAGTACAGAATGGTTGGGAGTGGAGTGCCTCAAGGGTCAGTGCTTGGTGCTTTAATATTTTCAATATTTGTGAATGATATATTCATAGCATGTAAGCACTCGTCTATGCATTTATATGCTGATGACGTTCAACTTCACCTCTCCCGCCGAATCGGTTTGATAAAGGACTAGAGCTGTAGGTTAATGAGGATCTTGACTCTATCAACAAATGGGCGATAAGCAATGGTCTTCAGCTAAATGCACTGAAGTCATTCGTTTTACCAATTTCAAAAAATTAAATTATTCTTGAGGACATACCTGATATAATGATAAGTCAGAAGAAACTCAAACTAATCAAGAATGTTGTTAGTCTTGGGTTTCATATTAATTCATACTTGTCTTGTCTTTATTACACCTTGCGTAACCTCAGAATGTCTGCTGAACTTACACCACTTGAAACCAGACGTAAGCTTGTTATTCACATAATTACGTATTCTTAGGTGGTATATAGCAAACTAGATTCCAGTAAAATTGCAAATTGCATTCAATCACGCTACACGATATGTGTATGGGCTACGTAAGTTCGATCACATATCCCAATTTAAAGACGTAATCCTTGGTTGTGTCATTACTAATTATCTAAACGTCAGAAACTATATATTTTTACATAAGCTTATACACATTAAGACACCTACGTATCTATTTGAAAAATTAATATTTTCCCACTCTAGCAGAAGTCATGTGCTGATCATACCGAGTTTTAATTACCTTAATTCGTCTAGATTATTTTTCATCAATGCTATAAGATTGTGGAATACTCTCCCCCATAGCTTAAGATTGATAATTGGAGCAAAAAAGTTTAAGTTGTCAATTCGAAGTCAAGTTTCCTCTCAATAATCTAAACTATCGTCTCACTCTTGTTTGCTTTCTTTTCTCCTTCTAAGTCCTTCGCTTTTCTTATCTTAACTCTCATTTTTTCTCGTCCATGTTTTAATGTATATTTCATTTAGTTAATTTAACTTATTCATATTAGTACTTTATTTTTTAAGGAAACATATTTTTGAACTTAATTCAGCATTGTATTTTAGAAGAACCTGGTTCTTATTATACTAATATTTAAAGTAAAAAAAAAAATAAATTGAAATTGAAGTGAAAGTTGAACAAAAAACAAAGCGTATCACATTTCCTGAAAATTTTGTAATTGTGGTAAATAGTGGCACATGGCACATGATTACGACGTAAACGTTTTGCATCGTGCTCACCAAGCAGAAAATTTGAAAGCTGGATGAGCAATGGCGCAAGTAAAAATTAGCAACAGTTAATTAACTAAAGCGAGTTAGTCTAACGCAACGTGAGCTAACTCCCAATGCGGTGTTTGTTTCAGTTTATACTTAGTCCAATAAATCAAATTAAACACGTGGTTAATGAACCAACTACTAAAGTCTTTATCTTTATTCAATAACTTTATAACCATTTCTAATATTGATTTCTGGCTTTCAAAAACTTGTTCTAAAAATTGGCTAAATAAATTGTTTTCATTTTAATTCAATTTCTTCTTATTTTACTTAAGTATATTTTTAAATTGCATAATTATTTATCTAGTTTGTAAGGAATTGTTATCCAAACTCAATAAACAAACAAACAAATCAGAGCGTGAAGGTATCAAGGAGTAAAATTAAATAAACACCTATACCTGGTGCCAGTTCACATTGATGGTCGTTTAAAGATATTGAAAAGAATTTTCGTCTCTTCTTTTCAAAAAGACCTTTAACAATAAATTTAAGCCGATTTAAACTCATCGAAGCTTATGGCACAATTTGAACAAATTTTGTGCGAGGTTAGCTATAGTTACGGTGACCATATTTTTCTTAGCAAAATGAAGGACAAAAAAACAGTACAGTCATTTGGTTATAAAAAAAGACGTTATCTGGAAAGTTTTCCGGTAGTTTTGAAAATGAGTAATTTTATAGATTTCGATGTGCTCTTTCCGAATTTCAACATTGCCACCTCGTATTGTTGACGCTCGCGTCTCCATATTGGAAAAATGGCGCCTAAAATCAGTTTTTTGACAATATCTCCTTTCTGACTCATGTATGTATGTTAATATTTTATCGTAAAATGAGTCAGAAAAGAGATATTGTCAAAAAACTGCTTTTAGGTGCCATTTTTCCAATATGGCGGAGCGAGCGGCAACAATACGAGGTGGCAAAGTTGAAATTCGAAAAGAGAACATCGAATCTATAAAATAACTCATTTTCAAAACTACCGGAAAATTTTCCAGGCAAAACTACCAAATGATTGTACTAATACACCCAATTCTGTTTTTCACGGTCTTTTTTTTACTCGGTTTTGATTTAACACACGGTCTAGATTCGTCGATTTTGATGTAGGTTCATTGTTCAATTGGAAATAATAACTTAAATCAAAATCAAACCTTTGCACTAGGGTTGAAAAGTTAAGATATAGTATGGAAAATACTTTTCGTAAGGTACACAGCACTTCAGTTTTAATTACATACTTATCAGACTTACTTACAGTGGGTCAAAGTTATAATGGAACAGTTCGAACAAAAAAGTTTCTTACTAAATAGTAAATTAACTAAATATTTTTTTACAATTTAAGAATTTATTTTAGAAAGTGTATTTAATAGACACTTATAATCAAAAAATTTTTTTTATAAAATTAGCGTTTAAAAAAAAAAATAACGAAAAATAAAAATACATGGAATTCTGTCACAAAGTTATAATGGAACACCAAAGAAAATCACATAAAAATTTGTATTATTAAAGGATTTAATTTGTTTTTAATATTTAATAGGTAGTCCTTTTAGTTGTATAATAACTCTCAAACAATTTGGCATCGGCTCTACCAACTTACGACATAAATAAACTGGGATATTGCCCCACTTTTCATTTAGGGCTGCTATCCACTTCGCTTTTTTAGTTATGTGGTAATTTTTAAGCTGCTGCTCCAAATAATTTCACACGTGTTCAATAACATTTAAGTCATGAGACTGTGGTGGAGCCTGCATCTCTATGGAATAATTATAGAGCAGCCAGTTACGCACAACATACGCCTAGTGCTTCGGATCATTGTCCTGATATAATATAAACTCTTCGCCTATCCCCAACTTTCGAGCACTTCCTTTTACCTTTGCTTTTAGAATGCTTAAATAACATATTTTATCCATAATCCCTTCGATTATATTATTATATTAATTTGTATTATTAAAGGATTTAATTTGTTTTTAATATTTAATAGGTAGTCCTTTTAGTTGTATAATAACTCTCAAACAATTTGGCATCGGCTCTACCAACTTACGACATAAATAAACTGGGATATTGCCCCACTTTTCATTTAGGGCTGCTATCCACTTCGCTTTTTTAGTTATGTGGTAATTTTTAAGCTGCTGCTCCAAATAATTTCACACGTGTTCAATAACATTTAAGTCATGAGACTGTGGTGGAGCCTGCATCTCTATGGAATAATTATAGAGCAGCCAGTTACGCACAACATACGCCTAGTGCTTCGGATCATTGTCCTGATATAATATAAACTCTTCGCCTATCCCCAACTTTCGAGCACTTCCTTTTACCTTTGCTTTTAGAATGCTTAAATAACATATTTTATCCATAATCCCTTCGATTATATGCAGGTTTCCTGGTCCAGCAGAAGATACCACATCCCACACCATTACTGAACCTAATCCGTGCTTAATTGTTGGCCGAAGGTTAATTTTCTTGAGCTTCTCATTAGCTTTGCATCAGAGATATGATTGTCCATCTGACCGGAAAATATTAAATTTGCTTTCATCTGTAAATAAAACTGTTTTCCACAATGAAAAATACTTAGCTGTATGTTCTTTTGCAAAGTCCTTTCGCGTTTGTACATTGGCCTTACACACGAATGTTTTTTTCCTAGCTACTCGTCTATTAAACAGATGTCTTCTAAGCACGTCTCTAATTGTTTCATGGCTAGCTTTCTTTTTAAGATACTTTTCGGCTTCAGATGCCAATTTTGGGACACTAATGTGGGAATTTTTCTTAATTTCTTTTATTATTCAACATTTATCTGACGCATTAAATATTTCCCTAGTACTCGGTTTGGCCTTTTTCTTAAGTTTATGATATTTTCATATAGCTTAATTATGTTTAAAACAGTTGTTGGAGGACGATCAATAGTTTCACTGATATTTGGCACTAATTAGCCTGACTTTGACAACCGAATTAAAATTTCTCTTTGATTAACCGAGGTTTTCATAAAGCGCGGCGCCATCTCGCTTATTACGGAAATAAAAATATTAATCGTTGATGAGTAACATGAATTATCGGATGATCCCTTTACTAGACAACACGATATGACACGAAAATTAAGTTTGCTGTAGTTTTTGTAGCGAATTTGTGGATTATTCACAAGGTGTTCCATTATAACTTTGTGACAGAATTCCATGCATTTTCATTTTTCGTTATTTTTTTTAAAAAAAATTTTTGTTGCTAATAAATGTTTATTAAATACACTTTCTAAAATAGATTTTAAATTTGTAAAAAAATATCTAGTTAATTTACTATTTAGTAAGAAACTTTTTTGTTAATGCTGTTCCATTATAACTTTGATCCACTGTAAGGTATTTTTGAGAAGAGTGTTCAAAGTTTGTCAAAATTCATGGGGGAAAAATTGAGTTGCGTACTGACTTGCACGTTAGCCCCGTTAAAAAAAAAATTTTATCCGTTTATTATAGGCTCAGAATACGTGAAACCGAATTCTCTGAAATGTTTTTCAAAGTTATTTATATAAATCAGTAGCTGCAAGTGGTAGAAATAAGTGTACGGAATTTTAATGATGTGCTCGTGAACAAAATCGTGGAGCCTCAATTAGTTTTGACGGTATAAATATTATAGTGGCACCGAGCGGACGAAAAAGATTAAAAATTTTTTATGCTGTTTTTCAAAAATGTTTTTAATTAATAATTTTTTACATGAATATTCAACAAAATGCGTTAAAATATTTACAACACATAATGTACATCATAACTATCTATGTTGGAAACTTCTCTACACTCGAATGCTTTGTTATTAAGCGGAATAAATGAATGATATGACCGAGTTCCTCTTATCATATTTGATTTTTCAAAACGTTCGCGTAAAGTTTCTTCTTCTGTCTTGTGTTCTTTTTCAGAACAAAAATCAAAGGAGATGTCAAAATATTCTACGGCCTATTCATATAATGCACGAGACGTCGATGTTTGATTCTCATAAAGACGTTGTAGACTTGCGCGTGATGCTAATCTTTTAACAGTCCCACCAAATCTATCTCATGGAACTTTGCCATGCGAAGATGCAAAAGAATGCCATTCGCATTTTATACCAAATTCCGATTCGTAGTGCAACCAATTAACAAAGCTTGGTTTGTTTTTGTATTGAGCAGCGCTGCCATCAGAGAAAAAAAAAATATCTTTTTGATACGTAAACATTCAAAATGTTGTTTTAAACGAGCAATCATTTTTTTATTGAACAAGTGGACCGCGACGGTATAATGAATATTCGATTCCGAAATGATAACGAAACTTTTTTTCCGATCTTATCTTCAAGTTTATAGTATATGACATATTGATGTAACGTAGCTTGAGCGTTTGACCAGTGATACGACTGATCAGCATCTTGAATGGGAAATTTTCTCCTTTTTTACTTCCTAACTTGCAACTATGCTTAGAATAACTTACCTGACAGAATAAAATGGGGATTCCCCTTTTTTTGGCGCAAATTAAAAATTTCTTCACATGTGATTTTCAGAATAAAAGCCAAGCGTATGTATCGATGCAAATCGAAACGACGCACATACAACTCAATTACCTGGCTAAAATTAGTTTGAAATGAAAATTGATTCTAAATGTTTGTTTGCTGGTGTGTAATGATAAAACAGTGATTTCTGTCTATGTTCTATGAAAATTTATAATTAGGATTATAAAAGAGACTGATTCTAGGGGCCAAACTAGCGGCCGTAAAAAACACGTTTACACGTCTAAACTAATAGACCGATTTTGATTAAATTTAGTATGGAGATAGAGTGAATCCTGAGAAAGGGTTTTAAAAATTTTTTGCTTCTTTATTGGACGTGTCACCGCCCCTAATGAGAAAAAAGGAGAAATATCTATTTCTTAAAGTACTGAACTTAAAATCGCTAAAGTTGAGAAATCGGAGCATTTCGGACTTTATTTTTATTGATTATAGATAGTACAAATATATAAGTTTTCGACAAAATAAAAATAAATGTCCGGACGAATCCTGATATATAAGTAAACCCCTAGTTAAAATTTATTATTTTTTATGTTAAAACTGCAATTTCAGCAGATTTCTTCTAAATCACAAGAAAACGTGGATAATCGCAATATTCTATAATATTTTTATAAATGTTATGTGTTTATTTTGTGCACTTATCAAGTAACTATATTTTAAAAGATTAGAAGAAATAAAACGTCTGTTGCTCGAAATATTTTCTTTCAACTATTAAATGGCATAGCACTGCTATTATTTTGACCGCAGCTGTATGTCTGAACCACCCTAGTCTACACTAGGATACAAACGTAACCTTTTCAAACTTTTAATAACATTTCTCGTGCTCCCAGCGTTATCATCCATGGTAGTATCCTAAATATAGTGCAATAATTTAAAAGTGTGTACCTACATCCAGTAGGGTGTGGGCGTGCATTTTATACATTTACTACGCTGATCTACACTTGGGTACATTTGTACCCCAAAGCATTTTTAACTTTTGTCTAAGAAAAAAAAAAAAATCAAAGTGCGAAAAATTTACTTAACGTACAAGAATGTGAAAATTGTCTCAGCATCCTGCAAAAGCTTTATTAACGACTGAGAAATTCAAAATTAATACAGTTATATCCGGAAGGCTTGAATTGTGATACTATAGGTTTGGCAGCCACGCACATCGACAGAATTTGGTGGTTATATCGGATTGCTAGTTGTGGCCACAGATGACATTTGGGTTTTGTGGAAACGTACTGAATGGAGAGTTGAAATGTAGCTTTTAGATGCCGAATGTACTTTTTACGACATGAAAATGAAGAAGTTCTTTACAATTATCATATTTCCCGTTTCATAAGTTCTGATAACAGTGTTACATGAGCTGCTCGTGTGGGGACCAAGACAAGGTCAAATGGAAAACTCGGCAGAATTGTTTTGATTGCCGTAAACCAGTTATGTGTATTGAGGAAGCCGACATCAATACGAATGTTTCAAATGCCAACATACAAAATATCAGCATTATTGAAACATATTTTAACTTTTGTTTTTACATAACATTTTAAATTATTTCGAAATTTCACTATAATTTCTAATTAAATTTTTTTTCTATCCATTCAAAATAGCAAATATGGATTGGCTTCAATAAATAAATATAAAATTTTAAAAATTATGCTAAAAAATTCGACCTATCCTTATGTAAATGTACTAGGGTACAAACGTATCCAAGTGTAGACATAAAGGTATACAAAGAAGGTATTGACACAAGGGTTAAGCAAGCTTTTGATAAAGTATGGCATGAAGGTCTAATTTACAAAATCAGAAAGCTCCTACCTCAAAATGTTCATGCAGTCCTAGAGTCATACAGGTGTTAAAGGGTTAAATATCAAAGTTTTAATACATCTGAATTTTCGATTGGCGCTGGAGTTCCTCAGAGTAGTGTTCTTGGTCCGTTTTTATATATATTTTATTCAACTCTGATATTCCGACAAATGACCAGCTAGTCACCTCCACTTTTGCTGACAATACGGCAATTTTAAGTCGTCACAAAAATGCTGTGGTTGCCAACAACCAGCTTCAAAATCATCTAGTCCTTATTGAAAACTGGCTATCAAAATCGCGTATCAAGGTGAATGAGCAAAAATGTCGACATGTCATATCATCTATACTACATATTATATAAAGAGGTAAAGTTTGTTTGTTTGTATGTTCCGGGTAATCTCTGGAACTACGGAACCGATTCCAAAAATTCTTCTACTAATAGAAAGCTACACTATTCCTGAGTAACATGGGCTATATTTTATTTTGATAAAAGCAAGGGGCGTGGCACTTTACATGCAATTAAACCATTTAACTCGCTATATCTTGGTACATGTGAAAGCAAGAGTCTTAAAATTCGGTTTCAGGATGCACATAGCCTATGTTAAGCACTTCACAAAACGGGATTAGACACCAAGGGCGTGGTGGCTATAAGACTTTAGTTTAGGGTGGCCCTCATACGCAAATATTTTTGAAATTAATTTTTACAAAGACCACATAATCGATTCACATGGAATTTACACCACATGTCTCTTATATTAAGACGCATAGCTAAGACGATGAAACTTTTATTTAGGGTGGCCCTCATAAACAAATATTTTAAAAATAGCGATTTCTCAAAGACAGGAAAATCGATTCTCATGAAACTTACACAGTATGGCTTTTATATTAAGGGGCACAGCTTAGATTGTAAAAATTTTATTTAGGGTGGCCCTCATACAAAAATATTTTTAAATATATTTTTCACGAAGACAGGTTAATCGATTCATACCGAACTTACACCAAGTAACTTTTATATTAAGAGGTGTAGCTAAGGCTTCAATACTTTTATTTAGGGAGCATATTTAGGGTGGCCTTCATACAAATATATTTTTTAAACATAATTTTCTCGAAGATCGCTTAATCGGTTCTCATTGAATTCACACCACGTGGTTTTTATATAAACAGGCACAGCTTAGAATAGAATGGGTGATGCCACGCCCCCTTATCAAAAAGAAAATAAGATTTATCATATCTTATCAACTATTTGATGCAAATAAATGAGACTTGGTACTTATATAAAGGGTAGAGAAAGAAGTCAGCTTCAATGCAAAAATGGGCGGTACCACGCTTCCATATGAGAAAAAATTAACTTTTTTATGTATCAAAATGGGTAGTGGCGTGCCTCCAAAATAAGAAAAGACTGTGACTATGAGACTCAGTACATATATAGAAGACAAGGACTATAACCAAATTAAACTCATTTAAAGGTGCTGATTCTACGCATTACAATGATTCCCGCCAAATCAATTGTTCATTTATGAGCCAAATAGAAAAACCAACAACGTTGTTTATCCAATCGCAATAAGATAAATATCAATAAAAATAATTTTTACTTATTAAATCCAACTAAAATAAAAACACATTATGTTTTATTTGTTGAGGCGTAGCTACGCGCGCCGGGTTTTGCTAGTCATCATTATATAAATAGGCAATCTCTAAACGGTTGCACCACTTTTTCTCAGCCATAGCACAACGTAATCGCTCAATTTTTTTTTTGTTGGAAAGGTTGTGTGGAGAAGGGGGAACATGTATACTTTGTTTTTCAATAGTAGGCGGTGCCACGCCCCTAAAAAGGAAAAACGTTTCCTTGGCTAAACTAATGGACCGATTTTGATGAAATTTTGTTTGAAGATAGATTGAATCCTAAGAAAGATTATGAGAAACTCTGATTTCTAAAAAGGGGCGTGGCATCGCCTCATATGTGAAAAAACGCTATCACGTCTGTTCCACTGCACCGATTTCGATGAAATTTGGTATGTAGATAGATTGGATCTTAACAAAAAATATATTTTTTTTAGTGGGCGGTGCCACGCCTCTTACAGGAAAATACGTCGTTACTACTAAACTAATGGACCGATTTTGATGAAATTTTGTTTGAAGATAGATTGAATTCTAAGAAAGATTATTAGAACTCTGATTTCTAAAAAGAGGCGTGGTATCGCCTCAAATGTGAAAAAACGCTATTACGGCTGTGTCACTGCACCGATTTTGATGAAATTTGGTATGTAGATAGATTGGATTTTAAGTAAAAATATTTTTTTTGGTGGGCGGTGCCACGCCTCTTACAGGAAAATACGTCGTTACTACTAAACTAAGGAACCGATTTTGATGAAATTTTGTAAGGATATAGACTGAACACTAAAAAAGATTTTTAAAAACACAAATTTTATTAGGAAGCGTGGCATCGCGCCCAATGGGGAAAAACTGTATCACGGCTGTGCCACTACACCGATTTTGATTAAGTTTGGTATGTAAGTAGATTGAATCTTGAGTAAAAACATTTATTTTTAGTGGGTGGTGCCATGCCTATTACATTAAAATACGTCATTACTACTAAGCTAGCAGACCGATTTTGATAAAATTTTGTTAGGATATAGACTGAACCCTAAAAAAGATTTCTAAAAACTCAAATTTTTTTAGGAGGAGTGGCAGCACCTCTAACAGAAAAAGAATTTTCTCTACTAAGCTAATGTGCCCATTTTGATGGAATTTGGTACAGGGATAGTTTGAACCCTGAGGCAAGCTATTTGCTATTTAAAGTGTACGGTACCAACCCCCAGTAGGAAAATATGTTTTCACAGCTAAGCTAATGAACCGATTTTGCTGAATTTGGTATGAAGATAGATTGCGCCCTAAGTAAGAGAAAGAGATAGTGGTAGGGATGTAGCAACATGGTACTATGATCTAAATTTTTGGAGCGATGACAAAAAATTACTCTTTCCAGTTCAGTTCATAAATTACGTGAGTCAAAATAGGGGGGGGGAGAGGGTCCGGAAAAATCTCACCAAGTCTCACAAAGAGGGAGGGGGGTCAATAAAAATCTCATGTAAACTGTTTGATACAGAGACTAATCATTATTATAGCAGATAACATTTAAAAATTACAAGTCAAGTCTCATGGATGGGAGGGGGGGGGAGGTCCCGTCAGAACTCACCAAATCTCATCAAGGGGAGGAGAGTGGGGGGGGTTCGAATTTTCAAAAATACACCTCATGTAATTAATGGACGGCCCCTAATCGAATCTTAGAGTTGAGACATGCAACAGCTTCTTACTCTATGTTTGTACTGCCATAACACAACATAATCGCTTAGTTTTTTTTGTTGTAATAGTTATGAGGAGGACCAGTGCAGAATGTGAAATTTTTTTAATACTAGGCGAAGCCACGCCTTCAACAGGAAAATACGTTTCCAAGGTTAATCAAGTGGACTCATTTTGGGGAAATTCGGTTTGGAGATTGTACCCTAAAAATGGTATTAAAATCTTCAAGTTCTTTAAAGAGGCGTGGCATCGTCACTAATGGGAAAGAACGGTATCACGGCTGTGGCACAACACCGATTTTGATGAAATCTGGTATGTAGATAGATTGAATCTTGAGTAAAGATATTTGTTTTGTGTGAGCGGTACCACGTCCCTTACAGGAAAAAATGTTTTACTACTAAGCTTATGGACGGATTTTGATGAAATCTAGAAAAAGATTGAACCCTGAGGAAACGTATTTGTTTTAAAATGGAGGGTGCCGCCCTTTCAATAGGAAAATATGTTTTAGCAACTTAACTAATGGACCGATTTTGATGAAATTCAGTATGGAGATAATTAAAGATTTTTTTTATGTGGGTGGTGCCAAAACAAGAGTTTGAACAAAAAAAGTTTTTTTAATTTTTGTCAGTATTATTTCCGATTTTGACTACCGACCTCTTATTTGCTCGTTTCAATTACAAAAGAAACATAATATCACTTGGGAAAAATTATTTTTCCGTCTTGGCACAAAACAAAAGTAAAAGTTTATTATATTGAGACGAAAAAATTATTTTAATTTCTTGGGGATGTGGAGGATGGGAATTGATGTAGTCTGCATACTGCGTGTACACCGAATAAGCTACCAACAGTCCTACCACACTTTTTGGAAAGCCTTCCTTTGAGGCGGAAGTTTTCTTTATATCTGTTATCGTCCATATATTCTCGATGGTAAATGGTAAAAAAATTTGTTGTCGAAAAAGTCAGTTGTTTACTAAATACAAAACCGTCGTCTGTCAGCGTTTTGAATTCAAATTAACGCTGTCGTCTGTCTACGATATTACACATTTTTCAATCTCTTATTCACCTTTTGTTTGAATGTTATATATTTATTTCTATTTTTGGTTGTTTGCCGACAGCCAAACGCACGGTACCGATTTCTTTCTGCTACTGCTGTTCTGCACGCTTGTATATTTTTTTGCAAGTGAAGCTTGCCAAACTGTCTGTCCGCTCCCCACGTCACACATACAAAAAAAAAATGGCATGATGTTTCAACCCTTCAATACCTAACTTTTTGTTTTTTTTTTTATTTATTTCACATTCTTAGTTTTGACCGTTTAGAGAAAGTTAATTTTTGTAGTAGTTTTTGAGTTTGACATAACTAATGCTTAGTTTTTGTTTTGCCTTTAACTTATAAAAGCGGAAAAAAGGATTTAAATGAAAAATTAAGAAAAATGTTACAATTTTTGATTGTACAATTTTATCACCTGAAGTCGACATTTATTAATTTTCGATTCGACAATTTTATCACCTGAAGTCGACATTTATGTGCATAATTAGAAATTATGAAAGTTCACTGTTTAATTTGAAACTGTTATTGGTGTATAGAACATGTTGAAATTTAATTTATTATTTGGTCGTAAATAGCGTGAACTTCTTCATCTAAAGTTTTTTTGAAATGTAATGAATTCTAAACTTGTACTCTGAATAAGCAATCTGCGATTATACCCATTTCACCTTGCAAAAGTCTTGCTAATGTCACATTAGGTGTTTATGCATTATGATGAAATGTTTAAGAAAGTAGAACATTTTCAGTATGAGGTCGTCCATAAAAGACGTCAGCAAAAATTTTAGAATTTTAGCTTTCTGGATGTCCGACTTCGCTACCCCATCTCCCCTAACCCCCCCCCTCACACCTTGATTTTTTTTCCGTATTTTTTGTTTTGTATGAAGCTTAGTTGTCAAGCTATGGACTTCTAAAAATTGAAGTAATATGAAGAACGATTTTTTCGGTAGCTGTTTTTCGAATTAAACAAATTTACAATAATATGATATATAAGACATTGTGGCTCCTATAGGAAATTGACTGTTATTTTTAATTGTGAAATCAGATTCGAAATTTGAACTTTGTTCTTGTAGAAAAACGGAAGTAAACTTCAACGATTTCGATTTTTTATTTTTTAAATATACAGTGACTTACAAAAGTGTTCACAAAAAAACATATTTCTGGTTTTAAAGCTGTATTTTTTTTTTTGTAAAAAAGGTTTTAAAAAAAAGTATGCAGAAAACTTGCAAATTCTTTATTCTAGCTAAAAAAAATCAAAACTAAAATATTCCACGTTTTGCTTAACTTGGGTAGTTATTTTTATACTTAGTCTTTTGTGAACAGTTTTGTAACTTAAAGTAATAAAAATATTTTAAATCATTTTTTAATATTTTATGTGGCCGCTTTTGGATTTAGTGGTGAAGTGTATTTTCTTAGGCATACTCGCTTTCAATTTGTCTAGTATTTGAGTACTGATCACGGACCATTGTCCATTGGCGACCTTCCATAGCTCGTCCAGATTTTGTGGGGTTATTTGACTCGTGGGTATTTTTTTTAAAAAATATTCCACAAATTTTCAATGGGTATAATTTCCGGTGACTGTGCTGGCCAATCCAAGCAGGTAATATTTTGGTCTCGAAGCCTTTTCATTGTAATTTTAGCCATATACTTAGGGTCATTATCCTGCAAAGGGATGATATCGTCTGGCTCGTAGCCGAACTATTCCTGACTAGGTGAGCGTAAGGCCACTCGAATGTTAAAATAATCTCTTGCTTTTACTATTCCATTGATTTTACGAAGAAACTGCCCTATGCCAGCAAGGAGCCACCGCCAAACTTTATGGTCTTAAGGTCTCCTGTGTAATGCGTGCAGTAATGCGAACTTTTTTTATCAGATCAACATCATGCGCGTTAATCTGATCAATGTTGTATAGTTTGATATAGTAGAACCTCTCTAACTTGAACCTCGTTAACTTGAAATCTTCTTTAAGACGAAGAAATTAGCAATTCTCTTCCGTTCAAGTTCGTACTTTGCTTCGTGAAATGTACATTATCATTCATTATATGTGCTCTATACATAGAGTTTTGATTCTCTGCTCAAATTTGATGTTTTCATTAGTGCGTTCATAAAATTATTTGTTACAACGTGTGAACAATTTTGTAATATATAAAATGGATTTAATAGCATCGGACTTAAGTTTGACGAAACTGCCAATTAATCGCGACGTGGTGCAATAAAATTACCGGTATAGTCCCCGCAATATGCAATTCCTTAATGATTGGTCCTCCAAATGATGTTGGGCCAGTTGAAACACCACCAATTTCTTTGAACAATGCCCTCAATAGAATTTCGATGAAATGGAACAGACAAATCAACCATTGCAGTGGCCTCTCCAAACGATTTTCGGCCAAACGTCCCAACGTCGATGCACGCCAACTTCTCCAATTCCGCCCACCTTTGGTTCAATAAATTAAATCCGTGATCAACATCCTCATATTAAATTTTAGCACTATAGCTTGTATAGTTTGCGATATATACAGTAGTTAAATTTAAAATTAAGGGCGGTGACACACCCACTGGTACAATCCAGCTCGGTTTTGATCCAGAAATAGCATAAGCAAACCCCTTACACCAAATTTTAGTAGGATTGCACATATTTCGATAAATATTCCACTTACCGTATTTTATTTGTATTGGAGGTGCCACGCCCACTGGTGCTATTTCAGCCACTTTTGATTCAGATATACTCTATAGCAACTGAACCACTTACATTAAATTTCACAGCAATTGCAGCAATAGTTCACTTAAAACAGCGCTTAGAAATTTATGTTAACATCGGAGGTGCCATGCCCACTGATGCAACCTCGTCAAAATTCATTTCTTTTTAAAGCTTATAGTAACTGACATCAATACATCAAATTTTATGAAGATTACTATCTATAACAATAAACGTTTTTTGTTCATATGGGAGGAGCCACGCCCACAGGTACTATTGAACCAAATTTTTGTAATAAGAGATCTTATAGCAAGTATATCTACCTCATTAAATTTCATAACGATTAAGTTGTTAGTTCTCTTAATATAGCGTTTATAAAAATTAAGGGCAGTGCCACGCCCTTCAAAGAGCTTCTTCGGTAAAGTGGCAGAGCTTGTATTGATGACTGCTTTCAGCGGCATCATCTCCAAAATTTTTATAAAAATTGTTTGTGCCAATTTGGAGACATACGGAAACAAAATTTTTAGCAGTTGAAAAGTGCCATGCCCTCTTTTTTTGAATACGCCCACTTTTATCACAATACAAGTTATATTTGATATGTATCCGTTTACCGAATTTCATCGCAATATCTTGAACGGCTTACAAAATATGGTCCTAGTTAACTCGAATCGCATATCGTTTTGCTAATTGACGTAAGTCAACTTGAGCAATACCACGACATCTTCCCCTTTGGGGGAAAAAAATAAATAAATAAGTCTTTATTTATTTTTTTTGTAAGTATGTCTCACCGGCCAAACTAGTTTTTAGTCCAAACTAGTTAATTTGAAGGCCTGAAAATATGCAATTTATTTCTAATGCAAAAGCACTGTGAATAGTGAAATTGCCCTCACTTAAAACTTGCCAAGTATACAGGGTGTTTTTTTTAGAGGTATAGAGCTTCGAATTGAAATAAAACACAAGAAAATCGTTTTAATGTCCATCAATTTGGCTTTATTGGAAGGATAATTTTATGCCATTAATGTTTAAATATGATTTCGGGCATGTGGCCGCCGCGGCTGGCTCGAATAAAGCCAATTCTACAGGTCCAATTTTGAACCACTTTTTCGAGCATATGGGGCCGTATGTCGGCAATAACGCCACGAATGTTGGCTTCCAAGTCCCCTAACGTTTCTGGTTTGTTGGCGTAGACGAGCGACTTCACATATCCCCAAAGAAAATAATCCAATGGTGTCAAATCACACGATTTTGGTGGCCAATTGACAGGTCCATTCCGCGAAATTATGCGCTCATCGAATGTTTCCTTCAATAAATTGATTGTGACGTGCGCTGTGTGGCATGTAGCGCCGTCTTGTTGGAACCACAACTCATCCACATTCATGCCATCCAATTCGGGAACAAAATAGTCGGTTATCATGGCTCTATACCGGTCTCCATTAACGGTAACTGACTCTCCAGCATTATTTCGGAAGAACTATGGCCCAATGACTCCACCAGCCCATAGAGCACACCAAACAGTCAGTTTTTGTGGATGTAATGGCGTCTCAAGGGTCTCATGTGGATTCTCTTCACTCCAAATGCGGCAATTTTGCTTGTTGACGTAGCCATTCAACCAAAAATGAGCCTCATCACTGAACAAAATTTTGCGATGAAAATCAGCATCGAGATCAATCTCATTTTCGGCCCATACACCAAAATCACGACGCATTGCATGGTCTCGCGGCTTTAATTCTTGCACAAGCTGGATCTTGTAAGGTCGCAAGCCAAGATCTTTGCGCAAAATCTTCCATAAAGTTGATGGACAAAGCTCCAATTGCTGTGCACGGTGGCGAATCGATTCATTCGGGTCCTCTTCAACATTTTGCTCTACAGCGGCAATTGTTTCTTCGGTGCGCACTGTTCGACGTCTCTGCGGATGCGTATTATCACATAGAGTAAACGTAGTGCGAAAACGACCCATGGTTAACCGAATTAATTGCTCTGATGGACGATTATGTCGACCATAAAATGGACGGAGCTTGCGGTAAACTTCGCGAACTGAACCATTATTTTCGAAATAAATTTGCACGATTTGCAAGCGTTGTTCTTTTGTCAACCTGTTCATGATGAAATGGCAAACCAAACTGAACATAAGTGACATTAGAGTTGCCAGATTTGACCATAAAATGCTAGTTTTATCTCTATTTGAAAAACAAACCTCTAAAAAAAACACCCTATATAATGAAATTGACAAATTTTGTTTTTTTACTTTGCTACTGTCGTATTCTTCACTAACCACAGTGCTTTTTCATTAAAATGTCATTGCACATCTTTAGGCTTAACCTGACTAGTTTGGCCGGTAACATATATATATAAGTATATGGGCATTTCTCTCATGTTGAACGGGGCAAAAGTTTTTTTTTTTAAGGAATAAAAGTCAAAGTAAAACACTTTTATTTTTTTCTGTTACTTTAAGGAATAGCCCTTTGATAGAACTATATTGAGTGGTAAAGTTGATACCAGACGTAGTACTGGTTCCAAGATTACTTACTTACTTACTTGGGTGGCCATAACAACCCGTTACCGGGTTACGGCCGACCTCAAAAGCTCTCTCCAGTCGCCTCTGCTTCGCGCGCGCCTTCTCCAATCATTCACACCAAGCGTGGATAGGGTTTCCTCGGCTTGGTCTTTCCATCGGGGGCATGGTCTTCCTCTTCGTCGTCGCCCAGCGGCTTCCGCATCATACACCTTTTTCGCCGGAGCTTCTTCGTCCATACGCACAACATGTCCCAGCCAGCGCAGACGTTGGATAGTGATGCGCTTGACTATGTCAATGTCAGCGTAGAGCTCGTACAGTTCGTGGTTCATTCGAATACGGTAGTCGTCGCCGACGTGAACAGGACCGAAGATTTTGCGAAGAATTTTTCTCTCAAACAAACCCATGCTTCTGCGCCGTAAAGTAGCACGGGTAAGATGAGCGTCTTGTAGAGTGTCAGTTTTGTCGGGCGAGAGAGGTCTCTACTACTCAATTGCTTACTGAGACCATAGTAACACCTATTAGCAAGAGTTAGTCTTCGCTTTATCTCCAGGCTGACATCGTTTTGAGTGTTCACGGCGGTGCCAAGATAGGTGAATTCCTTGACAACTTCGAAAGTATAGTTGTTCGCAGTAACAAAGGATCTAATACGCCGCGTCTCCCTGTTTGAGGACAGCATATACTTTGTTTTGCCCTCGTTCACCGTCAAACCCACTTTCGCTGACTCTTTTTTGATAGCAGAGAACGCAGCAGTAACATCTCGTTTACAACGTCCAATGATATCAATATCATCGGCATATGCAAGGAGCTGGACACTTTTGTAGAAAATAGTGCCATTACGATGTACACTGGCTCTTCGCAACACCCCTTCCATCACAAAGTTGAAGAGGTTGCAGGATAGTGGATCGCCCTGTCTGAAACCTCGTTCGGTATCAAATGGTTCGGAGAGGTCCCTTCCTACTCTGACGGAGCTGGCTGTGTTGCTCAACGTCATTCTGCAAAGCCGCACCAGCTTCGCAGGTATACCGAACTCAGATATGGTGGCATACAGGCAATCCCGTATCGTGCTATCGAAAGCAGCTTTGAAATCGATAAAGAGATGATGGGTATCGATCTGGTTTTCGTGGCTTTTTTCCAGGATTTGCGGCCTTATCAGCCGCACTGATAAGGTCCAATCAGTGTGTTGGCAAACGGCTTAAGTCTTTCACACAGTACAGTCGACAGGACCTTGTAAGAGATGGCAAGAAGACTGATTCCCCTGTAGTTAGCGCAGATTGTCGGGTCACCTTGCTTCAATACAGGACAAAGGACACTGAGATTCCAATCGTCGGTCATGCTTTCTACTAGCCATATTTTGCAGATGAGTTGATGCATACACCCTATCAGCTCATCGCCGCCGGTCTTGAACAATTCAGCAGGCAGGCCATCGGCACCAGCCGCTTTGTTGTTCTTAAGTCGTTGGATCACAACTCGTACCGCGTCATGGCTAGGTGGTGGTACGTCCACACCATCGTCGTTGATTGGTGGCATCGGGTTAATTTCCCCAAAGGCGGGATTGGTGGAGTCATCGCCAGTAAGCAGCTTGGAAAAGTGTTCCCTCCATAATCTCAGTGTACCCTGCGTATCCGTAACCAGATTTCCATGTTCATCTTTACAGGTAGATGCTCCGGGCTTGAAACCTTGGGTCAGACGCTTGACTTGTTGGTAAAATTTTCGAGCATCATTCCTGCCCCGTAACAGTTCGAGTTTCTCACGCTCGTGCCTTTCCTGCTCTCGTTTCTTGCGTCTGAAAAGGCGCCTCTCTTCCTTTCTCTTTTCCCGGTAGTTTTCGTGCACGGCTCGCGTTGCTGCTGACTGCAGGGTTCTTTTGTAGGCGGCGTTTTTCACTGCAGTAGCTTCGCGACACTCCTGGTCATACCATTGATTTCGCGGAAGTGGGCGTCGGAAACCAAAGACTTCCTCAGCGGCAGAGCGCATGGAGCGGGATATATGCGCCCAAAGTCCACCGGCATCATCGGGTAGAGAGCCAGGTTGAAGGAGCAGTTCTGAGAGGCGAGCGGAATAGGCTTCGGTCGTCCGATGTGATTGCAGCTTAGCGACGTCCAGCTTTCGTTGCGTACCAGAGCGTACATCCTTTGCATTGTACAGCCGCATGCGTATCTTGGCTGCAACAAGATAATGATCGGAGTCAATATTGACTCCCCGGAACGTACAAACATCTAACACGCTGGAAGCATGCCTTCCGTCGATCACAACATGATCGATTTGGTTGCGTGTTTTCTGATCAGGGGACAGCCAGGTGGCCTTGTGGATATCGAGGTGTTGAAATCTGGTGCTACTTACTACCATTTTTCGCGCCGCGGCGAAGTCGATCAGCCGTAGACCGTTGTTTGAGGTGGTCTCGTGAAGGCTGAACTGACCGGCAGTGGGGCCAAATATACCTTCTCTTCCGACCATTCCGTTGAAATCCCCGAGTGCAATTTTAACGTCATGGGCCGGGCAGCGGTCGTATACTTCCTCGAGTCTCGCATAGAAGGCATCTTTGACAGCATCGTCCTTTTCCTCCGTCGGGGCGTTCGCGCAAATCAAGCTGATGTTAAAAAATCGAGCCTTGACACAGATCGTAGCCAACCTTTCGCTCACAGGTGTGAACCTGGAGATATGGTGGCGAAGTCTCTTGCTTACTACGAATCCGCATCCCAATTCGCGCCTCTCCGTATGGCAGCTGTAGTAGGTATCGCAACTTGCTTGCTTAGAGCAACCTTGTCCTATCCATCTTATTTCCTGGATGGCGGTGATGTCAGCCTTAATTTTTCCGAGGGCATCCGCCAATTCGATAGAGGCACCTTCCTTATGGAGGGTCCGGATATTCCAGGTGCATATCCTTAAATCATAGTCCTTTTTTCGTTTGCAGTGGTCGTCAACGTTGAGGGGTTCTGTATCCGAGGCTTTTTTAGTCTTCATTGGAGTGTTTTTTTTACGTGGCGGGTACCAAACCCTGCGCACAACCCAGTTTACTTCCAGGGAGGACAAGCTGCACACATTCGCTCACTACCTCAGCGGCTGCGGAAATAGCTACCCAGATCGAGCCGCGGGGAGGCTGTGTGTCAACTTGCTAATGGTTGGCTCAGAGATCGCTCTGGCAATCCAAGATAGAGGCAATTAAAAAGCCATTCGAACGGGACAAAAAACGGAAGTGCTTTTCATGGCCATCTATAGAAAAACACAAGTCAGCGAAACCTGGCAACATTTTTTAATGCGACTAATTTTAAAATGTTATAGAATAATGTAACTTTTTAATAGATTTCGTTTTATTAAAAATCTTATTTACTTTTTTTCTTACAAGGCATAATAATCCATTCGAACGGGACATATTTTTCCGTTTATGTTCACTTGGGCAATTTTTCAAAACTACTTTAATATTTATATAAATAATAATATTTAAGATATATACAACAATTAAAAAAACAAATTTAATGTTTATATTTATCAAATGAATTAGTGAGATCAATTATAACAAAGAAAAGAGGAATGAGTAGGTATTTTTCTTGTCTTTTTGCTGCTAAATCGTTTTTCCTGTAAGAGGCGTGGCACCGCCCACTTAAAAAAATATTTTTACTTAAGTTTCAATCTATCTACATACCAAATTTCATCAAAATCAGTGTAGTGGCACAGCCGTGATACAGTTTTTCCCCATTTGGAGCAATGCCAAGCCCGCTTTAAGGAATCAGAGTTTCTAATAATCTTTCTTAGGATTCAATTTATCTTTAAGCAAAATTTCATCAACATCGATCCAAAAGTTTAGCCGTGGAAACGTTTTTTCCCCGTTAGGGGCGTGGTACCGCCTACTATTGAAAAATACATGTCCCTCCTTCTTTTCACAACCTTTCCAACAAAACAAAAATTATGCGATTCTGTTGTGCTATGGCTGTGAAAAAGTGGTTTAACCGTTTTGAACTGCCTATTTATTACACTTATGTTTTCGAACTTCAAATAGCTCCAAAAATTTAAAATTTTATTGTTTTTGCACTTTTTTTTTTTGATTATGTACATGAAACTCTGTTCATGCAAAAATTTTGACACACTTGCTGCTGTTATCAATTTCGAAATGAGAACAAATGATGTTTTTCTATTTTATTTGTGATTTTAGAACATGAACTTAAGCAAATTAAAATTTTACAGTTAATAGAGATTGGTTTGATGTTTTTGTATTGTTTTTAGCTAATTGACGTTGGAAGAGAAATTTTTCGGAAAAACTATCATCATGTATCACCTCTCTTACACACTTAAATATTTAAGGCAAAATACTATTCAATATTACAAAAAAAGAGAAACTGCATTTATGCAAGTTTGCAGGTGGTTTGCTCAATGTGTTAAATGAATTCTGGTGTAAATTGCTTAAACTAACAAAATTTGAATTTTCCTCAGATAATATCAGATAGTAACGCTTTTATAATAACTTAATTTTTCTGTCACGGTTGGCTTTTTGGCGGAAATGCCCATATAACATCTTCCGTCTTTTTTTATTTTTTATATTTTTATGTTTTATTCCTCAATCCATCCTAAGATTGCATGAGCTTTCATATCGAAATTCCCGCCATAACTTTGGAAACTACGATTTTTTTTACCGATGACGCGCACAATGTTTTTTCAGCACGAAATTCGACATAAAATTTTTTATTTTGTTTTTGTAATGTTATTTTCAATCAATCCTAAGAATATATCTGCATTCAAATCGAAATTGCCGCCATAACTTTGGAAAATATGAGTTTTTATAAAGGCGCGCATCAGTCTAATTGTATGAAATATATGCTATTTTCCATTTTATGTTGAAAAAACATGGTGCACATCATCGTAAAAAATTCGTGGTTTCCAAAGTTATGGCGGCAATTTCGATATGAAAGCATATGCATTCTTAGAATTGATTGAGGAATAACATATAAAATCAAAAAAAAAAAAAAAAATATGTTATGTTGAAAATATGGTATTTTGAGAAAATTTTTTTTAATTAAAAAAATTTGTGTTTCGACAAATTTATTTCAATTTTTTCAACTTTTTTTATAAAGTTATAGCCAAATATGATTAAATGATTTTTTATCCTATCTCCTATAGTTTTTGAGATATATCGTTTCAAAAAATGTTCAAAAAACGTAAAAAAAACAAAGTGTGCAGTTATTAAAAGAATGACTGATACACGAGTATATAAGCATTTATATTAAATAAAAGAACATAACTCTTT
Source organism: Tricholauxania praeusta (assembly GCA_949775025.1). Taxonomy (NCBI): domain Eukaryota; kingdom Metazoa; phylum Arthropoda; class Insecta; order Diptera; family Lauxaniidae; genus Tricholauxania; species Tricholauxania praeusta. The sequence continues at coordinate 64,017,649 of OX459030.1, read as the reverse complement.
TTTTTTATAAACCTAAAACAAATATATATAAGAATTTTGCTTACATAAGGAATAATTAACAAAACAAATAAAAACTTACCTTCTAAATTTTTAACTACAGAACATTTCGTAAATCGAGTGTGCTTGCCAAACATATTCTTGTATATATTTATAAGATTTAAGACTCCTAACTTTTCCTTTAATTTAACTCGTTAATATTCTTAGTATTTGTGATGTACTTTTTTGTTTGTGAAGTATACTTGTTTCCTCGTGAATAATCTTAGCTTACGCCTGAGTAGTATTGTAAAAATTGAACCAGTAAAAAAATTTAATTCAAGAACAAAAAAAAAAAAATGATTAAATTTCAAATTTAATTTCAATTTTCTTTTGTTTGTTCTTTCTTTCTTTTTAATAAAAATTTTTTTTTTTGATTTTGATTTTTTTGATTTGCCGGGGTGGGTGGAGCCGTCGGGAAAAGTTTAAGAAATAGTACCTGGGGTCTGTCTGCTCCCGTTTTAGTTTTGCACTTTTTTTTTTTTATACGTACGCAATGAGGCGGCCTAGGGAAACCGCGACCCTAGCCGGTAATTCACCGCGAGATAGTCCTGAAAAAAATATAGCCTTGCGTAACAATTATTAATACATGCAAAGCTGGGCACCGGTAATCAAATAGTTAACTTCGTTAATCGCTAATCCATTACTAAAAAAGTTAACTTCGTTAAACGTTAATGCGTTACATTTCGGAAGATTTAACGCTAGTTAACGTTAATCGTTAATCCGTTAACACGTGATAAAAATTACATTTTTAATATCGTTGCGTTATTGATCTTATAAAAACTGTTGCTTTGGGTTCTAGAAGTTAACAGGTTAGGAACAAAAAAAAAAAGACGAGCATAATTGGAGAGTGTAATGTAGTCCTCTGGCATAATGTGGATACAGTTGCGTACCTAAGGAGGGCGGTCCGCGTATATATCTTATTTGCTAAGGTTTTTGTTTAACTAAAAGTGAGGACCTTTTTTTTCTAAATTATAAAGAAGTGGAGGTGTGTGATGATTTTGTAATTCAGTGTAAAATATATTTTATTTTGCTTCCGTTTTTGAAGAGGCATCTTTTCGTCCCGGGTGCCAAAAATATGCACGGTACGCCACTGTGTGAATATTTCCCTTCATGAACATTAATATGTTGAAGTGCTTATCTGAAAGCGAGGCACGTTTCGGCGTTAATATATTTTTGACCGTCGAAAAAAGATTTTCAACTGCAGCGCTTGAGTATTATATTATATTAAAACAAGTTAAGGTGTTATCTTCGACCAGCCGAAACTCACATACCCTACATTGCACTGAAAGTACATTTTCAATAAATGTTAAAAAAAAAGTTGAAAAGGTAGAATAAGTCGAAAAAAATGTGAAATCTTAGAAAAGTTGACAGAGGTTGAAAAATGTTGAAGAAGTCGAAAATATATGCAAAATGTGGAAATAAGTTGAGAGAGGTTGAAAAACTCTAAAAAAGTTGAAAGAGGTTGAATAAATTTGAAAAAATTCAAAATTGATGAAAAAGTCGAAAAAATAAAGAAACTAATGAAGAAAGTTGAAAGAGGTACAAAAAGTGGAACAAATACATATAGGATAGATATATTGGAAAAAGTTAAAAGGTTGAAAAAGTCGAAAAAATATGGAAAATGATGAAAAAAATTGAATAGAAATGAAAAATTTGAATCATGCCACGCCCATTTCTCCCATTCCGTCCACTTTTGGTTCAATAAATTATATTCGTGATCTTTTCACTTTTATTTTTTTCTGTTACTTTAAGGAATAGCCCTTTGATAGCACTATATTGAGTTGTAAAGTTGATGCCAGACGTAGTACTGGTTCCAAGATAGAGTCAATTAAAAAGCCATTCGAACTGGAAAAAAACGGAAGTGTTTTTCATGGCCATCTATAGAAAAGCAGAAGTCAGCGAAACCTGTCAACATTTTTTAATGCGACTAATTTTAAAATGTTATGAAATAATGTAACTTCTTAATAGATTTCGTTTGATTGAAAAATCTTATTTATTTTTTTTCTTACAAGGCATAATAATCCATTCGAACGGGACATATTTTTCCGTTTATGTTCACTTGGGCAATTTTTCAAAACTACTTTAATAAGGACTGTCCCAGAAAAAACTTGCACTTTGTTTTTTAGTTATAAAAAAATACCCAGCAATTTTTTTGGTTTTTTTTATTTTTTTATTAATAATGGCTAGTGTTCAGAATATAAATATCTAAAAACTAATTAACAATTTTGTTTTTTCTATAAAAATTTCTTACTTTTTTTTTAAGGCCCTTCATTAAATTTTGCACAGTTGTTTCATCGACAGTACGGTACGATCTTTTCCACTTAAGTCTAAAGTCTTGAAAATTTTTTGCAGTCCTGCAACTCCTTCGAAGATTTATTTTCATTAGAGCCCAATATCTTTCAATTGGGCGAAGCTCTGGGCAGTTAGGCGGATTTGCTATTTTTGGTACAAAATTGATCTTTTTACTTGAATACCATTCCATCGTAGCTTTAGAGTAATGAGAGGTTGCTAAATCTGGCCAGAATATCACGGTACCCTCATGTGCACGAATAAATGGTAGAAGACGTTTTTCGAGGCACTCGTCTATATAAACTTTGGAATTGATTGTGCCTTGCGTAACAAAGAAGCTGCTTCTGAGGCCACAGGTGCATATGGTCCTGCCAAACCATATATTGCTTCGGAAATTTCGAAATTTTTTTTTCTTTGAATTTACTAGGCACATTCCCCTTCTTCGGTGATGTATAATATTCGTGCCCAGGTAGCTGCTTAAAATCTGCTTCAACGTAAGTTTCGTCGTCCATAACACAGCAGTCAAATTTAGTCAGGTACCTTTCATACAATTTTCGGGCTCGCATCTGAGCAACCAACTGCTTTTCATCAGAACGGTCTGGTACTTTTTGAACTCTATATGTCTTTAGCTTACTTTACTCCTTTATCCTTTGCACAGTAGATTTTGATGTACCTGCTCTAGCCGCCATATCTCGCACTGACGTGTTGGGACTCTGCCTAAAAAGGCGCTTCACCTTCGCCGCTACCTTTGGGTTAGAAAATTCTGGTTTTCTGCCTGAACCCTTTTTTCGTGAAACAGGTAGACTCTTCTTATAATTAGAAATAACCGTTTTGACAGCTCTTTCTGATGCACCAACTATTTTTGCTATAGCTGAATATTTTAACCCTGGATTTTGCAGGTATGTGGACAAAATCAATTCGCGGACTTTTTCTTGCTTGCTAGACATCTTTGTCGTTAGAAGTGCTATCTTCAAGTGTTATACATCATATCAAACGTCACTTTATATGGAATAAATATTTTGTCATTTTAGACCTATAAGATTATCAGGTAGAGTATAATCTTAAAAAATAAAAGTGCAAGTTTTTTCTGGGACAGTCCTTATTTATATAAATAATAATATTTAAGATATATACAGTAATTAAAAAAACAAATTTAATGTTTATATTTATCAAATCAATTAGTGAGATCAATTTTTACAAAGAAAAGAGGAAGGAGTAGATATTTTCTTAAAAGAAAATAAAACTTGTCTTTTTGCAGTCAAAACGTTTTTCCTGTAAAAGGCGTGACACCGCCCACTAAAAAAAATATTTTTGTTCAAGTTTCAATCTATCTACATACCAAATTTCATCAAAATCGGTGTAGTGGCACAGCTGTGATACCGTTTTTCCCCATTTGGAGCAATGTCACGCCCTCTTTAAGGAATCAGAGTTTCTAATAATCTTTCTTAGGATTCAATCTATCTTTAAACAAAATTTCATCAAAATCGGTCCATTAGTTTAGCCGTGGAAACATTTTTTCCCGTTAGAGGCGTGGCACCGCCTACTATTGAAAAAAAAGTATGCATGTCCCTCCTTCTCTTCACAACCTTTCCAACAAAAAAAAAAAATATGCGATTATGTTGTGCTATGGCTGTGAAAAAGTGGTTTGACCGTTTTCAACTGCCTATTTATTACACTTATGTTTTCGAACATGACTAACTTCAAACAGCTCCAAAAATTTAATTATTTTTGCTCTCGTTTTTTTTTTTAATTATGTACATGAAACTCTGTTCGTGCAAAAATTTTGACACACTTGCTGCTGTTATCAATTTCGAAATGAGAACAAATGATGTTTTTCTACGTTATTTGTGATTTAGAACATGAACCTACTTACTTACTTAGATGGCCATAACAACCCATTGTCAGGTTACGGCCGACCTCATTAGCTCTCGTCAGGCGCCTCTGTTTTGCGCGCGCCTTCTCCAATCGTTAATGCCAAGCGCGGTTAGGGCTTCCTCAGCTTGGTGTATCCAACGGAGGCATGGTCTCCCTCTTCGTCATTGACCGGGGACCTTCCCTTCGAATACCTTTTTCGCTGGAGCTTCCTTATCCATACGATGGACATGACTCAGCCAGCGTAGTCGCTGTATTGTTATACGCTTAACTATGTCAATGTCGGCGTAGAGCTCATACAGCTCGTGGTTCATTCGAATGCGATAGTCGTCGCCAACTCGAACAGGACCAAAGATTTTGCGGAGAACTTTCCTCTCGAACACCCCAAGAGCGGCTGCGTCTGTTGTCGAAACCACCCATGCCTCAGCGCCATAAAGAAGCACAGGTAGAATGAGCGTCTTGTAGAGTGTTAGCTTTGTCGATCGAGAGAGAGCTCTGCAACGTAATTGCTTACTGAGATCGTAGTAGCACCTATTAGCAATTGTTATTCTCCGCTTTATCTCCAGACTGACATCATTGTTGCTGGTTACGGCAGTGCCAAGGTAAATGAATTCCTTGACAACTTCTAATTTACAGTTGCCCGCTGTAACATGAGAGTCTAGATCCCGTGCTCTCTTGTTGTTGTTAGTAGACATCATGTATTTCGTCTTGCCCTCGTTTACCGTCAAACCCACTTTGGCTGATTCCTTTTCAATAGCAGTGAAAGCAGCAGTAACATCTCTCTTACTCCGACCGATAATATCAATATCATCAGCGTACGCAAGGTGCTGAACACCTTTGAAGAAAATGGTGCCATTATGATGCACACCGGCTTTTCGTACGATCCCCTCCATAATGAAATTGAAGAGATCGCACGAGAGCGGGTCGCCTTGTCTGAAACCTCGCTCGGTATTAAAAGTTCCGGAGAGGTCATTCCCTACCTTGACGGAGCTACACTTATTGCTCAACGTCATCCTGCAGAGCCTTATCAACTTTTGCAGGTAGACCGAACTCAGACATTGTTGCGTATAGGCAATCCCGCACTGGGCTATCGAACGCAGCTTTATAATCGACGAAGAGATGGTGAGTGTCGATTTGATATTCATGGGTTTTCTCCAGGATTTGGCGTAGTGTAAAAATCTGGTCTATGGTGGACTTACCAGGTCTAAAGCCACACTGATAGGATCCGATCAGCGTTTCTGTATACGGCTTCAATCTTTCACACAATACGCTCGAGAGGATCTTATATGCGATGGAAATAAGACTGATACCCATGCAGTTGGCGCAGATTGTCGGGTCTCCTTTCTTTATTACAGGACAAAGCACGCTGAGATTCCAATCGTCGGGCATGCTTTCCGCTAGCCATATTTTGCTGATGAGTTGATGCATGCACCTTATCAATTCATCGCCACCAGCTTTAAACAACTCAGCTGGCAGGCCGTCAGCACCCGCTGCTTTGTTGTTTTTGAGTCGCTGGATAGCAACTCGAACCTCTTCATGGCTAGGTGATGGTACTTCCACTGCGTTATCATCGATTGGTGGTATCGTACTGCATTCTCTCTGGGCGGAATTGGTGGAATCATCGCCCGTAAGCAAGTTGGAGAAATGCTGCCTCCACAACCTCAGTACACTCTGTGTATCTGTAACCAGATTTCCATTTTCGTCTCTACAAGTGGATGCTCCGGCTCCGGAACGTCCAGCTTTCGTTGCATGCCCGTGCGTACATTCTTTGCATTGCATAGCCGCATGCGAATCTTAGCTGCAACAAGTTAGTGGTCGGAGTCAGTGTTGACCCCCCGAAATGTACGCACATCCAGAACGCTTGAAGCGTGCCTTCCGTCGATCACAACATGATCCATTTGGTTTTTCGTTTTTTGATCCGGGGATAGCCAGGTGGCTTTGTGAATGTCGAGGTGTTGAAATCTGGTACTACTAACTACCATGTTTCGCGCCGCGGCGAAGTCGATTAGTCTCAGACCGTTGTTTGAAGTGGTCTCGTGGAGACTGAACTGACCGACTGTAGTGCCAAAGATGCCTTCTCTTCCGACCTTCGCTTTAAAATCGCCGAGGACTATTTTACATCGTGGGCCGGACAACAGTCATACACGTCCTCTAGGCTCGCGTAGAAATCATCCTTGGTGGCATCGTCCTTTTCCTCCGTCGGGGCGTGCGCGCAAATTAGGCTTATGTTAAAGAATTTTGCCTTGATACGGATCGTAGCCAACCTTTCGTTTATTGGCAAGAACCGGGAAACTAAGTGGCGTAATTTTCGACATACAACGAATCCGCAACCAAATTCGCGCCTCTCCGCATGGCCGCTGTAGTAGATATCACAGTTCGTCCGTTTAGAGAAGCCTTGTCCTTTCCATCGCATCTCCTGGGTGGCGGTGATGTCTGCCTTTATTTTTACGAGGGCTTCTGCCAGTTGGATAGTTGCACCTTTCCTATGGAGGGTCCGGACATTCCAGGTGCATATCCGTAAATCATTGTCCGTTTTTCGTTTGCAGTGGTCGTCATCGTAGTGGGGGCTATTATCCGAGACTGATTTGGTTTTCATTGAAAATGATGATAATGTGTGGTGGGACCCAAACCCTACGCACACATTCCAAGTTTTAAGTCTAGGAGAGACTCGCCTTCTCACAACTAGCTCACTCCCGGACGGGTGTCCAAGGGATCTCCAGAGGATACTTGGCCAAAAAGGCCGGAAGTTTGTGAGCTGCTTGAGCTGCTTGCAAAAGAATCATCCCTGGCCACTCCCAAGTGAGTGGCGATTAGGAACTTTTCCCACTTACGTGGACTTCTACAAGCAGCTCCATCCTCCAACATGAACTTAAGCAAATTAAAATTTTACAGTTAATAGAGATTGGTTTGATGTTTTTGCATTGTTTTTAGCTAATTGACTTTGGAAGAGAAATTTTTCGGAAAGACTATCATCATGTATCACTTCTCTTACACACTTAAATATTTAAGGCAAAATACTATTCAATATTACAAAAAAAGAGAAACTGCATTAATGCAAGTTTGCAGGTGGTTTGCTCAATGTGATAAATGAATTCTGGTGTAAATTGCTTAAATTAACAAAATTTGAATTTTTCTTAGATAATATCAGATAGTAGCGCTTTTATAATAATTTTTAATTTTTCTGTCACGGTTGGCTTTTTGGCGGAAATGGCCAGTTATAAAATGCTTTATATCATCAGTACACATTAGAGTTCGGTACGAGTTAATATCTAAGGAAAGGTAATTTCTGAGAAACTCCAAATGAAAGCAAATGTAATTTCTGAGAAACTTCAAATGAAACAGATATACATATATTTATAACAGTTGCTATTAGATAAATTTGCTGCTTCCATTCCGTAAAGGCTCCGATACATAGAAAGCAGCGCAAGCATCACGCGCATCATATGCTTTGACAGAAGAATTCATTATATGCCTTCATATGGAGAGTGATATATACACAAAAGCAATTGACGCACGCGCTGCTTGCAATCATGTGAAATTGAACAGAATTGCGGCGTAAGACTGGTGAGCTGCCGACGATTCGCCGTCAATTTAAAATTAATTCTATTTTTACGTCGGATCAGTGTTGCATTTCTTTGTCATTCTCTTTGCCAATAGGATTTTCTCAGGAAAATTTATTGTTTACAAATTTTGCTTTTGTCACTTTCTTTTCCCTATACGATTCTCTCACAAGAAATCAGACGTGAAAAGCAGTCGTCTACCGCAATTGTGTTCATTCAAACGATTTTTCGTCGGATTTTTTTTTTGACAGCGTATATTCGCCGCTTTACCGCCACCGCTTTAATTGTGTTCAAAGCATTAGACGCTTTTGACAGCTAAGAGAGACTAAACATCACTATTTGTGAAAGTTTTGTTCAATTTCGAAGTCAATATGAAAAAAATGTAAATGGAATGAAATAAATTATTGAAAATTTGCGTGCGGTAAAATAATTCGCGAAAAAAAAATTAAAAGCGAAAAAAGAAATAAAAAGCGAATAAAAACTGTCAAAATAAAAGCGCGCGTTCTATGTGACACCACACGCATTAGTCGCATCTGATGCAAAGCGTCTAATGCTCGCGATGCATGCGCTGCTTTCTATGTACCGGAGCCTTAAGATACGACTTACGCCAACGTAATATACATACAGTAGAAATTTTCAAAAATCGATTTATTGTCTTAAAATTGTACCTTTAAAATCACATTCTTAAAGAGTTACGGTGAAAAGATATCTAAAAACTCGTACGTACCGGTCCGTACTGAAAACTTACAACGCGAATTTTCTGATAATTTTTTTTTGAATATTTTAAACTTTTTGTTAAGGGCATTTTTGCAAGATCAGTGATATCGAAATAATATTAAGCTTAACACATTAAGGACCATTGATTATGGCGAAAATACCATAATGCCTTTTATCCAGTGTATTGGATGTCAAAGCACGAATCTGATTTTGCCAAAAGTCATACTCACTGGCCTGCTGAGAAATGGCGCAATATACTTTGTATCGATGAAAGTAAAATTGTTTTATTTGGTGGAACTGGCTCCCGACAATATGTCCGTCGTCCGCCCAATACTGAATATTTGCCCAAATACACTTTAAAATCGGTTAAACATGGCGACGCGAAAATAAATGTTTGGGCATATTTTTCGTAGGACCAATACACTGGATAAAAGGCATTATGATCCAAGTTGTTTATGTCAACATTTTACAAGACGTAATGCTCCCTTTTGCTGAAGATGAAATGTCACTTTGTTGGGTCTTCCAGCAAGACAATGACCCGAAACGAACAAAAGAGTGGTTTCTGGTGAAAAGTGTTGAGGTTGTGCAGTGGCCTGCTCAGTCACCAGACCTAAATCCAATCGAAAACTTGTGGTGCGACATCAATAGATATGTAAACAATGCTAAGCCAACAAATAAAAAGCAGCTTTGGGGTGTCATCCAAGGAGCCTGGACAAATGTATCTCCCACACGCTGTCAAAGTCCTGTGGTTTCAATGCCGCGTCGCTGTAAAGCTGTTTTAAAAAAATAATGGCTTTTCGACTAAATATTATTCTTAGTTTTTGTTTTTATTAATAAATAGTTTCAAAATTTTAATTTTGTAATTTTTTATTAGCATATATTCATGGTTTTGAACAGCCATATAGGAATAACAAAAAAATCGAATTTATGAAGCAGCGTGGCGTAATGGTTAGGACTGTGAACTCATAGCCCTCAGTACGTGAGTTCGAGTCTCGTAAATGTAAATGTTTTTTTTTATTGATATCAATGAAAATAAATGTTACTTTAAAGCCTGGTTGTAAATATTTAAAAGCACTTTTCCTGCTTTTAAATTTAAAACTTGCTTATAGAAAAAAAGCATCTTTTCTGACGAGATTCGAACCCACGTCCTGAGGACTATAAGTTCACAGTCCTAACCATTACGCCACGCTGCCTCATAAATTCGATTTTTTTATTTTTCCTTTTGTTCTGTTCACTGTGTCTACAATATTTTGTGTCAATAACGCAGAGTAATCTATTTTTTAAAATTTTCTCATAATTTAATGCAAGTTTTTCTTTTTTTTTATGGGGTCAGTCTGTATCTTCGATTTTGGGTAAAAACCAGGTTTTAACTTTATTTTGCGACTATGAATATGGGCCATAGTCTTTCTTAACAAATAAAGTCAAATGATTTTTATCCTATCTACTACAGTTTTTGAGATATTTCGTTTCAAAAAATGTTCAAAAACGTAAAAAAATGTGTATATTAGAGCGGTTCAAAAATAAAACTTTTTGATTTTTTCAAGAAGTGTCAGTGGATTACAATAGTCTTATATGTCTGAACAAAGCCCATTACTAGGATTAAGGTTAGTGTTGAAAACTGGATTAGCGTCCTCTGTTTTAAGTAAACAACCCATTTTCAAAAATATTAATTTAAAAAATGGTGCAAGTTAAAGAGGCTATCAAGCATTCGAATAAAGTGGGTATGGTTTTCGTGTAGTTATCGATCGGAGAGTTCGAATCCGTGATTAGTTTTTCTTCTTTGTTTCTTATAAAAAAATTGAAAATTGACCGTTCAAAAGTAAAAAATTACCGATTTTCCATTTTCTAGTTGCAACACCTCAAATATTAATTCACCGCCGATCCCGTGGTACATCATTTTTAATGTACTGTTATTTGCTAAAAAAAATGCCGAAACCGCATATCATTATCTTATTTCAAAACCAAGATATCTGCATTTTTCTAATTTAACAGACATGACTTTTTTCGAATCGGTCGACTCCGAAAATTAAAATATTAAGGTGACTAAAATTTTTGTTTTGTTTTCAACCGTTACTATTGATCGAGGAATTCGAATCCGTGATTAGTTTTTTTCTTCTAAAAAAATTGAAAATTGACCAGAAAAAAATTAAAAAATTTCGATTTTACTTACTTTAAAGTTGCAAAATCACCCCATATTATTTTGCCGCCGATCCCGTGTTACATAATTTTTAATGTATTGTAATTTGCTTAAAAGAATGCCGTAAACCGCATATCATTTTGTTATTTAAAACCCGAGATATCTGTATTTTTCTAAATTAATTGAACTGGCATAGTTTAAACTATTCTATACATTTTTCTAACATTTTCAAAATTTCAAATTATGCCAGTTCTGTTAATGTAGAAAAATTCAAATATCTCGGGCTTGAAATAAGAAAATGATATGATATGACTCGAATTCAAATCGAAATTCCCGATATAACTTTGGAGAACATGAGTTTTTATAAAGGTGCGCATCAGTCTAACTGTATGATATTTTCCATTTTATGTTGAAAAAATATGGTGCGAGTCTTCAGTAAAAAATTTGTAGTTTCCAAAGTTATGGCGGGAAATCCGATATGAAAGCACATGCATTCTTAGGATTGATTGAGGATTAACAAATAAAAAAATTTAAAAAAAAACGGAAGATGTTATATTGAAAATATTTTGAGAACAATTTTTTTAATTAAAAAAATTAGTGTTTTAACAAATTTATTTTAACTTTTTTATCAAGTTATAGTCTTTCTTAACAAACATGATTAAATGATTTTTATCCTATCTACTATTGTTTTTGAGATATTTCGTTTCAAAAAAAATGTTCAAAATCGTCAAATAAAACAGTGTGCAGTTATTAAAAGAATGATCAATATACATATACAGTCGAACCCGCCTAACTGAACCTGGTGATCCCGTGCGACCAAACAAACCGGCTACAAATTTATTTCATCTTGATCGGGGATCAAATTCATGTCACTTTCAAATGGTTGTAACTTTGCGAGGAAACATCACAGATTACCACTTGAAAGCTCATTTTAAAGATAAAAAATGGTACTAAATGATGTTATTATCACAGATGTCTTGAAAAGGTTGAAACAAAATTTAAATACAGTGAAAGCTCCCGTAGGCGGACACCGACAGTTCCAACAAAATCGTCCGCCTACGAGAGATGTCCGCCTGGTAATTGAAAAGATGGATCCAAAGAAGAGCTGATAATGAGGTTGCACAATTTACTTGTGCGAGCGCTTATTGAGCTGTTAAGTCTCGAGACTTGGGCATTAATGGGCTTAAAGAGAATTTTTAGACGATTTTGAAGGCGTTCTGACATAAACGTACCCTCGGAGGCTGGATCAATTAGTGCCGGAAAATAAATTTTTTCTTTTTTTTTAAAATCTTTTTTAGCGAAATATAATTGAACTATTTGGTCGCTCTATTGAACTTAAGAACTCACAGATTTCTACCTACTATCAATGAAGCAGCGATTTTACAGCGTCATTTCATATAGATGCACGCAATGTGTGTACAAAGTGTTACGGTATCATCATGGTATTGTCATATTGAGTGGTCCAAATAACGAACTTGAGCAATCGAAACTATTTAGTGAAAAGATGAAGTTTGCTCTGAGACTAAAAACTATCAGAACGCAAACACTTTGCATTAAAGCCAATTCACTTAGCAGCAAAAAAGATTGATAAAAACTCACAAGGATGCAAATGAATCTATGAACGCAAATGAATTTCTCCATGATAAAGCCATAAATATGAGACTGGAAGAATATGATGTAATGGTGGAGTTCGAAAAAGTCGTAAAGGACTTTGGGGACACCATTTCATATGGAAAGCGGCCGAAGAAGTGAATTCGTCATTATGGTGGAAGACATATGCACCAGAAAGTAAATTGAATCAAGTCCCTATTCGAATACTATTGGCGCCAACAAGAAAGCGGCTGTAGAAAGGTAATTAAGTAAATTTGGACGGATTCATTACAAGAAACGATATCGACTTACTACAGAGCGTGCTGGAAAACTCACATACATATCTTTCTTACAACTACAAACTGTACAAACAAATATGAGATGCACAAACAGATGATAATTTCAGCGGATAAGTTTCTTCTGAATACTCAGATATTTCTGAAAATGAATGAATAATTTTCTTAAACATATATTACTTACTAATTCTTTCTTATTTTTATTCAATAAAATGAACTTCTTTAACAAAATTCTACATTTAAAATCATAAAGTAGTGCTTCCAGCAATAAATACATAATAAAATCGAAAAAACCCAATTTTCTCGTGAAAATGCTTTTTTTGCTGAGCAAAAACGTTGGGTTTTTGCTCCGAAAATGAAAAAACCCGATTTGGTACATCACTGATTGCAGTACCTAACAGTACTATATATTTTTAGGAGACAAAAAAACTTTGTAAATTCGTTGCTGTATGAGGATTTATGGATAAATTTCCTGATAAGGATAGTGAAGTGGACTGTATTTGAGTTAGATTTCCAGAATTATTTACTGGATTTGATATGGGCCTATTTACATTTAATGACGAAGAGTTTCCTTGTGCATTTGGTTGTGAGTTTCGATTATATGAAACTTGAGGTTGATTTTGAAGATTTGGTGGATTCGGGAATGCACGAATTTCTCGATGAAGTAAAGTGTTATGTAGTTTTTTTACACACAAAGCAATTGTAGGAGCTTTGGCAGTCCCGAAGTTGATGCACAAATGGTAAACAATTAATACAACAATTTAATCTTTTGGTTGCTGAAATCCTATCATTAATGCTCATTTTATAAATCGAGGACAAAGTCGCAAAGGATGAGAGGCCTTGCATAACTTGCAAGGTGAATTATTATTGAATTTAGTATGAAAAGATTTGACAGGTTTCGTTTTGTTAGATGAATTAAATTGTGATTGATAAGCTTACCTTACTGCTTGAGATTTGGTATCAGTGACAGGAGCACGAGTTTTTTGTAGAAGGTGATACAGCATTTCAACCGGACTGAGCCTCAAATTATTTATATACAACGCGGTAAATAAATCCCTAAATGTGGGCCACGAGAGATAATAACCGGCAAATGGATCTATGTCGCATGGGGGTAAATGAATATTCGAAACAGATCGAGATTCCTTTTTCGAATTTGAGGTTGAGACTTTGGAAGTGGCTACTTGATTAATACGAGATATATGCTCTGTTATTATGGATAAACACCGCACAAACGTACGGAGTCTCGATATTTTGATTTGATAATTGAAGCATCCATGGCTTCTTCGGTGTCGTCATCTGTAGTTTCAGTAACTTTAAGATTAGGACTTTTAGATCTCTCAGTGCCTTTGGCTTTCTTCCAGCTCTTAGATGCCAAATAATTTTCAATACACTTCTCATATGAAGCTTTTAATTTTACCCTAATTTCTTGAAATTCAGCTTTTTCAATTTCTAAACTCGCAATTGTGTGATCCGAAACTTAAAGCGCGTTAAAATACGCTTCATATTCGACGAGCTGATCGGCGACGCGAATAAAATTATTGAGGGAAGCCATTTGATGAGAAAAAAAATAATTTAAAATACCGAGAAAAAATATCACCGCCAAAAAAAATGTTTAAAAAATTCACGTTTGTTCTACAAGGCACTCAAAGTAAAGTGCCTAAATCGAGATATCAAATAAACTGAGAAACCGAACTAATCGATGAATTACGAATTAAACGATTTATTCTATTAAATATGTTGAAATATATTTTAAACGAAATGACCGCTGTAGCTATAGAAACGCGAATAAATATGAATTAGGTTCAAGGTTGTCTTTGACGATAATGGGTTAACTATAATTTGAAATAAAAAAATAAATATTCCTGTAAAAAGAAATTTATTTTAACTTGACATGGTTTGATGGTAATGGGTTAATTATAATTCGCAATAAAAATTAAATATTCCTGCTAAAAGAAATTTATTTTAATTTAACACGGTTTGTTGATAATGGGTTAGTAATGAACAGTTTTAACTGTTGCTTAGGGTCACCTTCAGACTTCAAAATGGTTGACTTGCATTGGGTCTTATTTGAGCTAAGAAGCAACAAATGAAATAAATATGCATGTAAATTTCTTCTGCACAAATTAAGCTGCACAAATTTAACAAAATAAATTTCACAAGAAATTATCAGAAAATAAAATATGCTAAAAGAAAAAATGATAAACTCCTAACTGCAAGTGTAGCTGGCCACTTCCGAACTTTCCCGAAACCTCACGTCGTCTAAGAAGGATACGAAGCAATCGATGGCGAATTCTTAAAATGGCGGACAAATTAACTGGGGTCAAAATCCAAATTTTCAAAGTTGATTCTTGTTGAAAAATTTCAGAAAAGTTGCAGAAATATCCGTTCTGGTGTGAAATCTGAAGTAGTTGATCTGGTCCAGGGCTTTAATCCTTCCAAGAACTACCGTGTTAATTTATTTTACGAACACTTTCTCTTTTTCATATATGATATGATTTAAATTTTTATTTTATTTCGAATATTTTTCACTTTCGCGCACTTTTCACTGTTTTTAATTTAATTTTATAGAATTAGAAATTTTTTGAGTATTTAATTTCGCGATTTTTTGTCTCGACGTACAAAAAACTTTTCAAGAAATTAATTATGTTGTATACAAAAATCTGATAATTTTCTTAAATTTTCAGAAATAGCTTTTTTTCTTCCTTTTCTTTTAGTGTACAATAAAATGTTTATATTTTAACTGAATAATGCGAGTGTAATTGAAAAAGACAAAAACATTTATGAAAAGTATCAATTACAACACTTGCACATCCCTAAAATCAGTTTGCAAAAGTTGCATCACTAATTTTCGCTTAAAGAATTATGTAGGTATGTATGTAGGAATATTGCACTTGCTTTTGCAAGTGCCAAAATGGAATATGTAAAAAAACACAATATAGTAAATGCCAAAAAATTGCACGAACCTTTTTTATGAGTTAGAGGTGCTCCCGCGAAGAATACTTCAGCGTTGCTGGGTTAGTTGGTTGAGATTTGGGTGCTGTTGCGCTCGGGTGAGTAGTGGTGGTTGCGCTCGATTGATGGGGTGAGTAGTGGTTGACTGCTCGTTGAAAAAAAATCTCCTGGCCTCAAATGTCTTTAAGCGCGCATTAAACTCATGTCATTTTTTCTTATATTAGTACAAATCCAAAATAAAATTTTAAGCGAAAAAAAGGTGGGTTTTTTCATTAAAAGCGCTATAACTCTGCCAATTTTCAACCATTTTGAAATTTTTTTAAATACTCTAACAGAGAATAAGAAGTTCTATGAGAATCAAAAGACAAAAATGAATTATTTTGATTTGGATGGAAATGCCGCTTTTTTTAAACAATTTTCAGCCTAAAATGGGCATAACTTAAAATGAGCATAACTTCGTAAAAATTTTTTTTAATCAAATCGGGGAAATATGGTTCCCCTCATAACCTTTGAAAAACAACATATTTAATCGGCATCCGATTCCGTAACATGAAGTAATCCTTCTGCATCGTTTGAAATGGGTTTGGTCCAGCATGTTCACTTTTGTCATATTTATCAAAAATAATTTGGAAAATGTACACTTTTATTTTTAAAATATTTCAGACGAAACGGCAAACGATAAGAAAAACTGTTTGCTTGATTTTGACATTTAAATCGTTTGAATTTTATTTACATCAAGTCATATCTAACGATTTCGTTCGAAACTCCAGCTGTTATACATGTTTGACGTTTTTTTCGATTTACAAAAAGCAAAACTTTCGTCCGCACTAGGGATGGGTAAAATCGATAACTATCGATAGACATCGATGTGAGTCAAGCATCGATAACTATCGATGTCTCTTTGCGAAACATCGACATCGATAAGAACTGATTTATTTTGAAATATAATACAGTGGAACTTCGATTATCCGTCTCCCGATCAACCGTCACTCCGATTAACCGTCACATTTTGTCAGCAAACTTTTTTTCGTTTTGTTTCGATTCTGTTTATGTATGCACACAATGCGAGAAGCGATTCTGTCTGAAATTTTTCTTATGAAATTCGGAGATGAAAATTTCGCAGAAATTCATTAATCTAGTTCTTTTTGTTCACCAAGTCAAGTGGATTACACAAATTTTTGACGAATTTTTTCACCAAAACATCTTGATGCGATTGTAAACTATCACATTGTTTTTTTATTCGATAATAAAATACGAAAATGACAAATCAACATTTTTTGTTACATTTCCTTTTTTCTTGCGTTTTTGTGTTACAGTACATACATATACCTAAATGTATATTCAATACCTTGTATTCTAGCGTCACCATACAGAATCAAAACAAAATTCTGCCATATATTCGATTATCCGTCTATTCAATTATCCGTCAGGCTGCTGGTCCCGTGCCTGACGGATAATCGAAGTTCCACTGTATATGCATTTTGATTCAACACAAGCAATTATCAGAATACTGTTGTACAAAATATAAATATTATATTTCTCGTTAAAATTTTGCAGAATATTATCTAGATTTATATGTTCACATTTACTCGTTGCCAATCTGATAAACGAAAACACTTACCAAACTGACCGTGTGTTAAAGATACGACATTGAACTAATAGAGGGAAAACACGCGCGCGCAATAGTCCTCATTTTCAAACAAAAAAACTAAAAATATTCTTAACCTACCCGACCTAACCTGGATGAGTTCATTCTCTTCCCAAACTTAACAGCAGGAACTTAACCTGCCTGACCAGGTTAGGTCTGGCAGGTTAGGTACCTGTTGTTAGGTTTGGGGATCGGGGAAATTTGTCCAGGTTAGGTTAGATAAGTTAGGTTAGGTTAAGGAACTGCTTATACTTATGTGCTTGTAGGTTTGGGGAGCGAGGAAGCTGGTCTCTTTGAGTTTTTTCTTTGATTATATAAATTAATATTTAAAGAACTCGTTTTCAGTTATCATGTTTTTTGTTAAATGTGTTACTTCTAAAAAATAGATAAAGAAAAGGGGAGAGGTCAGAAAAATAATTCTTGCCCGTTATCGATGTTTTATCGATTTCTTCTTATCGATTTTTTGCATTCTTTAGCCTTCTTGGCATACTTTTTTCAAATAGAAATATAAAAACATATTCTTGGTCTTATCGATGTACTATCGATTGAAATCGATAAATTTGGAGAAACTATCGATGCATATCGATATTTTTTCTTATCGATTTTACCCATCCCTAGTCCGCAGTAAAATTTCGTGTGCTAGACGAACGATTCGCAATACATAAAGATGCTGTAAAAGTGTACTTCCGTCCCGTTCAACATGAGAGAAATGCCAGTGTTCCCAGATGAAAACTTCAAAAATTCCCCAAACAAATTTTTTTTCCCCCGAAATGCATTGATTTTCAAAAATCTTTTGCTAATTTTTTTTTCCCCAAAATGAAGCAATTTCTAAACCATTTTACTCAAATAAAATTATAAAATAAAATAATACCTACTATAATGGTTTTTTCAAGTTTTTGCATTTAAAATTATTAAAAATTCGATTTCTCAAGTTTAAACTTTTTTCTGCGAAAATGGTTTCGAATACGATGAAATATACAAATTAATGAAAAACACGACTACAAATGCCATCCATGTCCCCCCGAGACGTGAATTGTTAAATACGGCTTTCGATACATAATCCGTTTTTGCCTGCTACAGAAATAAAGAAGGTGCTTAACTTATATAGCAGCGAGTGTAAAAACTGTTGAAAAAAGACAGGGAAATCAATTTGAGTGCCCGAAATCAACGACGAGTTCCCTTGTTAAAAAAAAATACATACCACTAAGAGATCGGAGTTTGCGCATGGGTACTTGGAATGGCATCTTGCAAAGTAGAGTGGAGCTATGAGAGTAAGATCATTCCACGGATCATATTATGTGTTTGGATTGCGCCTTACATTTGGACGAGTGCCTTTTTCACCAAAAAGACGAGTGCCTTTTCCACAAAAAGACATCGCTCCACATAATGTTGCTCTACTTTGCATGCGACCATTCCAAGTACCCGTGCGCAAAGTACGATAAGTTAATTTAATTTTAAAAGTTGAATACCTGAAAATTGTGGCTCTGATTCCCATGCAGACCTGTAACGTCTGCTGAAGTTTGCCAAGTGTATTCTTCAATTCTCAAAATGATGGTGGTTATTTTTAACGCCTTCCTACACTTTTTTTTTTGTAATAAATATTTAAATTCACTTTATTTACTTTTTTTATTTGCTTTTGCAATTTTTTTAATTGAATTTCTTTAAGTATTTTTTTTTCCTTATTTTACCCGAGTTTCCTTGGCGGTTGTCTTACTGCTTCGAATCATAGACTAATAGACTTACAGCCCTATTCTGACAGCTTAACAAAGCTCACCACATTAACAAAATATTTAGTATTAACAAGTTGTTAATGTTCCGTATTCTGGCAAAAACTTAAAAGTTCGTTTCCTTACTATTTTGTAAATGTCAGAAAGTATCTTAACAACGAGTGATATTTCAGCATTGAGCTAAGTAAAAATGCTTTTTTTTATAAAACTTAAAAGATAGGACAACGTGGCTTTAAATCAGACTGGGGAGTAATCAATTACATTTGGTAATTAATTACATATGCAATTACAATTACTTGTAATTTTATAATTGAAATTTTTCAATTACAATTACATGTATGAGTTCACAGTCCTAACTACTTCGCCACGTTGCTTTGTGTGTTCCAGTTTTTTATTACTATTTTTATTTTATTTTATTAATTTAAAATTTAAAAGTCAAAATTGGACAAGTTTACCACGTAAGCTTTTGTGTGGGGAATTCAAAAGCTTTTATATTGTTAATGATTTTTTAGAATACTAATATTTACATTTCATAACAATTAGATTAACAAGAGCACCTTTATTTTTCCTTGTTAAGTTAACATTCAGAATAGGGCTGTTAGTCTATGCTTCGAATATCTAAATGACGCCGTCATACATCAAATATCCATTTGTTGTCTCGGTTCTCGTATCATTGAGCTTTTTTACATATTAGTTCGGTAACGTTCAGAAGACCTCGTGATAGCAATCATTTAAGATGCTATTAATTCTCGAGCATGTTAAGCCATATTTATTTTTGGACTTTAATATTTTTCTCCCCGAAATTTCCCCAAGCCTTTTCCCCAAACTCTCCGTTTCCCCAATATTTCCCCATAACAAGTTTTTTTCCCCAAAATTGCGAAAAAAACCCCAATCTGAGAACCCTGAAAAATGCCCATATTCGAATATTAGCATGCAAATATTAAATTTTTCGGTTGGATTGTTTTTCAGCTATCCAAACTCCGTCTAAGTGAAATTTTTTTTCAGTTATCCGAACTTCGCTTAACGAAACTTTTTTTCAGTTATCCGAACTCCGCTTAAGTGAAATAATCGCTTAAGTAAAAAAAAAATTTTGGGAAATTGCCGTTTCAGTTAAGCAGGTTCGACTGTATACTAGAGGGCCTTTCAAATGTTATTGAAATATTTGTCATTTCGTTAAAGTTTTTGAGATGCAAAAAGTGACTTTTTGGTAAGTAAATAAAAATTGCTTTTGAAAAAAAAAATCAAAAATTTTGTGGATGAAATTACCTCTTCGCCCCGGGTGCCAAGTGTCCTCGATACGCCGCTGACTAAACCTTCGAAAAATTATTTTCTGTTGTTCAAATGATATAAAATAAATCTTATTTCAGAATTTTAATTTATTTTGCTGTTCCGTTGAAAAAATCTCTCTAAATTTGCTTATTTTTCACGCCGCTACTGTAGCCTCCTAACATTTTAAACATTTCTTTTAAAGAATATGATGGTTTACACAGTCATAAGCTAAGAACAATAAAGTTTCTATGTATTAGCCTAATCAGCGCTACAAATACCTCAGTAAATTTTTGTTCTATAAAAAAGCAGAAATTCCAATCAAACAAGTGCATGGACTTGTTAATTTAAAGGTTTCTTCTTTTTATTTAATTTACCTATTGACAATTAATGTCCTAATCTATATATTAATACGTGAACATCGAATCTTGTGGTACACTTTTTTAGTATTTACTATAAAGAGAGGGGAATGAATTTTATATCATTGGAAAGGTACTGTTCCATAGATGTGCAGAAAAAAAAATCAGGTATATAAGTTGCCGTTAAAGCAGGTAAAATTAAGTGAACATATTTACATGATTCCCCCTTACAAAACGCACTAACCCCTAATGGAAAAAAAAACGATGTCACGGCTGAAATGGCTCACTGATTTTTATGAAATTTGATATTTGGATAGATTGAACCTTGAGTAAAGATATTTGTTTAGAGTGGGCGGTGCCACGCCCCTAACAAGAAAAATCGTCTCTACGGCTAAACTAATGGACCGATTATGATGAAATTTAGTTTGGATATAGATTGAACCCTCAAAAACATTTCTGAAAATTCTATGTCCTTTTGGTGGGCGTGTTACTGTCCCGAACAGGAAAATCGTTTTTATTGTTAAGCTAATGGACCGATTTTATTGGAGTTTGGTACAGAGGTAGATTGAATCTTGAGAAAAGGTATTCGGTCTAAAGTAGACGGTGCCACGCCCCCAATAGGAAAATATGTTTTCAGAGCTAAACTAATGGACCGATTTTTGCGAAATTCGATATGGGGATAGATTGCACCCTAAGGAAGAGTATGAGGTAGGGATAAACAACATGATACAAAAATAGCTCTTTTCAGTTCAGTTTGTCAATACTGAATAGTAGTTTTTGTTACTTTTATGCCCGCATCTTTAGAAAATAGCTAGCTAGCTGATCTTCATTAATGAGTATTATAACTAAATACTTTTGTAAAACGGTGCTGTAAAGGGCCGTCCATTAATTTCGCATACATATTATGTATTTACAACTTTGAAAATCTATAAGGAATAAAATAGTGATTCCATTATCCGGGATGCGCTCGGTCCCAACCATCACGGATAATCGAAGTTCAACTGATTTATTTTGAGTTACAGTAGCGATTTAACTTATTTTTGTTTAAAAATAAACGAAAAATATAGTTGTGTTGTGCCTTGCATAAGAACGATATCGGGTCAGACTGAACGGTAAAGGGATAAGGGGACAATTTATGAGTCAAAATCAAATACACCGCGTAATAGAAATTATGTAGCACTAATAGAATGTTGTTTTGCGCTCAAATGTAAATTAAATGTAATTCCAAAGGTGAGATGTGGTGAGGTAAGGTGAGGTGAGGTGATTAATGAAAATCAATAAGATCATAATCAATGAGCAAAAACATTTTGTTATTAATAGGTTGGCAAAATTCTTCTAAGATTAAATTTAGTGCTAACGGTCGAATTTCGACCTCAGGCGATACTAGTAATAATTAATTAATAACAATTATAAATCATTTATAAGTGACTAATAAATATTTTTTTATTTTTCTCTTTTTTAGTATGCTCACAAGATGGCTTACTTAATTGGACAGAGTATACGACGCAATACGTCGGAAGAGCTTTCAAAAAAACTTTTTTATTTATAAATGCTGAGCTTAAAATTATGTTTCCGTAACTTTTTATTTTAATAAAGTTTCACTGAAAATAATGGGTATTTCAATCGTTTAAGATGGAACATATACAGATAGTCAATTTTTTAACGTGGGTGTACGTTAAATCGGACCGATGGCGTCTGAAAAGTAGGAAGGACTCTTGAAAACGATTTCTGTATAATATTTTTTTTCTTGATCGGAGAAAACTTTTGTAATGTACCCTAAGGTCTTTAGTATTGTGTGGAATGTTATTACAATTGCTTAAGTTAAATACAATTGAGTTTGGTGAAGTCTGTCTAATTCCTAAAGCGTTTAGAACACAAAATTCCTGGGCGTATGAAAGCTTTAACTGTTATGTGCACTTTGAGGGAGAGAAATTTGGATTAGGGATCTACGATTGACTGAAACAAAATACTGAAACTAAACCGAAACTACCAATGAAACTGAATGCTACCTATAGTTCAGGATACGCATGGTGTTGTTGCGACCCGTTCATCTACACCCACCCATCCTTGGCAATTCATTGACGAAATTAACTTGAAACTTTTCAGTCTATGCCTTGTTCATGACCGCCTCTGA
The DNA here is from genome assembly GCA_949775025.1 of Tricholauxania praeusta. Classification (NCBI taxonomy): domain Eukaryota; kingdom Metazoa; phylum Arthropoda; class Insecta; order Diptera; family Lauxaniidae; genus Tricholauxania; species Tricholauxania praeusta. The sequence continues at coordinate 63,995,066 of OX459030.1, read as the reverse complement.
ACATATAAATCTTGGGCGAAAGAAAAAAATAGTTAATTTTTTTAATTTAGTTTATTTATTTTAAGTATTGTACATTAAGTCTTAAACTTTTGTAGTACATCAACGATATCATTATAGTTATATGCATTTAAATTAATTAAAAGAAGTGCAACTTAGCTAATAAAGAGAATATAAAATTGAAATCAATACAATTATTCAACAAAACTTAAGAATTAATACAACTAATAAATTTGTGGCATAACATTTATAAATTAAAAGTTATTAATTAATAACCCTAATCAAAAAAGAAATATGAAATTATAACTAAACTTAATCAAAACATTAATAATAAGTTAACAATATTTAAAGCCTATTCCTATAATAATTATAAATTGCATGCTTAAAGCTACTGAGCCTTACAATCCGCTTAACATTAGTAGGTAAAGAATTCCATAACTTAACGATGCTGATGAAAAAGTATCTGCTCGCATTAAGATAGTTGCATCTTGGAATTATCAAGTGCAACGACCTTACAGATTGACAAAAGCTTATTTTATCATACAGGAGTCTGAGAATGCATGAGCCTGTGTAAAAATATAATATTTCGCATATCTAAATAGTCTTTTAGACTGCGACCCAAAATACTCCTGCTCCATTCAGAGATGTGTTCAAACCTACCAACTCCATAAACATATCTAACAGAACTATTAAACGCAACATTTAGTTTATGCAATGACTGAAAATCAAGCTCACCAAAAACTGCATTAGAATATAGTATGTTAGGCATGATTAGCATAGTGACAAGTCTGCGTCTGGTGTTAATGGGCGTGAAGCTTACTGAGTTTCGTAAATGGCGCAAGGTGCCATAAATCTTACCAATAACAGAGTTGATATGGTCCACACACGTTAACTTAGAATTTAAAATAATGCCAAGATTCCTAACTTTATTCACAAATTCCAGACTTGTAGTGCCGATGCACAATTCAGGAATCCCCTGCAAGCTCAAATTGCTTGCAAGGATTTATAACTAAATAATTATCTCTAGCCCCATTTGTTAACAGCAAATAGATCTGCATTAAGCCTAAAGATTAAATCTTCAACCAATCCAATGGGTCTAGAGAGGTAAAGCTGAACGTCATCAGCGTAAGCATGAACTTTGGCGTATTTACAGACCAAAAAAATGTCATTAATGAACATGGAGAACAACAACGGACCTAGAATCGAACCTTGCGGAATCCCTAAGCTAACCGCCCTAAATGAAGAAAACGTGTTCCCAACTACAACCCTTTGAAATCTGCCTTCTAAATAATTAGACAATAATTTGACTGCACTGTCACTAAATTGGAAAAAAGATTTCAATTTAAAGCACAATGGGGGGTGATCCACTGTATCAAAGGCTTTGGAAAAATACAAAAGGCAAAGAAGAGACAGTTGATTCGCGTCATAATAGGGCCGAATAACCTCAATTACTTTCATAACTGCAATAGTGCAGCTATGCCCAGCCCTAAAACCAGACTGCAAAGGAGACAAAAGGGAATGTGTGTTAAGGTGGCAGGTGATTTGTTATGACATTGTCTTTTCGCAAACTTTACCTAATGCAGGCAAAATACTTACTGGCCTGTAATCACTTAGTGTAGAAGGATTGGCAGTTAGGAACAATACAGGCCACTTTCCATATATTGGGAAAATTAGAACTAGTTAAGCAATAATTTATTATGTGGGTCAAAGGTGGCAAGATATGTGCCAAAATAAGTTTTATAAATCTAATGGGAATTCCATCATATCCAATTGCGTCAGATTTAATTCCATTTACACACTTAGCAACAGTATATTCATCAACTGCATAGAACTGAAAAGCATTTATATCAGGATCGATATGAGGCTCTGACAGCATAACGTTAGAATTAAGTCCTGAGGGATTACAACTAAGAAAAAATTCATTGAGTTTTTCAGGCTCAAGATTTTAGTAAAAATTTTATATTTTGCCATAGTTTTTTGGAAGATAGCCTTGTGTTTAGTTTTAAATTTAAGAAATTGATTTTATCCTGCCTAAGAAGCCGCGTTGCTAAATTTCGAGCCTTCTTGAATTCTTCCCAATTCACTGAAGTGCGATTTTTCTTCCATTTAGAAAGAAAGTCTATACCTTTTTTTTTAAAGCATGTAATGCACGATTAGTAAACCATAGGCAGCTAGAATTTGGGACTTGAGCTGATCGCAAAGGAACATGACGATCAAACACAGAGCCAATCTCATTCATAAAAAATTGCAGTTTCAAATCAACTGAATCCTGATACCAACAATCACTCCAGCAAATATCAAGAAGTTCAGCATTCAAGGCATTCATTTCAATGGACTTAAAATCACGATACATAAAACTAACAGGAGACATTACACAACCAAGTTTAATATTCAAGCAACAGAAAATTAGGTCATGATCAGACAGAAAAGACAGCTGATCAAATTTTACCAAAGGATCCAAATCAGAAACAAGAAAAACATCTAGTAGACTTGGTTCACAATTGCAAGAAAAACGAGTAGGCATACATGAATTGACAAGTTTTAATCCACATAACGTCAAATTATTACGAAAATTCTCAACTACAACATCATCAAGGAGCAAATTCACATTAAAATCCCCAGTAACAATTACAAAATCAAAGTCAGTAAGTCTAGTGCTAAGGTCACTGAAAAAGGAGTCAAGACTATTATTTCTATGAGGATTAAGACACATGACATCAAAATTTTAATAGTATTATCAAAAATGACAACATTTAAATATTCACAAACATCATTACAACTATTCACAAACTCTACATTAAGACTTGATTTACAATAAACCGCTACTCCACCTCCCCTTCTATTACACCTATCACTTCTAAACAATTTAAATCCAATCATATCATAACACGAATCAGGAACACCATCACTGAACCATGTTTCAATCACACACACCACATCAACACCAGAATTTTCAAAAATGTATTTAACACAATCCAATTTTATCCCATTTAAGCTTCTCGCATTAAAGTGAATTACTTTCAAACCCTCATATTGCTTACATATTACATTTACTAAACTTTTATAGTTTTCACCAGCATCACCATAAATATTAGCCGAACTCAACAAAAATTAAGTTATGACTAGCAGCCCCAAACATGCAATAAATAAAAATAGTTAACATGAGTAAAAATAAGAAAAAACAAAAACATAAAAATAAAAGCTTAAAAAACTATAAAAATAATATAATATCTTTTTCGAGTCACCCTACGTTACAGTTCCAGTGACGCAATCCACATTATCTTTAGAAAATACACACACCGCATTGCTCTCACGACTCTTTCTCACAAATACTTTCCCACGTAAAGAAAACACAGCAGTTAGCAGACTCTCGCGTTTCTTCATACCTGCATACTGCATTATTGCGCGGTTAGCTTTGGTCAAGCTCTCAAGCAAGTAAAACTTCTGCTCACTACCACAGTCGATGTCATTGAACATGAGTTGCCTCTTTTTATTTTTGCAAAAAGCAGCAACTGCTTTGAACAAGTTGTTACGCTCAAATGATGAAGACAGCTTGATTATTATAGCAGCATTTTTGTTTTTGCTATCTCTGAGTCTAAACATATTTTTAGTATTTGGAATATCGCTCCCAATAGCCATACAAATCTTAGAGAAAATGTTAGGAAGGTTCTCATTTTGCACAAAGGGGATTCCGTGGAGAATGACATCTGAGGCAACAGCATCATTCTCAAATTTTTCTACTTGCAATTTAAGCTCACAGATTTCCTCATTGACAGCTGAAGCAACTGAAGCATTGTTGCGGTTCTCTAATTGTTGTTTGAGAACAATTATGTCGCTCTTTAGTGTGCCGATTTCAGCACACGCATCTTCAACAGCAGACACTCCGCATTACATCTTTCACTACAGATTTAAAATTTGCAAGCTCAGCCGTCACTTCTCCCAGCCTCTCCAACACACGATCTTCAATTGACTTCATGACATCGGTCAACTGCTTAACGATGTTCTCTTTCAATGAGGAAAATTTGGCGCTAAGTGTAGCATCAGAATACGTTGGCATTGCAGCAGGCGATGACTCACCACTGAGAGAGTTGCAAGATGCAGCAGGAGAAGAAAGCGTTGATTGTTGTTTGCGTGAGTTGACAGTGGTTCGAGCACCTTTAGGTTGCAACTGCGACATGACTTGCGCGACACAATATTAACAAAATTAGCAAAATTAAAATCACCAAATTAAACTCAGGAAACGTGCGGATACTCGTAAATAGCACAGATATTGGTAACAGCAATACTTATATACAGCGTAAATCAAAAACGGTCTGATTCGGTTGGTTATATCTTAATTAAAATGCGTTTAATTGCGGACACTAGAAAACCACGTCTACTCGCTATGCATTATTCACACACATCATAAATTCCAATTCACAAGCTTAAACCCTATTTATTTCAAATTTGTATTTTTTTTTTGTTACGAACAATTCAGAATAGAAGTATCATTATAATCATTATTATTATTATTATTATTTTAATATGATATTTGAGTATCAAAGGTATTTTAAAAAAAAAAATTAATAAATATAAATCAGTAAACTACCATAGGCACAAACAAAATCACGCCTTGTATTTAGCATTAAACCTTCTAAATCATAAATTTTGAAAAGCAATTACAAAATTCCCGATCGAATAAGACAGTTACCGATAAATTGACAATCTTCAAAATTGCGAGCTGAGCTAGCTACATAGCTCTTGATTTTGCATGATAATGTTCTTAAAAGGCGCCTTAGAAAAAAATTATAAATTTAGACTGACTTACGTAGTTTCTGTGGTGCATCCACCGATGACGTTGGTACCAGCGACATGATGTTTGTTCATTACACCGTTGCTTCGATGTAAATATTCGCAGCTTACAATTAAGTTATAATTTATAACCTGCCTCTGAAGAATCAAATCTATTATTAACGAAGTAAAAGGTAAGAAATTAATTCGCGTTTACAGAAAAAAAAATAATTATGAAAATTATCTTAAATTAAAGAGACTAATAGAAATTGATTTGTTTAAGACTAAAAATTTACGGTGGGTTTTAACCAACTTTAAATGACAAGTTGAGTTACAACTAAAACTTGAATGTGGAATTATTTGGGAAGTTAATCAAAGTAGAAATGCATCAAAATGAAAAAAATCCTTAGAGCTTTTTTTTTTAATTCCATATTTACTGTTTTTTAGTAATATTATCTAGTATAATACGTATGTATGAAATTTAAAAAGCATCCGATTGTGCTCAAATTTTGACACGTTAAAGAACCTAAAAAGACAGTCTCACAGTCTAAATTTCAGCTCCCTAGATATTCGGGGTCCTGAGTACTGTTATGTCAAATTTCGAAAAAACGCACTTTTTGCGAAAATAGCCAAATTCAATGTTTTATACCTCTGGGCCTGGTCAAACATTTTCACTATATGGTATCTCATTTAAAAGCGAATAAATAGATAAACATAATAAAATCGGTCTTTAGTAATCATTATATAAATAGGTTGCTCCATTTTTTCTCAGCCATAGCACAACGTAATCGCTCAATTTTTTTTTGTTGGAAAGGTTGTGAGGAGAAGGGGGGACATGTATACTTTGTTTTTCAATAGTAGGCGGTGCCACGCCCCTAAAAAGGAAAAACGTTTTCTTGGCTAAACTAATGGACCGATTCTGATGAAATTTTGTTTGAAGATAGATTGAATCCTAAGAAAGATTAATGGAAACTTTGATTTCTAAAAAAGGGCGTGGCATTGCCTCAAATGTGAAAAAACGATATCATGACTGTGCCACTGCACCGATTTTGATGAAATTTGGTATGTAGATAGATTGGATCTTAAGAAAAAAGATATATTTTTTAGTGGGCGGTGCCACGCCTCTTACAGGAAAATACGTCGTTACTACTAAACTAATGGACCGATTTTGATGAAATTTTGTTTGAAGATAGATTGAATCTTAAGAAAGATTATTGGAAACTCTGATTTCTAAAAAGGGGCGTGGCATCGCCTCAAATGTGAAAAAACGCTATCACGGCTGTGCCACTGTTCCGATTTTGATGAAATTTGGTATCTAGATAGATTGGATCTTAAGTAAAAATATGTTTTTTTTGGTGGGCGGTGCCACGCCTCTTACAGGAAAATACGTCGTTTCTACTAAGCTTACGGACCGATTTTGATGAAATTTTGTTGGGATATTGACTGAACACTAAAAAAGATTTTTAAATACACAAATTTTTTTTAGGAGGCGTGGCATCGCGCTTAATGGGAAAAAACTGTATCACGGCTGTACCACTACCCCGATTTTGATTAAGTTTGGTATGTTAGTAGATTGAATCTTGAGTAAAAACATTTTTTTTTAGTGGTCGGTGCCACGCCTCTTACAGGAAAATACGTCATTACTACTAAGCTAGCAGACCGATTTTGATAAAATTTTGTTAGAATATAGACTGAACCCTAAAAAATATTTCTTAAAACTCAAATTTTTTTAGGAGGAGTGGCAGCACCTCTAACAGAAAAAGAGTTTTCTCTACTAAGCTAATGTGCCCGTTTTGATGGAATTTGGTACAGGGATAGTTTGAACCCTGAGGCAAGCTATTTGCTATTTAAAGTGTACGGTACCAACCCCCAGGGATGTAGGAATGTAGCAACATGGTACTATGATCTAAATTTTTGGAGCGATGACAAAAAATTACTCTTTCCAGTTCAGTTTTTGAATACTATAATGGGAAGCCCTTAAATTACGTGAGTCGAAATAGGGGTGGAGAGGGTCCGGAAAAATCTCACCAATTCTCACAAAGAGGGAGGGGGGTCAATAAAAATCTCACGTAAACTTTTTGATACAGAGACTAAGCATTATTATAGCAGATTACATTTAAAAATTACAAGTCAAGTCTCATGGATGGGAGGGAGGGGGGGGGGGGGCCCCGTCAGAACTCACCAAATCTCATCAAGGGGAGGAGAGGAGGGGTCCGAATTTTCAAAAATACACCTCACGTAATTAACGGACAATCCGTAATCGAATCTTAGAGTTGAAACATGCAACAGATTCTTACTCTTTGTTTTTGAGAGAGTGAGGATTATCTATAGATCCATCCTTTTTTAACTGCCATAACGCAACATAATCGCTTAGTTTTTTTGTTGTAATAGTTATGAAGAGGACCAGTGCAGAATGTGAATTTTTTTTAATAGTAGGCGGAGTCACGCCTTCATCAGGAAAATACGTTTCCACGGTTAAACAAGTGGACTGATGTTGGTGAAATTTGATTTGGAGATAGATTGGAACCTTAAAAAAGGTATTAAAATCTTCAAGTTTATTAAGGAGGCGTAGCATCGCACTAATGGGAAAGAGCGGTATAACGGCAGTGCCACTACACCGATTTTGATGAAATTTGGTATGAAGATAGATTGAATCTTGAGTAAATGTATTTGTTTTGTGTGAACTGTACCACGTCCCTAACAGGTAAAATTGTTTTACTACTAAGCTAATGGACCGATTTTGATGAGATTCAGAAATAGATTGAACCCTGAGGAAACGCATTTGTTTTAAAATGGAGGGTGCCGCCCTTTCAATAGGAAAATATGTTTTAGCAACTTAACTAATGAACCGATTTTGATGAAATTCAGTATGGAGATAATTAAAGATTTTTTTTATGTGGGTGGTGCCACGCTCTTAACAGGAAAATATGTTTCCTTAGCTAAACTAATTGAATGATTTTGATGAAATTAGGTATGTATATTGAACTCTAAGAATATATAGATATAGGGATAGGGCAACATTTGAGAATGGTTTTTATTTTTAAAAACGATGACAAAAAAAGCTCTTATATCAGTTTTTTAATACCAAAAGCATTTTTAATGGTTGAATTTCAACCGCTGGGCGAACTCTAGTATGAATAAAACTACGATTTAGTACACCATTTTCATCAGCAGTCATATTTTACTAAGACGTATTTAACTTAATCGGGTCGCAAAAATAAGTCTTAAGGTCAAGAGGCTTAAAATTATTTTTTATGTATAAAAGATGTCATAACAAATAAAAATTGATAACCACAAATTCAAATTTAGATTTGAGGGCTTTTAGAACAAATATTTTTAAACCGGACTAAACACGAATATTTTCAGGTCTAAATATGTTTCTTTCTCTAGACCCCGACCACCTAGGAAGCTGAAATTTAGACCGTAGTGCTATCTATTAAACTTCGAGAAAAACCATGTTTGAAGAGTCTGCTCCAAAAAAAAAATCAAAATTGTCATCTTACCTCGACCATGGCTTCGATTTTTTTTTATTTTTTTTTTTTAGAGCAGACTCTTCAAACATGGTTTTTCTTAAAGTTAAGACTATCTGTAATTAATATTCAAGGAGGAACAATTAAAATTCAAAGGGAAACATACAAAGTTAAAATTGCATTTAAGTTAAAAAAAAAAACATGAAAAGTTACATACAAAGTTAAATAAAAAATAGCTATCTGAATTTTAATTGAACAACCTTTATTATGAGTTCAAGATAGCCTTAGCTTCAAGAAAAACTATGACTGAACGATGTACTCCAAAAAAAAAAAACGAGGCCAGCTAAAAGGCCAAATTTGGCGGATTTGCACATATGCATATACATAGCCTCATCAGACCAGTTTTGGTTAAGTTGTACTGAGATTCGAACACCCGACCGTACCATGCGTTTTTATTATACCCTACACCGTGGGTATATTCACTTTCTCTCTCCGTTTGTAACACATCGAAGGGGGCGTGGCAGGTATGGAAAAGTATATATATTCTGGATCAGCGTCACCACCTGAGTCGATTTAGCGATGTCCGTCCGTCTGTCTGTCTGGGTGTCTGTTGAAATCAGTTTTACGGGAAAACCAAGAAAGCTAATTGAATGAAACTATCACACACAGTTCACATCTTCTTGCAGGCATCTTGCTATTGAAAATGGGCAAAATCGGTTGACAGACACGCCTACCGCCCATACTCTATGTATATTTACCCCGGCCAATTTTGAAAAAAAGTTTCAGCGATTTTGATGAAACTTGGTGATTTGGTGCACATGTTAACCAAATTAGGATTAGGCTGGGTTTCAAGTTTCCAAAGGGTCGTACAGGGGCGTGGCACAGCCCTAAATTTTATCATTAATACTACCATTAAATTTGGTAAACGGATACATATAAAATATATCTTGAATTGTGATAAAAGTGGGCGGAATCGAAAAAGTGGGCGTGGCACTTTTCAACTGTTAAAAATTTTGATTCCGTATATCTCAAAATTCGCACAAACGATTTCCATAAAAATTTTGGAGATGATGCCGCTGAAAGCAGTCTTCAATACAAGCTCAGCTACTGGACCAAAAAACTCGTTGAAGGGCGTGGCACAGCCCACAATATTTAGAAACGTTATATTTAAAGAACTAACAACGTAATCGTTATAAAATTTAATGAGGCAGATATACTTGCTATAAGGTCTCTTACTACAAAAATTTGGTCCAATAGTACCTGTGGGCGTGGCACCTCCCATATAAGCAAAAACGTTTATTGTTATAGATAGTGTGCTATGAGAGTAATCTTCACAAAGTTTTGTGTATAGATGTCAGTTACTATAAGCTTTAAAAATAAATAAATTTTGACAGGATTGCATCAGTGGGCGTGGCACCTCCCATATTAACATAAATTTGTTAGCGCTGTTTCAAGTGAACTATTGCAGCAATTGGTATGAAATTTAATGTATGTATTTCTGTCGCTATAGGGCATATCTGAATCAAAAGTGGCTGAAATAGCATCAGTAGGCGTGGCACCTCCCATACAAATAAAATACGGTAAGTGGCATATTTATCGAAATATGTTAGCAATCATACTAAAATTTGGTGTTAGGGGTTTGATTATGGAAAGCTATTTCTGGATCAAAACCGGGCTGGATTGTACCAGTGTGTGTGCCACCACCCTAAATTTTGAATTTTTGTTGCAGCATATATCGCAAACTATACAAGCTATTGAGCTAAAATTTAATATGAGGATGTCGATCGCGAATATAATTTATTGTACCAAAAGTGGGCGGAACTGGAGAAGTGGGCGTGGCACATTTCAAAATTTTCATTTCTTTCGATTTTTTCCAACATTTTCTACATTCTTTCGACTTTTTCAACCTTTCAACTTTTTCCAATATATCCTATATGTATTTGTTCGACATTTTCAACCTCTTTCAACTTCCTTCATAAGTTTCTTTATTTTTTCGACTTTTTCATCAACTTTGAATTGTTTAAAAATTTTTCAACCTTTTTCAACTTTTTTAGAGTTTTTCAACCTCTCTCAACTTTTTTCAACATCTTGCATATATTTTCGACATTTTCCAACCTCTGCCAATCTTTCTAACATTTCAATTTTTTTCGACTTACTCAACCTCTTCAATGTCTTTTCAACATTTATTTAAAAGGTTATTTCAGTGCAGTGTAGAGTATGTGAGTTTCGGCCTGGCCGAAGATAACACCTTAACTTGTTTTTGAATTGCGGCGGCTGCTCTAACACTTGAGCTATTGGGTATGTGACCTTGATGTGTACAAAGTGCGTATTTCTTTGCATTTTGAACGCATTGTTCCATTTTTCTTGTTATCTTTACTTATGTTTTTTGTTGCCATAGCTTTTTTAAGCCTGTTTTGCTTACACATGTGCTATGATTTTTCTTCATATATTTTAAAATATTTTCAAAGTTCTGGAAATTTCCAGCTACTTTTTATTCTTTTTGAAATAGGCAAGTTCTCCTTATTACTTTTTAAGAATTTTTGATTTGTTTAAGACTAATAATTATATTAATAATTGAACGATTTTATATTGAACTTTTTTAGTCATTTTTATTCAACAAACATGACAAAGATAACAAGTGGATCAATTTAACCTGGTACTTGGTGACATACGGCTATTACCACGTATATGGACCAAAACGCAAAAAAGTAAACTACACAGAAAAATTTTTTTTCTTAAATTTCGTGGGTTCTTCATTATTTTCTGGTTGTACATATCCCAAAGTATCAAGAAACACAAATGTCAACCCGAAATCTGTTGCTTGCTGCCAGAATTTAGACTTGTTTCCTTGTTGCCTCTTTATGAATAGAAATTGACAAAAATACAACACAAATCAAAAAAATACGTTGTATTCAATATTTATTATTTTATACGTACTATCCGCTTTTATGAGGTAGATCTAGGTATAGTGAAAGTAACTAAATAACATTTTTGAAGGAAAAAATAGGTTATCAGCATTTTGTATGAAAAAGAATTCGACCGCATTTTTTGATGTAACGTAACAGTCAAAAATCCCAGAAAGTCTTTTGGTGCAAAATCTAGCACGTCAACAAAAGAGAATGACCGCATTTTCTCTGAGCCCTTTTAGTCTATTTTCTAAAAAAAATAAGAAATTAGAGGTCATTAACTTATGTGTGTGTCCAGAGCCAAAAACAATTTGTAACGTTACAGTCTTTTTTCATCGATAATATTTAGAAGAACGAACTGAGAATCTTTAGATCGCCCTAGAGCATCAAATTATAACTTTAACAAGGAGGGAATGCTGCAAATTGAGTTTGCTGAAAATTTTGCCTGCGAGGGACAAGACGAAGTGCAAAGTGCACATTGGTATCAAAAACAGCTAACTTTGCTTACTACTGCCTTCTATGACAGCGAAAAACTTCAATCAAAGATTTTCGTATCTGACAACTTAATGCACACAAAATTTATCTTTTACTCTCATTCCCTACATGTAAATTTTGCTGTCAAGACTATTTTACTTCTTCTCACGGGAAAGGTTGTATCGATGGTATAGGCGCAACTACCAAAATGATTATGATGAAGCATGTTTTGTCCCGTAAATGTATCGTGAACTGTGCTTCAGACTTTGTTGCTGCATTTCATCGTACAGAAACGAGAATCGTCATCGAGGAAGGTAATGAACGCGATTTCTCCAATATAAATTACATTTTGAACGCGCCTGCGATTTTCGCTAGTACAAAAAGTATCAGCGATATAGAGTCGGCTCACCAAATTCAAGTGATTGGTAGAACAATCATCACTTTAACCACTTCGAAACAAGTATACGATTTTTAATTTTTACTGATCTCCACTTTGTTAATTATTTTTAATAAAATTTAATGAGTTCAGTGAATAATTAGAGCTTTGTTGGTTCTTTCGGATTCCATGTCAATTACCTGGAGCTTCTTAAATGTCTAATCGTTAGACCTCTGAATTAATGATTTATTGTGAAATTAAACAATTTAAGTCATTTTAATGCTTAATTTTACTTTTTACACCAACGTAGATCGCAAAGGTAACGTAACAGTCTTTTCGTGTAACGTAACAGTCCGAACATATTTGCTTCTATAGAACTCAAAAAAATGTTTTTTATGTAATTAAAATTTAATTAATTACTATCATTCTAAAGCTTAGAAATTATAAGCTTCACGTTGAAAACAGTCCACCAAAAGAGCAGACTTTTCCAATAATGTAAGGCAACTTTAAAATCTTCTTCCAAAATTATGTAACGTAACAGTCCATGCTGACACGTTCATAACTCCTAAGTGACAAGGCATACAAACATTTTTATAATAATACAAAATGGTATTACAGAAGCATACTCTTAGATGCATCCATAAAAAATATTTAAAGTACTCCATTTCATGTATTTTAAGAGCAATTTATGTCAAAATATGCATACGAATGTAACGTAACAGTGTGCGTTTTGGTCCATATACATATTTATATGCATATACATAGCCTCATCAGACCAGTTTTGGTTAAGTTGTACTGAGATTCGAACACCCGACCGTATGCATTTTTGAATTGCGACGGCCGCTCTAACACTTGAGCTATTGGGTGTGTGACCTTGATGTGTACAAAGTGCGTATTTCTTTGCATTCCGCACGCATTGTTCCATTTTTTTTTCCTGTTATCTTTCTGAGTTATGTTCAGTTGACATAGCTCTTTTTAAGCTTATTTGGCTTATACATGTGCTATGATTTTATAATTATATTTTTCATATATTTTCAAAGTTCTGGAAATTTCCAGCTACTTTTTATTATTATTGAAAAATTGGCAAGTTCTCCTTATTACTTTTTAAGAATATTTGATTTGTTTAAGACTAATAATTATATTAATAATTGAACGATTTTATATTGAACTTTTTTAGTCATTTTTATTCAACAAACATGACAAAGATAACAAGTGGATCAATTTAACCTGGTGCTTGGTGACATACATATGTTTCGGCTATTACCACGTATATACATATTCGTATGCATATACATTAGAGCACCCATGAAATGTGAAAAAGTGTTAAATGTTTTGCTCCACACGCCTTTTCTAATAGAATGGGGTTAAAAAAGAAGATCTGCATAAAAATTTAGTGTTTCTGTTGGAAACAGGCCAGTCGCTTTTGACCCAAAGGCTGAAAAATGAGCTAAAAATTAGTTTTTTTATTTATCGATCTACAACTGTAAAACAAAAGATTTTTTGTGATAACGACTCAGGACATTTCGATGTAAAATTAAATGGCTAATACATCTTTCATACACTATTTTGATCTATATGTGTGCGTTCGTGGTCTTAAATGATGTTTAACACAAATTTTATGAGAAATTTTTCAATTTTTTTTTTTAAACGGTCCCCATTAAATATTTGAAGAAGATAAATCCTTATGTAATAGAGAATGTCATGTAGTTTAAGAAAAAAATTTTTTTCTTTTAAAAATATTAATTTTTGATGCTAAAAAAAGCTATTAAAATACATTTTAAAATGGTTTTTTTACTTATCTACATTAGGGTTACCAAAAAACAATCGAGTTTTCGATTTATTTGTTGCTTTTATGAAAAGTAGTTGGTGTTAAGAAAAACTGTGCAACTGTGTGTGAGAAAAACTGCAAAATTCCATATAAAAAAAAAAAAATTTGGTTTTTAAACTGCAAAATTCCATATAAAAAAAAAAATTGGTTTTTATATGGAATTTTGCAGTTTTTCTCTAATAACTTGAAAACTATAAGAGATATTGAAATACTTATAACATTTTTGAAATGGGCATTGCCAAGTTAATGAAAAATGATACAAAAAAAAAAGAATGGCGCATATTCATAGTCGTATTTTAAAGTTGAAATTAACTAAACTCAAACTAAGCTCAAAATAAATTTAGTCATGACTAAAAATTGTTTTCTATTCATAGTCGATTTTTTAGTATTGACTAAGTGGCATAAGCTAATGAATTCACCACACAAAAGCTTTCGTGGTAAACTTGTCAAATGTTGACTTTTTAATTTCAAGTTAGTTAAATAACAAAGAGAGTATTAAAAATTTTTACACAGAAGGCACCGTGGCGCAATGGTTAGGACTGTGAACTCATAGCCCTCAGGACGTGGGTTCGAATCTCGTCAGATAACATGTTTTTTTTTTTCAAAACATACATATGTGTATATGAATATATATAATTTTTTTTACCCTTCCGGTTTCTAAAGTGACCTGCCATTATAAATTTTGACTTTTTAATTTTACACTAATAAATTAACAGAAAGAGTAATAAAAAACTGGATTTTACAATGCAGCGTGACGAAATGGTTAGGACTGTGGACTTATAGCTCAAAGTGCGTGGGTTCGATTCTCATCAGAATAAAACTTGATTTTTCTAAAAACTTTTTTTGACACGCTAAATAAAAACAGCTTATAATTTTCTTTAGTTTTTTTTTTTCTAAAATCATATATGCATGTATATTTTTTTTAACACGCCAAATAAAAACAACTTATAATCCTCAAAATTGAATTTTCTGATATGAAATGAATGAATTTTCTCCATATTTTCTTTTTTGATATCGACTTAATATCAACTTCAGCTGAAACTATTTTTTTAGTTATAACTAAGCAGAAAAGCCGATGCTAAATCGACTATGAATGACTTAGTTATTGCTAAAATAAAGTTCTAACTTAAGCTGATGCTAAATATGACTATGAATATGCGCCAATGAATTTAATTCCTAAATCGGACACTAGCGACCTCTAAATATCAATATTCGTTAATGAAATTATTTCAGGGCTTAATTTTTTTACATAATACTAACTACTTTTCATAAAAGCAACATATAAATCGAAAACTCGATTGTTTTTTGGTCACCCTAATGTAGATAAGTCAAAAAACCATTTTAAAATGAATTTTAATTGCTTTTTTTTAGCTTTAAAAATTAATATTTTTAAAAAAAATTTTTTTTTTCTATTTCATAAGGTATCGAGAACAAATTTATCTTCTTCAAATATTTAATGGGGACCGTTTAAAAAAAAAAAATTTAAAAACTTCTCATAAAATTTGTGTTTAACATCATTCAAGACCACGAACGCACACATATAGATCAAAATAGTGTATGAAAGATGTATTAGCCATTTAATTTTACGTCGAAATGTCCTGAGTCGTTATCACAAAAAATCTTTTGTTTTACAGTTGTAGATCGATAAATAAAAAAGCTTATTTTAAGCTAATTTTTCAGCCTTTGGGTCAAAAGCGACTGGCCTGTTTCCAATAGAAACACTAAATTTTTTTGCATATCTTCTTTTTTATCCCCATTCTATTAGAAAAAGGGGTGTGGAGCGAAACAAATCACACTTTTGCACATATGGGTGCTCTAATAAACATAGCCATAAATAGAGACTAAGTTCTAAGATCTAAGTTTTGATCACCTTTGGTTATGATGATTTAACTTACACTGGCGGTCATGAAAACCGCATCACCGTAAAAAATTATTAAAATTCGATATTATTGAGAGTTATACTGAAAAAATTATTTTTTTATTAGTTATTGTTATTAAGCTAATATGATTAAATAGTTTGAAAACAAATAGACATTTCTGGATCTTACACGCCTATTTTTTTTTTTTTGACTTAAAACAAAAATCTGGAAAAAGTGAATGCTGAAAGGATTCGTAGTCCTTTGATTATTTATTTTTACAGAAACTGATCAGTATCTTGTTATCTTCAATATTGTTTCTAAATACTACTGTCAAGTTACAAAAAAAAAGAAACCAGTATATTGTTGCTCCTCCTTTGTATTGCAGTCATTATCCTTGATAACATGGAATCAATCAAGGCTTTGAGGTTATCGTCCTGTATCACATTACACCAAAGCTTATCTAAAGCTAAAATTGATTTGTTTTTTGTCCTGGGCTTCTAATAATCAGTAACTTTGCCCTTCATTTTATGCCACAAGTCCACGGTAGAATTTAAGTCCGACGAGTTTTCAGGCCAAGTCAGACAGAAAATTCCAAGATCCGTGAATACTTTTCCGAGCTATAAAAACATGATTTGTTTTTCTAATATCCTGTTTATAATTTTAAAGTCTCTCAGGATCATAGAAAAAATTACATACAGTATAATTCGCTCAGCAGCCTATAATTAAATGCCAGCAATTATTGAGCCCTTAAGCGAAAAATGCCCTTAAGCGAAAAATGCCCTTAGCCAAATTTCTTTAACCGCCTTATAGCGCATAAGTAATAGCGTAGACAGACAGGCAGCGTTAATTTGCATTAGGAGACTTAATTCAAATTAACTTAAATTTGCATTAGCAGACTTAGTTCAAATTAACTTGTGAATTATTCCCATTCTAATGCGCTCTGATGTAAATGCACAAAATCAAACTGAATTAAGCTATTTCAATATGGCAACACAGCCGATAATTCTAAATTACTAATGTCATTATCATTGTCATTGTGAATGTGTCATTATTTGTGACATTGAATTTATTGTTTATATTCAAAAATGGATACAAAGACAACGAAGGTAAGTTATTTCAATTATATTTAGCAAAAAGTACTTATGTATATATTAAAATCTCAATGCATTTTTTTTTAATTTAAGAAGTCATTATTTGTGATTTTGTGTGAGAGAATCGTATATGGAAAAGAGAGTGACAAAAACAAATTTTGTAAACAATACGTTTCTGCTGAGAAAATCGTATAGGAGAAGAGAGTGACAAATTTTAATAAATGCTTCCTATGTGTGTTGAACAAGTCAGCTGTTTTCTAAATGCACAAAACTATCGTCTGTCAGGGTAAAATTTTAATTTGAATTAGTAAATTTTTAATGCGCATTAACGCTGCCGTCTGTCTACGCTATAAGGCTATTAAGAGCGATAATTTTTTTTTTCTTGAGCTCTTACCAAAAACGTGTTCAGCAAATAAGATTTACATAGTTTTCAACAAAATCATAAAGTTTATTTTAATAAAAAAAACATAAGATAAAAAAACAATTCATTTATAAACATAAGATAAACATAAGATAAAAAAAACAATTCATTTATATGGACATTTAAGTTAAAAGTAATAAAGCATACACATACACATCAATTACATGTATTCACTTTTAACTTAAATGTCCATATAAATGAATTTTTTTTGTTATCTTATGTTTTTTTATTAAAATAAACTTTATGATTTTGTTGAAAACTATGTAAATCTTATTTGCTGAACATGTTTTTGGTAAGAGCTCAAGAAAAAAAAAAAAATTATCGCTCTTAAAAGCTTTATAGTGTAAAGCGCTAATACATACACATCAATTACATGTATTCTTGTGTCCTGAGACTCCTACGGGAAACTTGAAATTTGAAGTGTTGCAATTTTTTTATCAAAGGCTGTTAATTATAACTATTGGTATTAAAAATGAATTTAACTGACCGATAATTAAGTAGTAGTAGTAGATTTTATTATTAATTCATTATACAAAAAATTTCAAAAGCATTCATACTAACTTTACAAAGTAGATAAAAATAGGTATGTTATTAAAAATAAAATTAATTATTAAATTAAATTAAAGCTTAAAAAGTATATAAAACTCCAAAAATATTAATCGAATTAATAAATCTGCAATCTGTTAATCAAGAAAATTTAATATTGAGTGCAGTTTATAGTGCTGTTAAAGCAAATGTGATCTTAAGCGGGAGGCAGCTAAAAAAAATATTTTCTCACATGTACGTAAAAAAATGCAGCAGAATCTTGATTTTGGGCTGGTAACTTACATGCGCCCTTAAGCGAATATGCAGCTAAGCGAATTATACTGTACACGATTTACCAATTTTGCATTTTTTTGGCAAGGCGCAAAATCGTCCTGTAAAATTGCATCTGTAGTGCAGGATAAGTGCTTTTTCAGCATCGGGTCCTAGTTCTCCCTTATAACTTGCCCATATTTATGTAAGGTTTAAGGAAACACACAGATATTTCACTTTAGTTTGATATTTAGTTTAATATTAAGTAAAAATGTATTTCAATTTAGTTTAATATTTAGCAAAAAGTTAGTTTAATATTTAGTAAAAAGTTATTTCAATTTAGTCTAATTGTTAATATTTAGCAAAAAGTTATTTTAGTTTAGTTTAATATTTAATAGTACAGCTTTATTCACTACGACAACTTCACCGATGACTTTTACTGAACGGCCGCGTGACACGTACAACTGGAAACTACTGACTTCCTTTAACTGCTGACAACTGATGACAACTGACTGCTGACTTACAACTGCTAACAACAAATAACCGCTGACGACCGCTGACAACTGCTGGCAACTGGTAACAACTGACTGCTGACTTATAACAACTACTGACAGTAAATAACCGCTGACGACCGTTAACAACTGCTGGAAACTTATGAGGACTGACCATAACTGTTGGCTACACCTTACACTCGGCCATCCTGCTCTTGATCTGTCCCAGATGATAATAGATCCTTATTTGTAACTTCGGAACGCCGCTTTTTCATGTTGTCACTGCTTGACATTGTGTTTATTGGCCCTTCGAAAACAGCTGCCTTTTCAACATTACATCTGCCATTTCGTTTAATTTTCGTCACTCGATAAGGCCCCAAAAATTCACTAGCTAATTTTTTTCCAGCGATAAACTGCGTTCTTTTTACAGCAACCAAATCGTTAATTTGATAATCCTGATCAGCTTTATGTTTGTTGTCGAAATTGGCTTTATAAGTATCTTGCGCGTACTGAATTTGTTTTTTCGCTTCTTCACGAACACATTGTCGCTCCATATCAAACGATTGCGTTTACTCCTCCTGTAGATAATCGAGAACTTTGCTGCATACGTCTATCTTCATAGCCGTGCCGAACATCAATTTGAATGGTGCCTGTTTTGTTGAACTTTGAATGCTTGAGTTGATCGAATTCTGTACTTGGCACACGTACTTGTACCATTTTGACGTATCTTCAGCTGACAGCTTAGCTAAAACCGATATAATCACACAATTCGCCCTCTCGATCTGCCCGTTGCCTCTTGGTATTCCTGTCGTCGTTAACACCTGTTCTGTTCACCGGACTCACTGCAGTAATCAGTAAACGCCGCTCCTCTGTCGCTTATCATTCGACTTGGATGTCCGAAAACGTTGGACCACTCTGTCAATTTGCGTATGACTTCCTCTGCTGAAGTTGTGCGCGTTGGATATAACCATACGAACTTTGTGAAGCCATCAATCATCGAAAATATGTAGTTATACTTCTTTGAAGTTGCATCCATTGATCTATGTGATCTACATGTATGGTGTGTAGTGGCTGGTCACCTTTTTCTAGAATGTGTAGCTCGCCTGTCTTCTTAACCAGCAATTTATTATGTAGAATACATTTCAAACAATTTTTGATGATACTTGCTGCTTTACTTTCGAGATGCGGTATATAGTACTTTTGCTGTACATTGTGCATAGTTTTCCGTACCGCAAAATGTCCCACTTCTTGCGCTGTACGAATTATTTCGCCCTCCATCACCTTCGGTACCATCAACACATCGTTACCCTCAACGCATTTGTATACTAAATCACCTTTCTTTTTGTAGTCTTTGTAAGGTCCGTTTTTTAAAATTTCTGATATTCTTGTCACCTGTTCATCGTTTTTCTGCGCTTTTCTGAATCTTGCAGTTAATTCTGTTGTAATGACCATTACTTCTGGATATCTGCTTAAACAATCTGCATGTTTCATCGCGCTGCCGTTTCTATGTATAACTTCAAAGTCATAATCTTGACATGTAAAATATCCACTGGGCTATTTCTCGTGGCAACTCTTTCTTTATTACTGTCTGCTTAAACGCTGTACAATGTGTTGCTAATCGGAATTTAATGCCCAACAGATAATGCCTGAATTTTTGCATAACAAGAAAAGCTGATTTGACTTCTAAAATGTAGTTATGTGTTTTCTCCTCCGCTGCTGATGAGTTTTTACACCAAAAATGTACAGGATGTAATTTTCCCTCTACCTGTTGCATAAATATCGCACCAAATCCGTATTTCGACGCATCTGTGTGGAGCTCCGTTGCTGCATAATTGTTTAATTGAAGAATTGGTTCTTTAACTAGCGACCCTTTTAATAGTTGAAATGATCGTATCTCGTTTTGACCCATTGTAAATTCTACGTTTTTTTTCAGCAGATTAGTTAAGGGCTTTGCTATCTTAGCGTAACCCTGTATAAATTTTCGAAAATACCCTGTTACGCCAAGATATGATTGAACCGCCTTTACATTTTTAGGAATTGCGAACCTCTCCACCGCACGACTTTTTTTTTCCTGGTCTTACTGTCCCGTTTTCTACTGTGTGCCCTAAAAAGTCAATCTGCTTTTTCAAAAAGTCACATTTGCTCCATTTTATTTTTAGTCCGTACTTCGCAGCCAAATTTAGAACCTTTTGTAGTCGTTCAAGTCCCTCTTCTACCGTCGCACTGTATATCACTATGTCATCTATATATATCTCCATTATGTCTTAGTTTATCAAATCTTGGAAAATATAAGAAATGAATCGAATGAATGCAAAAACCAAAAGCAGCCCTTTCAAATTCATATAACCCACTTTTGATCACAAACGCCGTGTATTTTTTTCTGTCTTTCTCTAATCGCACGTGGAAAAAGCCACTTTCTAAGTCCATAACCGTGAAATATTGTGCTGATTGTAATTTTTCCAACACCCCATCAATGAGTGGCACAGGGAAAGAATCTTTCATTACCATTGTATTCAATTTACGAAAGTCGATGCATACTCTACCAGTGCCATCTTTTTTCCCAGTTACTACTACTCTACTAGCAAAATCAGATTTTGACTTACGTACAATTTTCTGCTGTACCCATTCTTGTACCTGCTTGGCGACTGACGAAATGGAACTGCATTTTTTTTTTTTTTTTTGCGATCGGTCCCTGCGGTCCCACTTACCCGCCTAACTGCACGAGAGGCGCATCCGTCTATCGTACGGATCGGTGACCGACTACGAACAGCCCGGACTGCTCTGCGTTCATTAGGCGAAACCGTACGTGAGGCACATCCGTCTATCATACGGATCGGTGACCGGGACTACACTATTTCTCTAAACGAAATGATGGGTATAGCCATTTCCGATCACAGATTGAGCACAATTTCTACTAAGCCCAGAGGCTACGCAGCAGAAACAAAGGAAAAAGTACAGTTTCAAGTATTTTTTTTTTTTTTTTTTTTTTTTATTTTCATCTTTTATTTGCAATCTGTTATAAAACAATAAGCAAATCTTATAATATAAACAAAATTAACATTTATGTGCTCAAATCAGCACAATACTACGGATAAACGAAAATAATTAAATAGTTACATTTTTTGTATATACACATGCTTAAGTATATAAATTTTAATATATAAACTGCAATATAACTTTTACTGTCTAAATGGCAAATCTAATATATGTATCCTATTGAGTCTTCTTATTTCATCGCTTTCATCAAGAAGGCATATGGCTAACGGATTAGGGTGGTTACTAAGCCTGGCGAGATATCTAGTGCTAAAGCTTCTAATTTCTTCTTTTATTGTCAACATATTGAGATCTCTGTGCAATGCGTTATTAGTGATAAACCATGGAGCTTTAGTAATAAGCCTTAACGTTTTTGATTGATAACGCTGAAGTATTTCTGTATTTGAATTTTTCGCTGTGCCCCAAAGTTGAATACCGTAGGTCCAAACTGGTTTAAGAATTATTTTGTACAAAAGCAATTTGTTGCTCAAACTAAGTTCTGATTTCGGACCAAGAAGCCAGTACATCTTTTTGGTTTTGATATTTAATTGTTGACGCTTAGCCTTTATATGATTTTTCCAAGTCAGCCTTCTATCTAAATGGACGCCCAAATACTTAATGGTATCACAATTTGGAATTTGATTGTTGTTGATGCAAACATTAGGACAATCTCCTCTTTTCATTGAAAAGGTAATGTGGGCTGATTTTTCAGTATTTATTTTTATTTTCCACTTTAACCAAACTTCTATTTTGTCGAGTTCTATTTGAATAAGGTTGGAGGCATCAGACGCAGAATTCATTGAAGCTAATATGGCAGTATCATCCGCATATGTTGCGACGGTAACATTATCAGTAAGTGGCATGTCTGAAGTGAATATGGTGTATAATGTTGGGCCTAGAACACTTCCTTGTGGCACTCCTGCATGAATTTCGCGAATATCAGACCATTCTTGATTGATATTAACATAAAAACTTCTTTCTTTTAAATAAGATTTCAGCACTAAATAGAAGGGAGCCGGTAGTAAACATTTTAGCTTGAATAAGAGCCCCTGATGCCAAACTCTATCAAACGCTTGTTTTACGTCCAGAAAAACTGCTGAGCAATACTTTTTGTTTTCCAAAGTGTCAGTTATAACTTTTACAATACGATGGCATTGCTCTGGTGTACTGTGCTGGTTACGGAAACCAAATTGATAATCAGGAATAATATTATAATTTGCTAGAACTGGTTTCATTCTTCCTAAAAAAATTCTTTCGAAAATTTTCGAGAATGTAGCCAATAAGCTTATTGGTCGATATGACATTAAATCATTTTCTGGCTTGTTTGGTTTAGGAATCATGATTATTTCGGCGCATTTCCATTGCGTTGGGAAATGACACAACCTCAGTATGGAATTGAAAATTAGTGTCAAAAACACAATTCCCTTTTTGGACAAGGATTTGGCTGTAAGGGCATCGATCCTGTCGTAGCCTGGTGCTTTCCCTTTGGTAAGTTTCGCAATTTCATTTTTTACTTCAAATGGCGTTATAAATCTTATCGGCAAATCCATTTGGCACGGGGAATCTAAAAATTGGATAACACTAGCATCGTTGCTTGAATCATTTGTAGTAAATGGTTGGAATTGATGCTCTAAGTGGATCGAGAATGCATCTGCTTTGCATTTAGATGATCTGTACCATATGTCGTTTACATCTTTTATTGGTATGTTACGCTTCGCAGGACATTTAATGTATTTTGTAGCATTCCATAAACAGAATTCATTATTTTTTGTACTGTCTAGGCTCCTTAAGTACGTTGCAGTTTTTTCATTTTTCAGTTCAATCAATTTTCTTTTTAGATGGCTAGTTGCTTGATTAAAATTACGTTTATCTAAAGGACTTCTACTCAGCTTCCATACCCGTCGAAGCCTTCGTTTGTTTTGAATAAGATTCCTTATTTCAGTATTTATTGCGATTCTGTTAAGCATTCTGCTATTTTTTTTTTTTATTTTATTTTTTTTTTTTATTTTTTATTTTCAAATTGCTAGTCAATGAACAGAAGTATTCTTACAGACTAATAACAAAATAAATTAATTATAACAATAAAATTATAAGGTTATAAAATTAAAACTAAAATATTAATTAAAAGCTAAATTGAGTAAATTCAAAAAAGAGTTTTTAGAGGAGGAGAAATCTATTGAAATTAAGTGCGAGATATTATTGAATTCAATTAATGCTCTAGTAAGAGGAGCATTGAGTGCATAATTTGTTCTATTGAAGCCAACGTAAAAAGTATCGAAATGTCGAAGAACTCTAGCAGGAACATTGAAAGATATTCTCTCTAAGAGGGAAGGAGAGTCAATTACACCCCTAATGACATCAAAAACAAAGGTTAATGATAGTATTGCTCTTCTATTTTGCAATGTTTTTAAATTTATTAGCATACATCGAGAATTGTAAGTAGGAACTGGATCAGCAAAGTGCAGAGATCTCAGAGCATACCTTATAAAAACTTTCTGAATGCGTTCAATTCGTTGAATATGACACGCATGATATGGCCTCCAAATAAAAGAGGCATATTCAAGCCTAGAACGGACAAATGAGGTAAAAAGGAGCTTAAGAGTGTATGGATTAGAGAACTCAGAGCTGTTACGTCTAATAAAAGCTAACATGGCATATGACTTAGATATAGTAAAGTTAATGTGGCTGGAGAAAGTAAACTTGGAATCAAAAATAACACCCAAGTCCTTTATTTCATTGACTGACTGCAAAAAGCAATCAGAAATGCGATAAGTGGTTTGAACAACATTATGACATTTCGAAAATGTAATGTGAAAGCATTTATTAATATTTAATGAAAGGCAATTAGCAGAACACCAAGAATAAACATTATCAAGTTCTGCCTGAAGCATTAGAGCATCCTGTGGGCTTTTTATTACAGAATAAATTTTCAGATCGTCTGCATACAATAAATATTTAGCAAAAGAAAAACAGTTGCCAATATCATTAACAAACAATACAAAGAACAAAGGCCCCAGAATACTACCCTGTGGTACGCCGGATGATGCAACAAAAAAATGAGACTGCACATTATCCACCACAACAACACACTTACGATTGCTTAGGTAAGATTTAATCCAATCCAAAAACACGGAATGAAAACCCATATAAGCTAACTTTTTTGTTAGGATTACATGAGAAACCTTATCAAAAGCTTTGGACAAGTCAGTGTAAACTGCATCTATCTGAAGACTTTGTTGGAAAGCTAGAATACAGTCTTCGGTGAAAACTGCAAAATTGGAAATTGTTGATCGCCCAGGCACAAAACCATGTTGATTGGGAATAATCAGACTTTTAACAGAAAAAAATAGTTTATCCTTGATAATGCATTCAAAGAGCTTAGAAATGGTCGTAAGTTTTGAAATGGGCCTATAATTACTAACATCATTTTTGTTGCCACTCTTAAAAATGGGAGTAATAAGTGTAAATTTCCAAGCATCAATAAATACACCCGAAGACAAAGATTTGTTAAAAATAACCAACAAAGGGTATGCAAGTGATGTGCATTTTTTTAGCAAAACCGCAGAAAGCCCATCAACATCAGTTTGGGTAGAAGACTTTAGTTGTTCAATACCCCTAACTACATCATTATAAGACAGTATTAAAGACCCAAAATCAATTGACGATTCCAAATTACAAGAATAATTTGCAGCATCAGCCTCAGATGTAAAATTAGAACTAAAAAAGTCAGCAAAAAGGTTAGATGCATCAGCGGCAGAGTTAGCAAATTTATCACTAAAAAATAGTGTTGCAGGAATACTTGAGCTAGTTCTTTTCAATTTAATATAACACCAAAAAGCTTTGGAGTTTGTTTTTATGTTGGCTTCAAATTTTAAGATGTAATTCTTATACAGAAATTTATCAAGGCAATTAAAATCCTTTGAATACTTTTTATATGATTCGAAATATTTAATATCATTAGTTTTTTTGAATTTACGATAGAATTTGTTCCTTAAATTCTTTAACTTCTTAAGAGCTCTAGTGTGCCATGGTAATTTATACTTTTTTTTTACAACAACTGGAATATTGCTCTGACATATTTCAATGATTTTTGATCTAAAAATATCAAAGCAAGTTGATACATCTAAATCGAGTAGCATTGCATCCCAATCCAAGCTTTGAAATAAGTTATTCAGATTAAGAAAATTACATAAATTATAATTAAAAGAAAACTTATGATTATCACTTTTAATATTAAAGAATTCATAAAAATCAAGTTCAATTATTAATGGAACATGATGCAGGCTCGATGTAGATAGAGGAAAAAAACATTCCGACAAATTATAATTAATATTATTGCTTAAAAATATTAAATCCAAAATTCGATTAAGTTTATTTAAAAAACCATTAATTTGCAAGAGATCAATGCTTAAAAAACTATCAACCACATATACTTCAGAGGTACTATTGATATTACTAGGAATAAGTGCAGTACTATTAGCAACATGCGACCAAGATACATTGGGTAAATTAAAATCTCCAAGCACACAAAGATGGTTATCCCCTACTTTATTAAAAACTAAAGATAAAATATTATCTACATGCGCCTTATAAAGGCTTTCAGCACTATTTGGAGGAATATAAGAGGCGCATAGAAACAATGAGCCAGACATACTTTGAACGCGCACACAGATCTGGTCAAGTAAGGAATCTTGATTATCAAGAGCATGCATAGAAGCCAAAAGTTTTCGTTGTACCGCAATCAGAACACCGCCTCCTCTTGCACAGCCAGTTTTTGTAGCATCTCTATCATTACGAAATACATTGTACAGGTTCGCGTCAAAAAATTCATTATCATAAAAATTCACATTTAGCCATGTCTCAATGATGACAAAAATATCATAATCCAACTGTGAACTCATAGCGAGAAGTGATTTAGATTTAGTTCTAAGTCCAGAAACGTTATGAAAATAGATTTTAATCCGTCTACTATTGTTGTTGGAGCTATTTAAATTGATTAGGGTTTTGACTGTTGTTTTCCTGGTTTTTGAAAAAACTCAAAAGGTCGCACATTAACATTAGCAGGCCAGAGGTCAGGAATTATCAACTTTTCGTAGAAGCCTTCAGAAACTCCCAATTTGAAATTAACACTCTTAATAGTGTCCAAAGAAACGCCCTTCTTAAGCAAATTATAACAAGATAGATGAATTCTATCGATACCTGCATGGTTACCAACAAATTCAATAATATTTTCAGAAGTAACAGATGGAGCAAATGAAGATAAATGTAACCATTTCATACGATCAGCGACCTCAAGTTCTGAATTGCGAGTAGCATTGGAACCAACAATATTGATCAATATCTGGAGTAGATAAAG
Organism: Tricholauxania praeusta; assembly: GCA_949775025.1. Taxonomy (NCBI): domain Eukaryota; kingdom Metazoa; phylum Arthropoda; class Insecta; order Diptera; family Lauxaniidae; genus Tricholauxania; species Tricholauxania praeusta. The sequence continues at coordinate 63,968,199 of OX459030.1, read as the reverse complement.
TTGCAGCTTCGTGAATTAAGTTTGTAAATTTTTCCACAGCATCGTCCAACTCTTGAACAGTTGTAATTGATAAATTTAAATTAATGTTTCTATCCATCCAATATTTGAAAGAAAGATGATCCGTTTTTTTGGTAACAATTTTTGTATTTTTTGTTGCTGTGTGGACTTGAGTGCAATTATTTACCAAGAGTGCTGAATGGTCAGAACTGAGGTCGTCAGTATCTGTGATACTGAGGTGACTACAAGGAATGCCAGAAAATACTAAAAAATCAAGCAAATCTGGAATTTTTGAAATATCAGTAGGCCAATACGTAGGTCGACCAGTTGATAGCGTTTGATAGTGGTTTTTAAAAATGCATTTATAAAGCTCTCGGCCTTTGGGATTAACGAGTCTTGAGCCCCACCATGGATGCTTAGCATTAAAATCACCACCAACTATAAATCGGCAACCAAGGCCAGCAAAAAAGTTTTCATAATCCGGACACAAAACACTATGCCTAGGAGGAAAATAGACGGCATAAATTGACACATCGCCGGAAGTAGTTCTGAGTTTAATTCCAGCAGCTTGTAAGTGTTGATATCTTTTTTCTTCAATTATATCATATTTTATAGACGACTTTATTAAAATTGCTGAACCAGCATGGGCTCTATTGTCTGGATAGTTACAAGATATTAGATCATAACCATTAATTTTAAAGTAAGATCTTGAAGTAAAATGAGATTCTGATATGAGCATTATGTCTATAAAATGTATTTTTAAAAATATTTCAACTTCTTGCGTATGATTTGAAAGCCCGTTGGCGTTCCAAACAGCAATTTTTGTGTCTAGTTGCATAATTTGGTTACAATAATAGTCATCATATTCAACAATGTATTTGTTAGTTCAATTTGCTTATTTAACATTACTTCAATTTTTTCGAAAAAGGATCTATTATCCAAATCATTGGTACTTTGTCCTCTAAGGACTTGGGCGTAGGAGGCACCATTGAAATTTGAAGAATTTGTTGAGGTATTCTGTAGAACTGGTTCATTTGCTGACTTCAACGGATTTCTCATAGACTGAGCAGATGGTGTTGTTTTATTTGTTTTATTAAGTAAAAGTTCCTGATAAATTTTGCATCCCTTGTAATTTGCAGTATGATGTTGCAAGCAGTGTACACATCTAGGTTGAGAGTTCGCATTCATAGTACAATCTGCTGTGCGATGGTCAAGAGCACATTTAACGCACCTAAAAGGTTTTTTGCAGTAAGCTTGAGTGTGTCCAAATTCCTGACATCGATAGCACTGCACAAGATCAGTTGATTTTTTTGGGGGTTCAACGGTAACTACAGCACTATTTAAATAACGGATTTCATATATACTTTTGTTGTTTGCACTTGGATCAAGATCTACGTAAAACATCGCAAGGGGCTCCTTAGTAAAGCTACTTCTAATGTTCGACACATTTCTGACATTGTGACCTTTCAACGAAAGCTCGGACTTAATTTCTTCAATAGGTGTAGAGTGATGAATGCCTTTAATTACAACCCGGTATGCACGCTCCTGTCTAACTTGGTAGGTATGAAAGCTAGTTTGACGATTTTCTAGGTATTTTACTAACTTCCTATACGATTCAATATCATTAACCGTTATTTTAACTTCACTATTTCTAAGAGATTTATAATTAAATGATTGCTTAGAAATTATGGTACATAAATTATTGATCATATTAGTAATATTATTAACATTAGGTATGAATATAGGTGGTGGCTTTATTACAATAGTGTTGTCATCGTTTACTTGATCATTTTCACTGTCTAATATTGAATACCTATTTACATTAGAAGTGGTAGCAGTATCATCAGCAGTGTGTCGGCGTTTTATTGGTGGTTCTGTTGGTGATTTCAAAGTTCTTCTTTTAGATGTTGTTGTTTGCCAGTTGTATGAACTATCATTATCATTTTCAGCATCGACTGCATCATCATCATTTGCAGTGTCCATGATTAAGTTGTCGTTTCTTTTTGTATGAGTTTGTTTGCAAGAAATCAATACAACGATTCTCAATCGCAGTCAATACAAGACTTATGAAAGCCAATTGACGAATGTATTTAAAATAAGTTATATTATCGTTTTTTTTTTTTAAAAGTTTAAAAATTTTCGGAAAATTTAAATTTTATTAAAAAAAAAAAACGGCGGGTTGCACTCCGGGAGTGCCGACAGAAGTGAAAACAAATCGTTTAATGGCAAGTTAGTGCGTTAATTGGTATGTGTGAGTTTTCTTTTTATATGACAATGCAATGGAAGACAAAAACGGAATATGTATTCAAATTTTACCCTCGCTCTCATTCTCAATTTGTCAACGCAACAACGCGGACATTGAAAGAAACAAACATGTAAGCATAACAATCGTTGAATGAGAATTAAATGTGTCAGTTAGTGTGTATGCTTTGCTTTTTGTCTTCCACTTGGAATATTTTTTATTTAAAAGAAACAATAGAACATTAAAATTTTACCATCGCATTCATGACGGGGAATCCCGATGACGGTCGGTGTCACGAGTTTATACTTTTTTACTCAGCCGCACAACGTGCCATAAGAAGTTTTCACTTCAAAAATTGCTGGAAGAAGTATATTCGGCTCAGTAGCCTCAACTGTGAATAATTAAATTTGAGCTAAGTACTCCTTATGTTTAAAAACAAAAATTTATTCTGATTGCAGTAAGACACATCATTGCGAATTATGTAAGTATAAGAAAAAATCAGGTAAAAAAAGTACCTGGACCTGTGACTAAATAGCTTAAACATAATTTTTCTTAAACGTAAGATAAAAATCTGCTTCTTCTTACAGACACTATGACACCACATTTATCAAAATCGGCTTATTCGTTGCCGAGTTCTGGCTGTTAGAATATTCAAACTGCTTAAAACGCCATCTTGTGACAGTTAATCATAATACAAATGACTTCAAAAAAATCTGCTTGTTCTTAAAAAAAACTATTACACCTCATTTGTCTAAATCGGTTTAGTAATAGCCGAGATATAACGTTTTAAAGTTTTTCAAAAAACCAAATTTGCTTGCTGCTGGTTCAAGGTGGCCTGGTATTTCAGATTTTTCTCTGCTTTGGGCTGCGCTAGCAGAGAAAAATTTGCTTACTGAGCAACAACTAACCGGAAGTCAACATATGTATGCTACAAATTTAAAAATTTTTTCCACAAAATTACATACTTTCATGGGCCAATTTTTTCAAAAAACGTTGCTTACTTTTAGGCGCTATTAATAATTTACCCTTAAGCGGCCCTCACACGATCAGTATTACTGACAGGATTTTGCATACTGACAGTATTACTGATCGTATGAGGTGAGTACTGATGTACTGTCAGTATAGAAAAACGATACTGATGACTGATGAAAAAATCGGATATTACTGACGAAGTTTTTAAATACTGACAGTAAAGCGGCCCTCACACGATCAATATTACTGACAGTATAATTACTGACAGTATTTACATTACTGTCAGTGTACCACTCACACGGTCAGTATTGTTTATTGTCAGTAATCAGTTTTTTTGACATTCGACTGGTGAAGGTGCGAACTATGCTCCGGCTACGTGACCGACAGCCGAAAATGGCATGCCACTTTTTGGGGCAGATTCCATTCAAACTTGCACCACGCCTCCAGCTAGGCATCGGACGACCATACCCTTGGACGCAATGTTCCATGCCACTGAATGAGGAACTTTTCCAAGTTTCTTTTAAGTTTCGCTGCCTCATCGTCTATCTGCCACAAAATGGGGCATGCCACGCCCCCTCCCAGGATTTTTCCGTCCCGTGCCTACTTGCACCCTCTGACCAACTTTCAGCCGGATCTGCCACTTTTCTGTGCAAATAATACTGATGAACTGTCAGTATTCACCTCACACCATCAGTATTAAGCGGCCCTCACACGATCAATATTACTGACAGTATTTTGCATACTGACAGTATTACTGATCGTATGAGGTGAGTACTGATGTACTGTCAGTATAGAAAAACGATACTGATGACTGATGAAAAAATCGGATATTACTGACGAAGTTTTTAAATACTGACAGTAATACTGATGGTGTGAGGTGAATACTGACAGTTCATCAGTATTATTTGCACAGAAAAGTGGCATGCCACTTTTTGGGGCAGATCCGGCTGAAAGTTGGTCAGAGGGTGCAAGTAGGCACGGGACGGCAAAATCCTGGGAGGGGGCGTGGCATGCCCCATTTTGTGGCAGATGGACGATGAGGCAGCGAAACTTGAAAGAAACTTGAAAAAGTTCCTCATTCAGTGGCATGGAACATTGCGTCCAAGGGTATGGTCGTCCGTCGTCCGGTCAAGTTTGGATGGAATCTGCCCCAAAAAGTGGCATGCCATTTTCGGCTGTCGGTCACGTAGCCGGAGCATAGTTCGCACCTTCACCAGTCGAATGTCAAAAAAACTGATTACTGACAATAAACAATACTGACCGTGTGAGTGGTACACTGACAGTAATGTAAATACTGTCAGTAATTATACTGTCAGTAATATTGATCGTGTGAGAGCCGCTTTAAAAGTATGCAACACTTTCCGACGAATTTCAAAAATAGCACCTAAAATTAGGACACATTATCTGAAATTTTTAAAATCGTTACCTACTTTTAGGCGTTCTTTTTGAAATTTGTCAGAAAGTGTTGCCTACTTTTAGGGGCAAATTATTAATAGCACCTAAAAGTAGGCAACGTTTTATAAATTTTTTGAAATCGAGTTCATTTTCCAAGTCTTCAAAATTCCAAAATCAAGTTCGTTTCCCAAGTCTTCCAAATTTGAAATCGAGTTCGTTTCCCAAGTCTTCAAATTTCTGAAATCGAATTCGTTTCCAAAGTCTTCGAAATTCTAAAATCGAGTTCGTTTCCCAAGTCTTCAAAATTCCAAAATCAAGTTCGTTTCCCAAGTCTTCCAAATTTGAAATCGAGTTCGTTTCCCAAGTCTTCAAATTTCTGAAATCGAGTTCGTTTCAAAAGTCTTCAAAATTCCAATATCGAGTTCGTTTCCCAAGTCTTCAAAATTCCAAAATCGAGTTCGTTTCCCAAGTCTTCCCGATGACGGTCGGTGTCGCGAAATTATACTTTTTTCCTCAGCCGCACAACGTGCCATAAGAAGTTTTCACTTCAAAAAAACTTCCGATTCGAATGAATATTCAAAGCAAACTGAGTTTCAAGTATTTAAGAAAATAATTATTTTTTGCTTTATAATATTGTGAGAGTCCATGGGTGAAATAATATGACAAAGGTTATTATAATCATTACATATACACCGAAATGGACAAAAATGAGCGTAGTTAGAATTACATATATCAAGTCTTAGGAAACTAAAGTGTCTCAAATCTCTTCCTGGATTATTAAAGTTGATCATACCCAGCAACAACTCAGAGTTCATTGAACCGGAGAACAGTTTACTTAAAAAAGTTACATTTAGCATAATTCTTCGACTGCGTAGTGTTGGTAAACGTATTAAATTGAGGCGGCTTTCATATGAAGGTAAATTTGAGTCCGGATTCCATGGTAGCCCACGAAGCGAAAACAATAAAAATTGTTTCTGCACCGTTTCCAGCATATCAATGTATATATTATATTGTGGATTCCACACTACTGACGTATATTCTAATATTGGTCTAACAAGTGAACTGAAAAGCAACTTCGTCGTATAGGGGTCGTCAAATTCTTTAGACCATCGTTTAATAAATCCAAGGACGCCTTTTGCTTTGTTCACCATTAAACTTATATGAACGTTGAAGCGAATAGTGACGCCTAAATCTACAAAATTGTCAACCTTTTCCAGTTCTACACCGTTTATTGAATATGAAGTCTCAAATGCTTTACTTCTTGTAAAAGTCATTTGCTTACACTTTTTAAGATTTAATGTCATCAAGTTTATATCACACCATTTAACAAGTTCATTTAGGTTTCTTTGTAGAGTTTTATGATTTAAATGATCATTAAAAGAATAAAAAAGTTTTACATCATCAGCATACATTAGAATATGGGACGAATTTATAGCAGAAGGTAGGTCATTTATAAATAATAGAAACAATGTGGGGCCAAGATGGCTGCCCTGAGGAACTGCAGATGAAACCATTATATGTTTAGAAAACATGTTGTTGAATAAAACTTGTTGCTTTCTATTCGTCAGATACGATCTAATCCACTTTAATATCGTTGAAGGAAATCCTATTAAATATAACTTTTTTAAAAGTAGGCTATGACTTACGCAGTCAAAAGCTTTGCTGAAATCAGTGTATATAACATCCGTTTGCTGTTTTCGCTTAAATCCATTTATAACAAGCGTGGTGAACTCCAAAAGATTTGTTGATGTAGATTTACCCTTTAGAAAGCCGTGCTGAGATAATGTCATCAGGGATGAAACGATGTTTGTAAGATGATCATTAATTACTTTTTCAAAAAGTTTTGGGATTGCGCTAAGCTAAGCAGTACCTCTGTAATTTTCAATATTAGCCTTACTTCCGGATTTGTGAAGTGGAATAATGTAAGACTCTTTCCATAATTTTGGGAAATAGCCCAAATTCAATGAAATATTAAAAATTTTTGAGAGAGGATAACAAAGACTACTTGCGCAATACTTTAGGATGTTTGTAGGAATATTATCTGGTCCAGTTGAATAATTGCATTTTAAAATTTTCAGTTCATTGCTAACTAAATCAGCACCAATTTGTGGAAGTTGAATTTCATTTATACGCAAAAGATTACATGGGTAGTTGACGTCAGAATCATAAGTAGAAGATGAATAAGTAGACTTGAAGAAGTTTGCAAACAAATTGGATATTTCACTTTTTTCGGATGATGTTATACCATTATAGGACATCTGAAGAGGATACACAGAAAATTTACGCTTGATGTTTATAAATTTGTAAAAATTTTAGGATTCTTCTTAATGTTGAGTTTTATATATGAAATGTAGTTTAAATAAGACCGTTTATTATTATTTTGATAACTATACCGAGCAAGGGAATAGCTTATATAATCAATGGATTTACCTGACATTTTGAATTTTTTAAACCGGCGATTTTTTATATTTTTAAGGTACTTTAATTCTTTTGTTACCCACGGAGGATCGTTCGACAATACAGATGAATTAAATTTTGGCACAGATTTAGAAATACAAATTTGCAAGCGCTCATTAAATGATTTTACATACTCTCAATATCAGCCACAGAGTAATATGGTTTGTCAGGTAATATAATTGACCAGTCGATATAGTTTAACAGGGAGTTAAGTCTGACATAATTCGTTTTTTTTTGTAGTTGAAACATGAGTTCTGAGATTTTACACGATTTGTTTTCACTAAGCTACATGCTAAAACATACTTTAGTTGAAAAGTTTGATGATGTTTATCCTCTGGTATAACTAGAGGGTCAATGCGACTTATAGTTATGTTGTTTAATTCATCAACAAATACAAGATCAAGGTTTCTATTGTTTGTATTAAGAATATTATTAATTTGATGAAGACAGCAATCAGAAAGAATATCCAGAAATTCGGTTATAACACAATTGCATGAAGTGGGTGTAAGAAAACAGCAATTATCCGTTATATTCCATGAAACGTATGGTAAATTGAAGTCCCCTAGTACAATCATGGAATCATTTGCAGTATGATGATAATTTATTCTGCATGTCGTAAATAGGTATTGTGATCAGCATTTGGTGGAATGTAGGAACAAGTTAAATATATTGATTTATTACCAAGCTTAATAACAACCCCAACAAGTTCTAAGTCAGTATTGTTGTTAAACTTTAATTCCTCACAGGATAAAGAGATGTGCACTGCCAGAAGATTTGGTAATTGCTACAAAAAATTTCAGAGGTCAGTATATTTTCACGAAGCCACGTTTCAGAGAATGCAATAACATGAAATTCATAATCGAAACTATTCAAGAATAAATCTGATATTTTCGTATTTAAACCTCTAACGTTTTGGTAAGCGATGGTTAAAGTTTGAAGCCGGTCAAGAATTAGTTTTTTGAAACATTTAGGTCTACAGAACGTTGTGGTAAGGTAACAACATTTTCAGAGTATGGGCTGTTTCTATACTCGAATTCACGAACTAGAGTATTGAGCGGCCGAAAATATTTGTGATTTACCCTTTCGAAAACTTCTTCAGGGACAAAAATTTTGAATGAAGACTTTTTCCTCCGGTATGAAAAATTTAGCTTACGCACAGAAAAATCACTGAAGCCATTTAATTTATTTTTTATATAATAATTTAAGTCCTCAACCGAAGTATCAGAAGCGAAACGCGACACAAAAACAGTTTTTTTTAAAGACATAACTACAAGCTCTTTTGGCTCATTTCTAACGGAGACTGTTACTGAGTTTGAATCTTTATCATTTTGAGGAGAGATAGATGGCAAATTGGATTGTACTGGTGTTGTACTTTGCATAAGAGGCTGAACAGGCTTAGGTAATTTATCCAACGTTGTAGATTTAGATATAATACTTCCAGATTTTTAATCATTTTTCTGCTTCCCACGAAGAGTCATCGGAGTCGATTTTTTAGGTGTTGAGTTTTGCTCTTCTAAGCATCTAAAATCATTAAAAATACTTTCAAAATGCTGAAATTTCTGCATAAGGGATGACAGGTCCTTGCCAATCTCAGCAAAACATTTTTTAGATTGCTTATATAAGTTGTATAAGCAGTTATCGGCTGCCTTGCATTTTGCGCATGGCCACCGAAGACCTTCACCCTTCTCAAGGATATCAGTAATTCGACCATTTAGTCCAATACATTTCGCATGATAAAGATCATCGCAGAAATGGCAGACTACAAATCGCTCATTTGCGTCTTTAACAGTGCAGACAGGGTGTTTACAGATCATGGTAAAAAGAATGTTAAAGTAAAGGTAAACTAAAAGTATGCTACACTTTTTCAATAGATTTTCTAACCGTTTCACAGTACTAAAACAGAATGTAACTAAAAGTATGCTATAGATTTTTCTTTTTTCTAACAGGTTCTTAAAGCAAAAACGTCAAGTGTATTACTTAAGTGTCAAAAAATAAGAATAAAAGCAAAAACTGAAAAATTAAGCACAACAAAAAAACGCGCAAAAATACTCTCAATGGATGTATGTATGTCCGGATATAAACAAAAATCGAATTTGTTACTGCAAAAGAGAATAAAAGTATTAAATTTGATTTAATTATTTTAACACAATGCGATTTCAATATCCACAAGCAGACACAATATTTAAACACAAGATTGTTTAATTTTCACTTTGAACATTTTTAAATAATGAAATGAATGAATTAAAACACTTAAATTTAAGGTTTAACAGGAGCAAACAAAAAACACTTTTTAACAGCTTGACGTTTGACTTACTTCTTTTGTCTGGTATAATTTTCAATGTAATTGGACACTCCAGTTCTTTGGATTGTTTGTTAAAATCTTTAATTATTTTTTCAATTTTATTTTTAAACACAGCGGGTGCATTAACCGAATTTTCGTTTTCGTTTATTTGATACACGCTTAGAAATTGTTCGTCATTAATTAAACGCACAAAATTGTACTCGAATTTGTCCATAAAATCATTACCGAAAAGCACTGCATATTTTATGACACCGTTGGCAACTACAACAAATTTTTGTTAGATTTCAAATCCATCAACTTCAGCACTTGCCATAAAATAGCCCTTTGTTTTTATCGGAACATTTCCGAATTTTCGTCCGAATTTTCGTCTTCGTTTATTTGATACACGCTGTAGAAGTTGAGGTTTGGTGGGTAGATACTTGAGGTCAATGGCCTTTGGAGCAAAAAAATCGGTCTCCTCGAGACAAAAACATCGAAACATCATGTTTTAAGATCGGACTGTAAATACCGGAGATATGACCAAAAATTTAATAAGAGAATCGCTACGTTCGGTAAAAAAATTAAAAACATTTTTTAAAACAGTTTTAATGGAATAATCGAAATACTTCTGTTAACAAAGTTTAATGATTTTTTGCAAGCTTTAATTATCTGACACTAAAAAGGTACATCAAGATGGTAGGAACTGAGATCTGGTTGGTAAGTACTGGAACGGGGTCCTTGATGTTCAGTGACCTTTAAAGAAAAAAATTGGTCTACTCGAGACAAAAATATTGATTTATCATACTTTAAGATCGGACTGTAAATGCCGATGTTATGAAGAAAAATGTAGATGCGCGACCTCTATTTTCGGTAAAAAAAATTAAAAAAAATTTTTTCGAAACTATCTTGCAAAAATGCTTCAGATTTGATGGTGTACGGTGAACTTTATTTTTTTTGCCTGTAAGGTGGTACGGTCCATGTCCATGCTTGTTACACTTAAAGCACTTTACTTCTACATTACATTCTGGCCTCTTGTGTTCTGTAGAACCACAATTGAAACAATATTCCTTTTTCACTCTAACATTCCAATTAGATTTTCTGTTTTTGTTATTCGCGTCTTTGTTTTTATTCTACTTTTCGTATTTATCGTTCTGATCACTTTTTTCACTCATATTTACAGCTGCAAAATTTTCATATTTTTCTTTTAGTTCTTTAACAGTTTTTGCTTCGTAAATCAAATATTTAATTTCTTGTTTGATTTTCAGTCCATCCACGATATAACGTATAATTGATTTTTCATCAATATATCCACAAAATGCTAATTTTTTCATTTGCAACACATATTCCTGAAACGTTTCCGTTTCTTTTTTCTTTCTTTCTCTTAGTTTTTTATGTAACTCAGCACTACTCAATTCCTTATGGAACTCAGTTAACAACTCGCTCTTTAGCTCCGTATAATTACTCACAGCTGTTGTTTGTAAAAACAATTGCGCTGTTTTTGTCATTTTATTTCGCGCATGAACGTACTTTTGTTGCAAGTTGAGTTGGTATGCTTCAGCATTTTTTTTAAAATTTTCAAACCACATTTTCACTGGGGTAGTTTCCCCATCAAACTCATTTATCACTTTATTAAATGATTCAAAAGCCACAGTATGTTGTTGCTGATCTAATTTTAACACCAGTAAACGCACCATATCACTAAGGCTATCACTGTTAATATTTTTCGCGTTTTGCTCTTTTTGATCGTCGTCGTTCATTTTAGTGTCAACTCGTTTATTTTTGTCGTTTACGTTCTGACAAGCTTTCTTCTTTTCTTTTGACTTATCAACTTTTGTTTCACTTAACAACAACTCCTGGGTACTTTTTTCTGGAATCTTCCATCCGTTTTGTTCACTGTATGTGCGCGTTCTTACCCACCGTTCGCATCGTGCCTGTCTTTCACTCTCACTTATTTGCATTAATGCGTGTGTTTCATTTTGCACGTTCCACTTTTCAAAGGCAACACATAGCCAGAACGCAAGGCAACAAATTTACAGCACAAAAAAAAAATGGTTCAAAAATTTGTACAGTCAACTGTACTTTCAACTTCAATGCAATTATGATAGCAAATTTTAACACACTTTTGTGCTTTTAGAGAACTTCTCATGTGTTTTTTCTTAACGCACTGCAACAGTGAACACTTTCTTCACTTCTGCACACTTCTTTTATTATTTTATATTTTTTAGGTTGAACCCCCAAATGTAAAGTTTAAGGAAACACAATTATAATTCAATTAATACTTTATTTTTAGTAAAAGATACATATTTCACTTAAGTAAAAATGTATTTCAAAGTTTAATATTTAGCAAAAAGTTAGTTTTAGTTTAGTTTCTAATTGTTAATATTTAGCAAAAAGTTATTTAAGTTTAGTTTAATATTTAATAGTACAGTTTTGTTCACTACGACAACTTCACCGACGACTTCTACTGAACGACCGCGTGACACGTACAACTGAAAACGACTGACTTCCTTTAACTGCTAACAACAAATAACCGCTAAAATCTGCTGGCAACTGATGACAACTGACTGCTGACTCATAACAACTACTGACAGTAAATAACCGCTGACAACTGTTGACTACACCTTACATTTATTCGCATTCATAGTTCCTTCTAAATAGTGTAGACGACCACGAACATTGTAAGAAAAACATACCTAGATCATCTCACAATGGAAATTTCACAGTTTTTACTATGCAGTTTTTGGTCTAAAGTTCTACATGGGAAGGAAACACCGACTAAATGACATTTCGCCACTGCTCCAGTGTCCAGTTTTTGTAGTTTTTTAATTTTTTGTGCCAACAATTGCCTTTTTGCAGGACATCTTCCATATAAACCAGCATCTCGCAGCCTCCTGCGGCCAGTTTCCACAGTAATTTTTATAGAATGATGCGTTTCTAGCTCTGTCCGTATAGCAACTACACTTTTAAAATGATCCTTCAAACTTATTTTCTACAAGGCCATCTTTGTCCTTCTACTGGTTGCACGTCTAGGACCAGATCCTTGTTTCCTCTCCAGCGGCTCCTAAACATCCGTTTTTTTTTTCAAAACTGCACAATTGTGGAATGAGAGAAACCTCTTCTTTCCAAAATTTTACGATACACCTTGGTCCGATAGTCGCTTTTTGATCACGTGACAGCTGTTTATGTTTTGGGCTCATTTCGCGTAAAATTATCGTATTTTCATTGTCAATACACTTGCAATACTTTAATGCTTAAAGTCTCATTAACCGAAGTTGAAACAAAATACGGAATTGTTTTAATTTTTACATTTAAAAACAGTTTTGCTAGTGGTGCGGTTTTATCTTTTATGAGAATAGAATTATTATTCGAAAATTCGCCATTATACAAAAAAAAAATGATTGTAATATAGTTTAACTGCAAGTTACATAAATGCAGCTTAGTGGCACTCGAGTTCCTTGACCTTGCTCAAGGTTATGTCACACATTGTAATGATATGCCAGGAGGAACTAGGCGAGACTGCGGTAGCTATGTATGTATGTATGTAGTGGAAATGACATTGAATTTTTATTAAATTTGGCAATCCGCTAGGGACTATAAAGTAAGATTGTGGCTTAGTTGCAAACCTTCGTATTTATGACCTTATTTATAAGCAGTAGTTGATATCTTTATATGTATTGTGCAATTATAGGTTAGACCGTTCTGCAACGTGGCTTGGGGTCTTATGCTGCGGCTGTAGACATATGTCCTTAGATACGGAAGCTTCCCTTTATGAAGATGGTAGAATCTTTAGGGTTTTGGAGACCCAGCGCTTTTTGACCTAGAACTCTCGATATTCGTAGATTCTGCCTGATTTGAGTTAGAATTACTGCAGGCAGGAGCTCTCCTCAATGTGGATTTATCCGAAAATTATATGCCAGCCTTGGACTATCGTTTAAAATTCAAAATATTAGGGACTTTAACAATACCCTTTCATCACTTCCAAATTCTGTGTATATAAAAATCAAAATAATCCGCACTAATTGATGCACAACTTAATTGGCGGAGAGCCGGCTGTAGAAAAGTCGAGTTTATAAGATTGCAGGATGAGATGTATGCCAAATAATAGAGCTCAATGAGCCTAAACAGAATATCTAGGGTTGCCTTGCCAAAGCCTGTCCCGATGGCCGAAAATACCCGAATTTTAGCCAATTTTGTTCTAATTAAAACTGTAGTACATAACAGCTCGAAATGTATGCCAAATGATAGAACGCGAAGAGGCCTAAATATAATACATGGGATTGCATTGTTGAATCCTGTCCTAAACATGGGTTTTCACCGGTTATTTGGGTCAATTTTCATTAATGAAGATAACAGCTTGAAATTGTTCTAAACATAAGTTGACCCTCGTTTTTGGGGTTAATTTTTCTTAAATGAGTCGCAACCCATGTTTGGGACAGGATTCGACCAGGCAACCCTATATATTCTATTTAGGCTCTTCGATATCTATCATTTGGCACAAATTTCAAGCTGTTATCTTCATTAATGAAAATTGACCTAAAAAACCGGTGAAAACAGATAACAGCTTGATATCTTGGTTTTGAAATGAGATAGTGATATACGATTTCGGCATTCTTTTAAGCAAACAACAGTACCTACATTAAAAATGATGTACTCGTACCATGGGATCGGCGGTAAGGTAATATTTGAGGTGTTGCAACTAGAAAGTGCAAAATCGTTACTTTTTTATTTTTGTCCGGTCAATTGTCAATTTTTTTTATAAGAAAGAAAGAAGCAGAAGAAAAACAAATTACGGATTTGAATTCTCCTATCGAATTTTTCCCGAAAACCATACTCATTTTGTTAGAAAATTTTATAGCGTCTGTCACTTGCACCATTTTTTAAATCAATATTTTGGAAAATGGGTTGTTTACTTAAAACAGAGGACGCTAATCCAGTTTTCAACACTAACCTTAATCCTAGTAATGGGCTTTGTTCAGACATATAAGACTATTGTAATCCACTGACACTTCGTGAAAAAATCAAAAAGTTTTATTTTTGAACCGATCTAATGTAAGCTTAACTTTGAATTTCAATCGATTTTTACATTTCAAATTTCTCCCTTATGTCCCATGCAGACCTTTTGTCAATACAATCTCTAGAGTTATATTTAACGTTAATGTTGCTTTTGCTAAGTATTTCAACGAAACAAATAATTATAATTTAATACATAATGACCCAGTGATATTCATGTCAGCTATAGGGTGCACACGCATTAAGCGGCAATTGCATCAAACAGATAAAAAAAACGATAACAACGAAAGACATAGTACACATTCCTACATACAAGCACTGAACCTGTTTCATTGCTCAATATGGGCAATCGGTGTGTACTATGCGGACTACTTAATGCAATTATGCTTGTTATAGTAAGACGGGTAAATATTTGTCCCAACAATATATGAAACAAATTTTTTATTTTTATTATTTTAATTCAAAATTGGCCATTACACTTTTTTCTTCACAGAATGCATACCTTAATATGCTAAAACAAAATTAAGATTAAGGGTTTTTCGCATGTCGCGAAAAACGGTACGTTTTCATTTCGAAAAAAATTTGTCTTCATTTCAGTGTAAAAGTGAGAACTTTTTGTTTTGAATCAGCTGATCCTATTAAGGATAGTAAAAAAGACAAGTGTTTGTTTATTAAATGAATATTTCATTCACCAATGCTATTGCAATGAAATTAAATGAAGAAAGAATCCGAACAAAAATTAAAAGACGGTATCTATTTAAGGGATTATTCAGATCCACTAAGTTCTTCTGATACATTTCATAATTGTACAAATAGAGGAAAATTTGTACTTATCCGACCTATTCTCGATTCCAATTTCGTACGAAAGAAGATTGGAAGCGTAATTGCAACGTTTTGAAAAGTATGTAAACCTTCCAAGTATGTGCTATGTATTTTCATTACGTTTTTAATACACAAATTTAATACACACAAATAAGCTCGAGGTTTTTTTCTATTTTACCAAGTAATTTGTTTTATTTGTTGTACATGAAATAACTAAATGAGGCGCCCAGTTGCATAACCGGCCAAGTCCCTTTTCATATTTTTGGACAAACAACGAAAAACGTTCATCTTCATTTATGTTAATTGAAAAATTAAAAAGTATTTCCCACATAATAGCTTATAAAATTTCTTACTTAAAGCACGTCAGATCAGACTTTTCAAGTTTTATTTGCGTATGTTTTTGAGAAAACAATTTTGGACTTGGCCGGTTTTGATACCAATGAACTGAACTTGGCCGGTTTTGACATCAAATTTTGTTTGAAAAAAAGTGGACTTGGCCGGTTTTGATAACAATGTACTGGACTTGGCCGGTTTTGATTCCAAAGCGTTGGACTGGTTTTGAAAGCAAGTTCATAGACTTGGCTGGTTTTGAAATCCATGCATCAAAAATAAATTAAAATGTGTAATATTTCTGTCAAAACATTCTTTTTAAATCTAAAACCATAGTAGAAAGATAAAGCATGAGATTTTGATAAATGAGAATATCTCAAAATTTGATTTTTTTGGACTTGGCCGGTTTTGCAACTGGGCGTCTCAAATATTGTTGTAGGCCTCTATTGCGGTCGTCGATTTTCGATAAAATCGATAGCCATCGATTTAATAGAAACGATGCTATTTTGGTATTACGAAACTCAATAGAAAAAATTGCGTCATTGTGACTTGAAATATTATTATTTTTCTTGAGACAGCCGTTTAGTTTCATTCAGTATGAAATATGTTGAAAAAATTAAAAAATAAAGAAATATCTACTAAAATAAAAAAAAATCTTATCTATCAAAACAAAATGATAGAACAGCCAGCGGTTGTGAACGATAAACACAATACCAAACAAAATCGTTAATAGAAAAAAAGCGTTTATCTATTGTAAATCGACAACCGCAATAGGGGCCAAAATAAAAAAAAAAAATTCAGCTAAAAAATACTTTTTTTTCGATGACAAATAAGAACTCCACAATTCTACATTTTCGAAATTACTAATTAATCTTGCTTGTGTTAGTAGTTTGACATGTTATTCTATCATAATTTTAGGAAGAGTTCGAAAACAAATTTGTCATGGATCCCACCTAATTTGTCTCGTAAGTGGTAATAGAATATCCAATAAACTCTATAAAATTCATAGAGATAAAATCCTTTACTGGGCATATTGGCTAACAGGCGCGGATCCAGGGGAGCATAGGGGTACGTGCCCCCACCAAGGACCCAAGATGAATCACTGCAAATAATGATAATATCACTACAAGCTTTCCATTTATCATCATTTGTTATTGATACATGTTAAAAATCCAATAATGCTTTAAAAAAAAATTTAGAAAAATACGTTCAATACGGAGGCTTTTCTTGCAAAACGCCTGATGAATATAAGCAAGAGCTAAACCATTAAGACGATTTTCACTCATTGTAGATCTCAAGTAAGTTGCAAAACGATATGCCGTTTTGTTATATAAACAGAAATGAGACATTCCATTGGTATGATTTTCAGTCATTCACCTTTGAATCTCACCTCCAATGGATTCGACATATGGTCCAAATATGGATGCTACGAGGTCCGTTTGATAATTCCGTGAAAAATGAAACAAGAAATGATTTTTTACGGCAAAAAATGTTTTATTTCTCCAAACATAGTCTCATTTTAGCTCGATATATTTCGTCCAATGTTCCTCCAATTTTTTGATCCCATCCGAAAAATACGTTTGCGGAAGGTCCTCGGAAGGTTGCGTCGTTGAAACGGTCCAATTCGGATGCATAGTATTCGCCATTGATCGTTCTTTTCGGTGGAAGGTAATTGATGTAAATTATACCGCGTTCATCCCAATATACCGTCGACATAACCTTTCCGGCCGATAGCACCGTCTTCTTCGGAGCACGTTCGGTCGGTGGAGTCCACTGTTTCGACTGTTCCTTTGTGTCTGGTGTGTAGTGATGTTTCGTCAATGGTTACTAATCGACGGAAAAAATCCTTCTTATGTTTGTTCAACATCGCCAAACACGCTTTTGAATCAGTCACACGATTGCGATTATGGTCGAGAGTGATCAAACGCGGCACCTATCTTGCGGATAATTTTTTCATATCCAAATGATTTCGCAAAATTTTCCACACCTGTTCTTCTGAGATGCCTACGGCCTCAACAATCTCGCGCACTTTAACATAACTATGCGAACGGCCAACACGATATCGTGAATTTTAGTGCCCATTTCTGTTGTGGAGACCTAATTTGGGTGCCCAGAACGTTCGGCGTCACTTGTGCTTGTATGACCGCATCGGAATCCAATCGATGGTGCAGAGTCCCCATAATATTTATCAAGCCTTTCCTTGGTTTGGCTGATGGTTCTTTTGCGCAAAAAATAATGCTTGATGAGCACTCGAAATTCAATGACTGCCAAACATAAGCTAAGCGTCGCAGCGAGCTGAAATTTTGACAGTAGTCTATTAACAGATCCCATTGATAGTTCCAAATTATAGTTTATGAGGTGAAAGTAGTGAAAACAGCAAAGGAATTGAGCTGTTACACGAGAAACACCAAAGCTCTACTTGCGTGGAGATCATGGATTTTTGCCTTGAAAAATAGTGGTAAATTGTTTTCCATACTTCCTTATGTATACATAAGGAAAGTAGAAAAAAATTTAAAAATAAATTATAAATAAGAAAAAAATCAAATGCTCTTCATTTTATTGCTCAAAATCCGAAAAATTAAAATTTTGCAGCTTTGGTAGCAACCCTAGATTTATTTTTTTATCTACTATTATTAAACGAGCTAAAATTGTATATTTATTTATTTATATATTTATTTATATATGGCTGAACTTTATTTCGAAAACGGCTGCAGCGATTTTACTAAAACTTCGGGATTTCGTTCATATGTGAACAAAATTAAGATTGGACTAGGTTTAAAGTTTTTCAAGTTTCCAACAGGGGCGTGGCACAGCTCTTAATTTTAATTTTTATTTCGTGATAACTCGCAAACCATTCAAGGTATTGCAACGAAATTTGGTAGACGGATGCATATCATAAATATCTTAAATGCTGTCAAAAGTGGGCGGAATCGGAACAGTGGGTGTGGCATATTTCAATAATTGAAAACTTTGATTTGATATTACTCTAAAACGGCACCGAGGGTTTTCATAAAAATTTTAGAGTTAATACCGCTGAATGAGGTCATTATAACAAGCTATGCCACTATACTGGCAAAACTCGTTGAAGGGCGTGGCACAGCCCACAATATTTATAAACGTTATAATAAGAGAACTAACAACGCAATCGTTATAAAATTCGACAAGTCAAATATACTGGCTATTGGGTATCTTGTAAAAAAAAGTGGGCGAAACGGCACCTGTGGGCGTGGCACCTTCCATACAAGCAAATAACGTTAAAAGCTACATTTATTGTTCCATGAGAGTAATATTTTTTAAATATTGTATAGAGATGTCGGTTACTATAAGCTTTGAAACTAAATGAATTTCGATGGGATTGCATCAGTGGGCGTGGCACCTCCCCTACATGCAAAAATGTTAAGTGTTATATTTAGTGTGCTATGGGCGTAATTTTTTTAAAATTTGGTGTAGAGATGTCGGTTACAATAAGCTTTGAAACTAAATGAATTTCGACGGGATTGCATTTGTGGGCGTGGCACCTCCCATACAAGCAAAAAATGTTTAAGGCTACTTTTAGTGTGCTCTTTGAGTCAAATTTTTTAAATTTGGTGTAGAGGTGTCGGTTACCATAAGCTTTGAAATTAAATGAAAATCGACGAGATTGCATCAGTGGGTGTGGCACCTCCCATATAAGTAAAAATGTTAAGTGTTATATTTAGTGTGCTATGGGCGTAATTTTTTTAAAATTTGGTGTAGAGATGTCGGTTACTATAAGCTTTGAAATTATATGAATTTTGATGGGATTTCATTAGTGGGCGTGGCACCTCCCATACAAACTTATAACGTTGATGCCATATTTAGAAACTAAAGGAGTGATCCTTATAAAATTTAATCTCAATATATTCAGCCTCATTCAACGAGTTTTTCAACGTCTTTCAACTGCTTCATTATTTTTCAACCTCTTTCAACTTTTCTCAGCGATTTTTTACATTTTTCAAATATTTTCAACGCTTTCAATATTTGATTGACTTTTTCAACCTGATTCAACTTTTTTCGAGTTTTTCAGCTTCTTTCAACTGTTTCAACATTTTTCAACCTCTTTCAACTTTTCTCAACATTTCCCAAATTTGTCTGACTTTTTCAACCTCTTTCAACTTTTCTCAACGATTTTCTACATTTTTCAAATATTTTCAACGCTTTTTCAACCTCATTCAACTTTTTTCGAGTTTTTCAACTTCTTTCAACTGTTTCAACATTTTTGAACCTCTTTCAACTTTTCTCAACATTTCCCAACTTTGTCTGACTTTTTCAACCTCTTTCAACTTTTTTCAACATTTTCCATATTTTTTCGAGTTTTTCAACGTCTTTCAACTGTTTCAACATATTTCAACTTCTTTCAACTTTTCTCAACATTTTCATATTTTTTCGAATTTTTCAACCTTATTCAACTTTTTTCGAGTTATTCAACCTTTTTTAACTGTTTCAACATTTTTCAACTTCTTTCAACTTTTCTCAACATTTTCCATATTTTTTCGAATTTTTCAACCTTATTCAACTTTTTTCGGGTTATTCAACCTTTTTCAACTGTTTCAACATTTTTGAACTTCTTTTAACTTTTCTCAACACTTTCCATATTTTTTCGAAATTTTCTACCTTACTCAACTTTTTTCGAGTTAATCAACCTCTTTCAACTGTTTCAATATTTTTCAACCTCTTTCAACTTTTTTCAACATTTTCCATATATTTTCGAATTTTTCAACCTTATTCAAAGTTTTTCCGAACTATTCAAACTCTTACAACTTTTTCAATATTTTTCAACCTTTTCAACTTTTTTCAACACGTTCCATATTATTTGGACTTTTTCAACCACATTCAAGTTTTTTCGGCTTTTCAACCTCATTCATCTTTTTCCGAGACTTTCAACTTTTTTCGAGCTTTTCAATCTCTTTCAACGTTTTCAACATTTTAATATACTATCGAGTTTATCAAACTTTTTCACCTGCTTCAACCTCTCTCAATGTTTTTCAACATTTTTCATATTTTCGGCTTTTCAACCATATTCAATATTTTTTAAATATTTCCGACATCTCATTCAATTGCATTACATTTTTTCTACTTTTTCAACCTGAAAACGAAAAACCGAACTTTGGTCGGTCTCCTGGTACTTATTTTTTATACTCGAATATGAATAAATTTTCGAATTTCGAGTGTGCACTTTATTTGTATACTGTGAAAGTCTCTGATTTGATGAAGGTTAGGCGATAAGTAAAGCCCGTATTACATGGCGAGCGATAAAACCGAAGTTGGTGGAGATTTGAATGCTAATACAATAAGGAGTGGGAAGCACTGAAAAATTCGTGCCTCCCCAATCTTAAATTCTAGATCCGCCACAGTTGGCTAACATATAATTTTTGGCAAACAAAAATTGTTTACTTGTGTGTATTATTAAGTAACAGCTGTTTGAAGTCGAAAAATATGTATTTATACTGTGAAAAGTATAGCGTCGAGTATTTTCGTTATAAACGGTCCAATTTCTTTTCGAAATTGAAACTCCATCAAAAACTTTCCGAAATAAAAATTAATAGAAACTACGCGAATTACAGAACAAGTCGGTGTGATATATTATTTTTAGTTTTGTTAACTATTACGGTCCAAACAAAGAGACATTTCAAATGGTCTTGAATGATATTCATCAGTCCATAAATGTCATCCATTCCAGTTCTATTGAAACTAGCTGCTACTCTAAGATTCTTTGCTGCAATCGGTTGTCAAATGAGCGTTGCTAAGGACTTCGATATTGCATTTGGAAGAAACATATTTTCAGAATTCTTTTTAAATGTATTATAAAGGTTCTAGTTTTGGTGATGATTTCTATACCGGAAATGAGTTTTGGATTAGAGGTCCTAAAGTCCTATTTTTGGCTTTATTAAAAGCTCGCCAAGAGCTATCAGTTAATCAGCCACAAAGGCTACAGGGGTGAACAGATGATCCTTTGAGACTTAATAAAAACAAAGTTTTATGATCTTAAGTCAAAGTCAGATCTTCGATTGATTTTATTAGTTTATGATTTTTTCTTATATACATTTTTTATTTGAGTGAAAAGACACAATTCTTCTTTTCACTCGTTATCCAAAAATTCTTACTCATCATAATTTTACAAAAATAATTGTAACACATGCCATGCATCTGTTACATATTGAAATTAGCTCAAAGCAAAACGATAAACAAACAATAGTAAAAGTGTTATGTTACATCCCATTGCTTTGGCTTTGTGTGTGGCGTCAAATGCATGACACACTTATGTTGTGCATTTCCAAATGTATGTCAACCAGACATTTGTTGTTGTTGCACAAATTATTGGTCATCGTAAATAATGTGTTTGAGTTGCCGCTGACCTTGTCATAATATTTCATTGTATTGATACGCTACAAACATTGTGTTGGTCAAAGCCCTTTATGCACAATGGTTGGTGCGAACCCTACAATAAGCAATACGTACAACAGTATTGGACATAAATCTTTGTGAAAAGTGACACAGCAAGGAAAGCAACAATCCCACAATTTTCTTAATAAATTTTCTGGATTTCTTTACATAATTTTCAGATTTGCATAAACGGACCTAGGCCACGTTCCAACCACGATTGTCTTATTTTGATTTTTAGACTTCCTGCGAACTTCGTGTAAAAATACAATGGCGGAAAACGCGGTTTGATGCTCTTGGGGGACTCCGGGTACACTTTGGAGCCTTATTTACTAACGTCTTACAGGAATCCGTCTACAAGGTCTATTCAAGTCAAGTAACATTAGTGAACGCACTATTGCAGTGCTACATCGCCGCTTTAGATGGCTGCAGAGTCAATGTATGAGCCTAAAAAAGATATGAAACTTATTAATGTTTGCAGCGCACTTCACAACATTTTTTGAACCAAAAATCATCGTTTTCTTGCAATATAAATCTCATGAAGACATTGGCTCGAGCAGTTTTTTGAATGAAGCTATGAGAATAAGGGATGCTGTAGAAAAAACATATAACATACATTGAAACTCATATTCAAACTGTCAAGAACATTTTTTGCAAAAAAGTTAAGAATTTTCAAAAAAAAAAATAAAAACAAAACTTAACTTTTAATGAAAAATTAAATAGTTTATTTGTACTTTTATTTTATAAAGCTTAAAGCCAGGTGTAACTTTATTTTGAAATTTAAAAATCTTAAGTTCACTTAAAAATATATTTTTAATAAGTTTTTTTTCTCCATAACAGTAAATGTTCCATAACATTATTAAAGTTCATACCAATAAATATCACAATGAAGGCACTTAATTGTTTTGGTTATTTTTAAATATTTCTTGATTGAGTCTGTGCAGTTTCAGTTTTTTTATAAAGTGAATTCCTAGTGGTTTTAGTATGATTATTACCAGTATCAATCTGAAACTAGTAAAAGAGTATTAGCTGTTTTGACAGTTCAGAGCAAACTCTATTTTATTTAATATCTTAATTAACTTAACACTTCGCTTTATAAAAATTACAATAACAAATTAAATACTTAAATATTTTCATATAATTACAATAACAAAATCTTATTTCTACAAAAACTAATTCTGGTTTGCAAAATTTGGTTTACAAAACTAGTGGGGTCGGAAGATCTTCCGGGTTGCACAATGTGGCCTTTACTTGCGGATTTGTTGTTACATGGTGTTCTCATTCTTGTTACATCTTAGCAAGCAGAATTTACCTATAGTTACTTAAATTATCCAACAAAAAAACAACAGCCCGTAAGTATGCTGTACTTTGACGACAAAAATTTAATGTTATTGGATAATGCTAATCAACTATTAATAAAATTTAAATATTAAAGAATGATGTAAATCATTATCTAAAAAGTTTATGGGGCATTTCAGGCGAAGCGGGCAATGAAAATAAAGTGAGGTCGTGAAATTTGTTTATATTCCGGTTAGTTATACATCTAGTAGACATAAATGTGTACACATAATTTTTTTTTTTTTTTCGTAGGAGGCTTAATTACCGAGTTATGGGCTTCTGAAGAATTAGCGAAGTTTAAGGACCGTCATTTTGGAACGCTGTTATTGGAATCAAGGAATTTATAATAAAATATAAACAATATTGATTTAACTAGTAAAAAGGATGCTCTTTGTAATTTTTTAGTTAAATTCGAATTTTAAATTTTTTTGTGTATGGAAAACCGGAAGTAAAAATTTTAAATCAAATTTTCAGTATTTTCGACATAATATTTTTTAAATATTTTTTTTTAAAAAAAAGCCTTAAGTATATAGATGTTTCACAAAAAAAATTTTAACGTGATCGTTATTAGTTAAGGAGATATATAAATTAAAGTACTTAAGAAAGTGCCACGTCCCATACAAAGAGCGGCACGTATGCACTTTAATTCATATATCTCGTAAACTAATGTAGATCACGTTAAAAAAATTTAAGCATATTACCGGTATATTTTATGCTTTATTTTAAAGTTAAAATAAAAAAAAATAAAATATGTCGAAACTATTTCAATTCTGAGATGAAATGTTCACCGGTCCGGTTTTCCACAAGAAAAAAAATGAAATTTCCAATCTGATTTCATAATTGAAAAGAGCAGTAAACTTCCTATTGAATCCACGATGTTTTGATTGAAATTCATTATTCATATTACGTTAATTTTTGGAAGTCCAAGAGGAAGTCTCTTAGATAGAAAACATATCGCTCACTTACTTCAAGACTGGCATAACTCAAACAACGTGATTTTTGAGTTAATGATGCAGAAATATCCGCCATTTCATGTTTTATTTTGTGTCAAAAAATCAGAAAATTATCTCATAAACTTGCTTTGTGAGAAGTGTTTATGTAGACATACATTTCATTATTTTCATATAAAAAGTAACTTATTGAAAACTTTAAATGCGTTTTTCTCCCACTTTATGTTTTTTGAGTTATGCCAGTCTTGAAGTAAGTGAGCGATATGTATTTTCGTTAAGTTTTATTGCAAGTTTTTTACTTTTTTTTTTCAAATAACTTCTACATTTTTTTTCCGATATCCGCAAAATTATACTTAAAATATTTTCAAAAGAATATTCTTTCATTTTTAATTCTAAAAATATGAAAAAGAAAAAATTTTTCATTCAAACGGAGCAATTGAAATTTAGTGATTTTTAAAAAAGTCAGTTTTTTTTGGACTTTGAGCGCTTGTAACTTCATCAAATCTTATTTGATGCAAGGAAACAGCATACCGTTAGAAAGGGAGTAAAAATATCTTTGGAGTGCTGAGAAGCGCTTTTGAGTTGAAAAAAAAAAATTAATCGAGATATAGCCAAATAAATGAAAAAAGTGCCGAAAAAGAGGTTTTTTGGGGATATCTCGAAAACGATTCTTAAGAAAAAAAATGGTTGCCATTTTTGGAAACTACGCCCCAAAATACATGGAAAAAAGTCTATGAGAAACCCGATTCTTTTTCTTGTAAACTAGTGTTATTGATTTTTTTGAAAAACAACAAAATTTTTAAGCATTTTTCGTTCGCCCGGTACCACTATAAAATTCATACCGTCAAAACTAATTGAGGCTCCACAATTTTCTTGACGAATTCTAGTTTGAAGGGTTCAATGCATCTCTGTAATTTTTTTTCAGATTTTTTCGAGGCGGCGCAAGTCATTAAAATTCAATTGTTGATAGAAAAATTGCTTATTAACAACAAAAATACAAAATTTTTGCAACTTTTTTTTTTAATACATAAGTTCAACTTATTATCTACAGAAATTAGAAAACTTCGTCACGATCAGTCAAGCAGTTTAAAACTTACAGCATTTAAAAAAAAAGTTTAATGGAAACTTTGAATGGCAATAATTATTGTAACAACAATTTTTTTTAAAAAATTTTTCCGTACACTAATTTCTACCACTTGCAGCTACTGATTTATATAAAAAACTTTGAAAAACATTTCAGACATGTCGGTTTCACGTAGTCTGACCCTATATATTATATGGGGCATTACAGGCGAAGCGGACAATGCAAAAAAAAAATGCCCCAAAAAATGTCCGCTTCGCCTGAAATGCCCCATTTATTATATATATGTGTACACTGTACACATTTATGTCTACTAGATGTATAACTTACCGGAATATAAACAAATTTCACAACCTCACTTTATTTTCATTGCCCGATTTGCCTGAAATGCACCATATGCTACTTATCTTAATAACATATTATGTTGTGCGGTAAAATCCACAAAATTCTTCCCCACTGCGGATAAGAAAAAATTATGACTACGAATTATCAATAATTTTTTGTTAATAACACATTATTGTATGTTACTATGTTTCTGTCTGTTATTATTTTTTTACTTTATCTCTTCAAATAAGAATATACTTTTTCTTTTCATATGCTACATAAATATGGAGGTAATTGCAATAATTATAGATAAATTCACTTTTTTTAGGGCCTTGTTCATGGCCCTATTTGCCTCTATCACTGCTTGTCCCCCTTAGTTGGAACTACTTGGCTTTGAATGCTTGGCTAAATTTGATTCGTCACTCCAGAAATTTATTGTGTGTTTTGATTAAAGTAGCGAAGCTATTGTTTATTCGGCCTTGTATGTCTAGAATTAATATATGGACGGCTGCATGTCATATTTGTGGCTACCGTCATTTCAGATTCTTGATGAAATGGTTTATACCAGCTACTAATGCTATTAATGCTGGATATTTTTTTTGTTATCTGCAAATATTATTTAGCTAACCTTCTATAGTAATACGCATTCATCTTCTTTTTCTTCTCTCTTAACAATTAAATTTACGAAACATGTTGTGGATTTTCTCATCACAACTTTTGGTCATGAAGAGAACAGTCAGTATGCGCTATTTGCTCCCTTGAATCATGAATGTGGTGTGTTTTTTGCCTGCCTCTGCTACTGCTTAACTGCCGTAGTATAGGACCATAATTGCAAATTATTTTACATAATTTACTTCAGTTAAAAAATCTCTACTTTATCAATATCATAAGAAATTTAATTCAGGTAACTTAATGTAAATGATATACATATACATATATGTATTCATTTATTTATAATGCATAAAAATATGTATGTATATTAGGGTGGTTCTTAGGGGGAAAAAATTGGGGACGCCTCCTCAATTGGTTCGAAATGGGGGAAAAAATTTAGGAATTTTTTCAAATTTTTATCTTAATTAGTCCATTTCGATTTGAAATTTGGCCTAAGCCGCAGTATATCCTGATAGGTATCGTTAAAAAGGTCTTTTAAAATGATTCAGGCGTGTCCGTTTTCGAGATAAAGTCTTCCAAAGTTAAAACAAATTGATCCCTCCATATATTGTCTACACCGTTTTACTTAAAAACCTTCAATTCTCTGTGTAGATAAGCTAGTATATGGACACCAAATGAAAAATATTTTGGTTATTGTGTGAATAAAACTGATCGAGTTATGAAGAAAAAATTGTAAATTATAAAAGTTTTGATGTACATATTCAAAATGGGTATCATTGGAAACCTCCTTTTAAATTATGTAATTTTTCTTTGAAATTTTTTTTTCTGACCGCTACCGTTTGCCAGACATACTCTTCCAAATTCATCATAGTTTAATCTATATTTGTATAACTCTCCAAATTTCATGAATTTCGGACCTACAAAACCGATGTGGTTGCTGCCGAAGCAGGGGTATTTCTCAAGTTTTTATTACCCTTTGGAGTAGTTTATTCCATTTAATTGTAATAATTCATGACTTATCTTCCATTTATGCAATTTGTATTTTTGTAAGCGGTTAAAAGCACAAAGCTGGATCTTGGTATGTCCATACCTTCTTTTTATGACCAAGTACATTTTAACACTTGCTGCAAGACAAGCCGCCCACTTTCTTTAACAGCCGCTCACTCTGAGACGCTGACCAAGAAGCCGCCCACTCTGGGTCGGACGCTTCTTGGATTCACTGGGGTCCGCGGGGTCGCTAATCCCGTCTACTCTCTACAGAGAGATGCGCCTGTAGACTTGAGATATGGAGGTTTTTTAAAATTTTTCACCATCACTTATTCAACTTAAGACGTTTCCATAAGTGTTTTCCTGTAAGCATTCGAAAATTTTTTACGATATTCGTCAATAACTAAAAGTGAGAACTGTTTTTGATCTTCGTTTTTTGTGAATCGATTAATGTATTGATTAAATAAATACACCCCTCTTTCGGCAACGTCATTCAGGATCTTCAAGTGAATGACAACACTCACTGTTGGTAACTGGAATTTTCATCCCGCAGCTCTGGATCGACTTCAAGGCAGATATTTTGAACCTCGCAAAAAAAAATTTCGTAACTGTGGTGTTATAAAATCGTACAATTTTTTTTTGGCAAAACTTAGGAATATCACTGGTCAGCAGTGAAATTTATTGGAGAAACTATCAATCTCTGTGATAGGATCTAAATTCGATACCATTTTCCTCTTAACCTCCAATGATAATCTTTTTTCGAAGAAAGCCATTGCAGCTGACTCAGGGTTAAGGTACCATAGGTGGTTTTTAAAGTTCTCAAGTGGTCTCCATCAATTCTCGGATTAATAGTTCCAACAAGAAACTTTTCCACTTCCGGATTAAAACTTGCAGCCATATTGTATGCAGAGCAAATAGAATTTAACGGCTTTTATCAACAATTTTATTTTTCACAAAAAACAGTTTTAATCCAGTAATGAAAAATATTTTTTTCAATATAAAAACTTGAAGTATAGAAATGTCATTACTTGGTTTACTTTTCCAGTTGAACCAAAAGCACCAGTTCATGATTAGCTTTGGAAATAATTATATAGATTTTTAGAAAAGCCATGACTATATCTCGGAACACAAGGTAACTTGTGTAACCTCTTGTAACCTCTTTACAGGTTTTTAAGTAAAACGGTGTAGAAAATATATAAAGGTATACATTTTTTTAACTTTGGAAGACTATATCTTGAATCATTTAAAAAAAGCTTTCCAACGATACCCATCTGATATAATGCGGATAAGGACAAATTTAAAATCGAAATAGACTAATTAAGGGCTATAGACAAAGATTTTAAAAAATTACTAAAATTTGTTTTCCCTATTTCGAACCAATTGAGGTGGCGTCGCATTTTATTTTCGCAAAAAAAGCCAAATAAGAACCACCCTAATGTATATATAAGGCATATACTCCGTTTTTTATTTTCTGTGCTGTCTTTGTTCACCAACAATTTATGACATAATTTCAATTTATTTAATTAAGAAAAAATCATTTGTCAATTAACTTTAAAATTTAAGCATGTCAGTGAACTGACTTGATTCGAAGGTTACGAAAAAAGTCAAGCTTACATCGTATTTTAATTAAACAAATTTTTACTGAATCGTCTAAATATGTACGTTCGGATGGGTCAAATTGTTCGGGTGAGAAAAAAGGCGATAGGCGTATAGCAAAAACGAAATCTACGGAAAATTCTTGGAAAATTACCCTGAGAAAGTAGAGGTCTAACATTTAAAGCTAGCTCCCGCCGATAGACATAAAGGACCAATACCCCACTAGAATTTTTCTTAGGCATGCCTTAATATACTTTCGGCCCTAATTAGGAAACAATGAGGTTAGCCTAAATTACGATTGTGTACTATCAGCCTAACAAGGCAATTCTAAGGAATTTCTAAATTAGTTTTACCTATCAACTGCCTGATTAGGCCCAACTACGGCATGCCAATGTTTGGTTTGCGTAAAGATTTGGTCATGGTAGGAACCTAAGGAACGCCTGAATTCGGTAAATCTGGGGAATAAGTAATGTGGTAGTCGTGACTAAGTTCGAAATTACTCCTGAACTGTAAGAAATGACCGCATAGAAGACTGAACTTACACAAGATAACATTACGACACATTCGCTGGTATGCGCAATTATCGACTATCTTGTTTGGTTCCCTCGCTTCGTATAAATTGGAACCAAGAGCAAGTTTTGAACATGCTATTTTTTATCAATTCAATTTAAATTTTATTGAGTATTTTTTACAATTGGATATTGTAGCCCGCTGTAGAAAAGTCGAATGTATAAGATTACAGCATGTGATGTAGGGAAAGATAGTGAGCCAAATTGATGAAACTAATGGGTCGATTTTTAATAATATATATTTATGCTTGAAATGTGTGTCAAACAATAGAGCTCGAATCCGGTCTTAAACATGGGTTGCCACCAGTTTTTAGAGCCTATTTTTCTTAAGGGGTTATAATATCTCCATTATGCTATAAAAAACAAGGCTATTTTTATTATTTTTTTTAAAGGAAAATTTAGATTAAAGGTAAACAAATAACATAACATTGAAGAAGAGAAAAACATTTTTTATTGTTTATTTTTTTTTTACAAAATGGCGGCTGTGCGGTGATTACCGTGAACCGCTTTTTCAAAAAGGCCTTCCACGACGGGCAGTAGAAGTCTCGTCCAACTCCACCTATAACAAAAAAAAAAAAATGTTCCTTATCTACATGAGTTTTGCTGTTGAAGTACACATGATTATATTTTTAAAATTTTTTCTCGCGAAATGACAAATGTTTTAAAAAAAAATCGTGTTTTCGACGAAAAAAATCGATTTAAATTGCTTATAACTTTTTTTCTTGTTAATTAATCGCTAAAATCGTAAGTACTTCAACAGATAATCAAACACTGTTTAAATTTCAAGTCAATCGGATGTAAACTTTTTGAGTTATACTGCCCGCCGATTTTGAAAACATGGTTTCAAGAAAAACGCGTTTGAAGTTTCAAAATGCTATACATCTTCATCAAAGTTTCTTTGAAAAAATTGATTTAAAAAAATTTTGAGTTTAAATCGGTACTTGGGCGCTGTAGATTTTCATTCTAGGATTGTTTTGGCATGATTAAAGCTAGTAAAAAAAATTAAGAAAAACTAGGGAGATATAACCCCTTAAATGGGTCGCAATACATGTTTGGAACAGTATTCGACAGGGCAACGTGATATATTCTAATTAGGATCTTCGAGCTCTATTGCTTGGCGCACATATCAAGTTGTTATCTTCATTAATAAAAATTGACAATGCAACATTTTATATTATACTAGCAGATGCCCGCAACTTTGTACGCGTAGTGCCCTGTGAAGGTGCTAGGTTAGGTTAGGTTAGGTTAGGTTAGGTTAGGTAGGAGTGGCAGTCAGTTGCGAACTGACTCACTTAGACCAAAAATGATCCATTGTGATACCACAGGATGCCTCACTATACCCTCTCGTTGAACCAACCAGATCTCTTAATAAAACTTGATGACATGCTTCAGGTCATCCAGGTCATCAAATAGAAACGAACCGAGTGTTTTGTGGCGTTTCCTAGCAAGTGCGGGGCAGGAGCAGAGAAAATGTTTTATGTTTTCTTCCTCCTCCACATCTCCGCAACTTCTGCAAAAGTCAAAAGACCTAACACCTAATCTCTCCGCATGTTTGCCAATGAGGCAATGTCCAGTTATGACTGCAACAACTGTCGAGACACTATGTCTAGTGCGAGAAATCAGTTCTGACGAACGCTTAGCATCACATTTCGGCCAAATCTGCCTAGTTATATTACAAGTTGACCCTTGAGTCCACCTTTTGTTAGCATTTTTTACCATTTCTTCTTTAAGCAATAACTTGCAGGTAGCAAGTGGCATGCCAACACCTTCCTTATCTTGAGGAATTTGTGCAGTAGTCCCTTGCCTAGCAAGTTCATCAGCTTTGCAGTTGCCATCAATGTTCCTATGCCCTGGCACCCAGATGAGGTGAATATTAAAATCTCATTTAGAGATGAGGGACATTGTTGGGCCACTAGTGAATTAAGGAAAACTGATTCTAGACAAATTTATTATTGATAAAAATTTCTGACCGGTATTTTCACATTACAATAAATTCAAAATAAATACAAATGCCGGAATTAATACTATAACTAAACAAAATGTGAGGGAAAGGTTAGGCAAGCTATTTTAATCTATTAATTTAGATCCTCACATTAGCATTGAAGAAAAGGCTTCTATGGAAAATGTATGTGCATCCTACTATGACATATTTTTGTTGGAAGATGATTGCTTATCATATACTCCAGTTTGAAGCACGATATCTCTTCACTGGCGAGGCAACCCCCAATAAATCAAAAACAGTATAGACTACCTTATTCTCATAGAATGAAAATTAATAGGCAGGTAGAAGAACTGTTGGATGAAGGGATAATTTCGCCTAGCACCTCACCTTGGAATTCACCATTATTACTTGTTCCTAAGAAAAGTGGAAAAGATGGCGAGAAAAAATGGAGATTAGTTATAGACTTCAGAAAATTGACTGAAGCTACAATTAAACAAGTTTTTCCCATTCCACGAATTGATGAAATTTTAGATCAATTAGGGCTCAGTAGATATTTTTCCACCCTGGATTTAGCAAGTGGTTACCACCAAGTATTAGTGAATGATGATGACAAGGAAAAAATAGCATTTAGTACGGGGTTAGGACATTTTGAATTTAACAGAATGCCAATTGGTCTAACTGGAGCCCCAGCAACTTTTCAACGGATTATGAACCACATTTTAACAGGACTCCAAGGCTTAGAATGTTTTGTCTATTTAGATGACATTGTCATTTACGGGAAAAACTTACGTGAGCATGAAGAAAGGCTACGTAAAACGTTCACAGTATTAAGACAACATAATTTAAAGTTAAACACGAAAAAATGCAATTTTTTGCGTCGTGAAGTGGTTTATTTAGGACATAAATGTTCAGAAGATGGAGCCCTATAGGATCCAGATAAGGTGAAATGTGTACAAAACATACCAGTGCCTCAAAACAAAAAAGAAGTACAGTAATTTCTAGGTCTGGTAAATTACTACAGGAAATTTATAAAGGACACGGCAAGACTAGCATTACCAATAAGCAAATTATTGAGGAAAGATGCGAAGTTCATTTGGTCAATTGATGACTTAAAAAAGGCGATAATGTCACCACCCATATTGATATACCTAGATTTTTCCAAAGAATTCTTGTTAACCACGGACGCCAGCAATGAAGCAATTGGTGCAATTATATCAGAAGGGGAAGTCGGTAAAGATAATCCAATAGCATTTGCCAGTAGAGCGTTAAGCGATACCGAGAAGAGGTATTCAACAATTGAAAAAGAATTCCTCGCAACAGCTTATGCAACGAAAAATTTTAGAGCATATTTACTCGGCAGACATTTCATAATATATACCGATCATCAACCATTACGTGGTATATCCAACCTTAAGGATCAAACGTTACGTTTGGCACGCTTCCGACATAAACTGTCAGAATATGATTTTGAAATAATTTACAAGCCTGGGAAAAGAAACTTAAATGCAGACGCTTTAAGTAGATTACCACAAACAGATAAACAAGTAAAAGTGGTACAAACTAGATCAAAGTCTAAAAATTCTGGAATGGAAAAATTGAGTACTTCAAATGAGGTGGACAAAGACACGGTGATTGACATCAGCTAAAAAGAAAATGTGATTGTATTGAAGGACCCTAAGGAGATAGAAATAATATTAAGGGATTTTCATAGTACACCACTAGGCGGGCATTAATGTGCAGTAAAAACGCTTCTAAGCATAAGGAAGCAGTAAAGATGGCCAGGAATGCAATAAGATGTTAAAGAGTACATTAAAAAATGTACCAAATGTCAGACTAACAAGAGCTCAAAACTTACAAAAATGCCTATGGTTTTGACTGACACACCAAATCGACCTTTTGATAAAGTGTACATGAACATAGTCGGCCCATTACCTGAAACGGTATGAGGAAACAAATACATTTTGACATTTCAAGATTATTTTTCGGAATATATGGCGTGTGCTGCAATGCCCGATACAGAAGCAAGCACAGTTTCAAAGAAATTTTATGATGAAATCGTTGCCAGGTACAATATCCCAAAGATATAAGTCGCTGACAATGGTACAAATTTTATTGCAAAATTGTTTTCAGACACGCTTAAGATGATGGGAATTAAGAAGCTGCACATAACACCATATCATCCGCAGGGTAATGGTTCTCTGGAAAGAAGCCACAGACCACTAGCAGAGTACTTGCGAAGTTTTGCTAAAGAAGATGATTCGAATTGGGACCAATGGCTGACAGCAGCCATGCATGTACATAATAATGCGACACATACTTCTACTAAGCAAACCCCGTTTCGTACTTTATATGGTTTTGAATTCGAAATGCCAACGAATTGGAAACGGAAATTTTCACCGCTTTATAATGCGGATGACCAATCAAAAGTACTTAAGTTTCAAATTCAAAGAACTCACGAACTAGTGAAGAAGAATCAAGAAAAGGCAAAATAATTGTCTAAAAAGCAATATGACGGTGCAATCAACCCAATTAAATTTAAACAAGGGGATAAAGTTTGGATGAAAAATCACACTAGAAGAAACAAATTTTCTCCCATATGGGTAGGCCCATTAGAAGTTTTGGGAGTCAAAGGGCCTGTTACAACAGAAGTTGTAATAAAAGGAAAGAAAAAAAAGTTGTATAATAATTTACTTAAATTATTTAATGTACCTACTTAATTTACAATAAAAATATACGCAAATAGCCAACAGACCAAAATTAAAATACAAAACTAACAAGCTCTGATAACTTATAAATACGTAAGTTTTAACAAAGTAATATGAGCCAACGTGTGCCGCAGAAAGCACAAGCGGTCGCACACAACTTACCTACCTCAACAGCATGCAAGTAGGCAAATTTGAAAAATAAATAAACGAAAAACTTTTTTTTATTTTTATACCCTACACCGAGGGTATATTCACTTTGTCTCTCCGTTTGTAACACATCGAAGGGGGCGTGGCAGGTATGGAAAAGTATATATATTCTTGATCAGCGTCACCACCTGAGTCGATTTAGCGTTGTCCGTCTGTCTGTCTGTCTGTCCGTTAAAATCAGGCTTACGGGAAAACCAAGAAAGCTAATTGAATGCAACTTTCACACACAGGTCACATCTTCTTGCAGGCATCTTGCTATTGAAAATGGGCGAACTCGGATGACTGACACGCCTACCGCCCATACTCTATGTAAATTTACCCAGGCAAATTTTGAAAAAAGTTGCAGCGATTTTGATGAAACTTGGTGATTTGGTGCATATGTGAACCAAATTAGGATTTGGCTGGGTTTCAAGTTTTCAAAAGGTCGTACAAGGGCGTGGCACAGCCTTAAATTTTATCATTTAAACTACCATATCTTGTAAGCCGTTCAAGATATTGCGATGAAATTTGGTAAACGGATACATATCAAATATATCTTGAATTGAGATAAAAGTGGGCGGAATCGAGGAAATGGGCGTGGCGCTTTTCAACTGTTAAAAATTTTGATTCCGTATATCTCAGAATTGGCACAAACGATTTCCATAAAAATGTTGGGCATGATGCCGCTGAAAGCAGTCATCAATACAATCTCATCTACTTTACTGAAAAGACTCGCTCAAGGGCGTGGCACCGCCCACAATATTTATAAACGTTTTATAAAGAGAACTAACATCGTAATCGTTATGAAATTTAATGAGGTAGATATACTTCCTATAAGGTCTCTTATAACAAAAATTTGGTTCAATAGTACCTGTGGGCGTGGCACCTACTATAAAAGCAAAAAAAATTTATTGTTATAGATAGTGTGCTATCGGAGTAATCTTCATAAAATTTGGTCTATAGATGTCAGTTACTATAAGCTTTAAAAATAAATGAATTTTGACAGGATTGCATCAGTGGGCGTGGCACCACCCATATAAACATAAATTAGTAAGCGCTATTTTAAGTGAACTATTGCAGCAATTACTATGAAATTTAATGTAAGTGGTTCAGTTGCTATAGAGTATATCTGAATCAAAATTGACTGAAGTAGCACCAGTGGGCTTGGCACCTCCCATACAAGTAAAATACGGTAAGTGGCATATTTATCGAAATATGTGAGCAATCATACTAAAATTTGCTTTAAGTGGTTTGCGTATAGAAAGCTATGTCTGGATCAAAGCCAGGCTGGATTGTACCAGTGGGTGTGTCACCGCCCTAAATTTTAAATTTAACCGCGGCACATATCGCAAACTATACAAGCTATTGTGCTGAAATTTAATATGAGGATGTCGATCACGAATATAGTTTATTGAACCAAAAGTGGGCGGAATTGGACAAGTGGGCGTGGCAAATTTCTAATTTTTCATTTCTATTCGATTCTTTTCAACAGTTTCCTTATTCTTTCGACTTTTTCAACCCTGTAACTTTTTCCAATATATCCTATATGTATTTGTTCGACTTTTCCAACTTTCTTCATTATTTTCTTCATTTTTTCGACTTTTTCATCCATTTTGAATTGTTTCAAGTTGTTTCAACTTTTTTAGAGTTTTTCAACCTCTCTCAACTTTTTTCAACATTTTGCATATATTTTCGACTTTTTCAACATTTTTCAACCTCTGTCAACCTTTCTAACATTCCGCATTTTTTTCGACTTATTCAACCTCTTCAACGCCTTTTTAACATTTATTTTAAAGGTACTTTCAACGCAGTGTAGGGTATGTGAGTTTCGGCCTGGCCGAAGATAGCACCTTAACTTGTTTATATTTGAACATAGAAAAATTTAAGATATTACATTCCCACAAAAGTCAAATTTGCATGAACTATTAAATGCTGCTTCAAATTCTGGAATAAAAAATTTTATCGCTTTTCAATCAGTAGTGCGTTTAAAAAACGAGCTAGGAGAATACTGTTCACAAAACGGGGTTTTTGAAGTAGTATCTTCGTAAAGAATTTGATGGATATCAAAGCTTACAGATAATCACGCTTTCAAATGTGTTACTGATATCCGCACGATTTAGAGTTGCCAACTTTTTGCGCACATTTTCAAAAACTCTTACGCTTTCTTTGAGCCCTAAACAAGGAGTTTCTTAGTTTAAAATCGAATCAACTATTAATATTAAAGAATTACATTTGATGTAGCTTATCTCAGCTTTTAAGCTTGTAGATCGCGGCAGTCCTTTTGTTGTTCGTATGGCTTCTGCATCATTTTCACTGAGATCTTTAACAGCTGCCTATACGTCTTTAAAATTGCCGCTGTAATAAACTGCTGCTTCTAGCCAAGTGCCCCATCGAGTAATAATTGGAGATGGTTGCAGAGATGCGTTTGGAAATGTAAGCTTAAAGGCTGCCATCGAGAACCCCAAAAATTTAATTTATATATGAGTTTCTAATGAAAATGCTCAAATATGCAAAAATATGCAAATTAACCCAAAATATGCTCTAAAGTACCAAATATGCAAAATGCATATGCAATATGCAAATATGCATTTATAACATCTCTAGTCATAACATAATAAAATTTATTTATTTTAAACATAACAGAAACATGTAAATAGAAGGTAAATGTCTAGAAGAGGGGACCGTTGGTCAGAGAGAGGAGGGAATGTTGATGATCTTGGACAATACCATAAGTGTTTGGAGGTGGAGGCGCGGGGTGAAAGTAAAAAATTGAAAATTTGAATGAAAAATAAATTCTATACGAAACAAAATTTTAAATATTTTGGAAGATATCAAGAATGACTTCCGATGTATGCTATAACAACAATATACATATATAAGTTTTTCATAGATAACTTTCGGTCTTCCGTATCGAAAACAAATTTGCAAGGGTATCCGACAGTTTAAATGCATTTTTTTCATAGCTCAACCCTTTAAAAAAAAGCTCGTGAAAAGGCTGAACCGCTTAGACCCTCAAAAAAACAATTACATCCGGAACCGAATCGTTTTTGTTATTTTGATTTTTACGTTTCATTCGAGCAAAACATCAAACAAAAACACATCTCATTGAGGTTGCAATTTGTGACACTATACCGAACATTTTAAAATACTTGTTTTTGTCTTCGCTCTTTTTTGAAACCCAATTATTTGAACTAAAATTATGTCACATATTTCATTGACCATTTTAAATTATGTCACCTTTTATGTCAGCATAATTCTTTTTTAAACTATGTCACCATCAAAAAATTTATGTCACAAGTGACATCAATTATGTCACGGTGGTAACACTGTCTCTGAGTGTAGGAGTAAATGGAATGTTGAACAGAGATAATGGTGCTGTGGATATTCGTTGTGAGAATAACGAAGTGAGAGAAATCTTAGCTAATGAACTAAAAGTCAAATTGAATAATACTTCCTAAAATGTGAAATCCTAAAATTTTAATATCTGGAATGAGTGCCTATTTGGAGTGTGACCAAATAATTAAACCGACTAAAAATCAAAATAATTTTCATTTCAAAGAGCTAAAGTGTATAAAAGTTTTTAAATCGGTTAAAAATCCATAATTTTGTGAGGACGAAAGTCAGCAAGCCTCGTTTTGCGTCCACATGCGCAGCACGCCGCATGAAAACAATTTAGATTTATTTTTGCGTCATTGGTAATTTATTTTTTATTGTTATATTATTATCATTACTTGGAAATCAGAAGTACTATCATTTATATTTTTGTTACGATTGAATAGAATTTATTTTATAAAAAAAAGGTTTAACGGTGCAGTGTATCATTTAAATAAGTAAAACGCGTAGAGATATTATAACATTAAGCTCAGCATACTTAAGTAACAAATTATGCTACACTAAAGATTAAAATAAATAAACGGCAACACTGTAGGATAATCTATCCAAACAGCTGTTCGTTGTGAAACAGAATGTCAACAAGTAATGTCACCACGAACGAAAGGGAACTAGGCAAACAGCGACTGCCGAAACATATAATGTCGGCACTTTGGAAAATATTAGTCAGTCACTGCGGAACCAGCTAAGGTCACAGACATATTAAGAACTGTACTCCGGTAAGCGAACTCTTTGCACATTATATGTTTTTCGTAAAAAAAAACTTATGCTGCTAGTGCTAGTCAAAGCAGCATACGTTGGCATTGAGTAGATTTTGTTAGCGGTGGGTCGCTCTGAGTGGTCTGACGTTGCTAGAGCTTTGCAAAGTAGCGTACGGTTACACTCAGCGCATAATCGAACGGTGGGTCGCTGTGAGTGGTCACGCGTTACTAGTGCTTTGCAAAGTGACGTATGATTACGCTCAGCGCATAAGTGAGCATAGGCCCTCATTTGGAAACGGTGGGACGCTCAGAGTAATCACGCGTTACTAGTGCTTTTGCAAAGTGACGTATGATTACGCTCAGCGTATAATCAAGCATAGGGTCCCCTTTTTGCAAACGGTGGTTCGCTCTGAGAAATCACGCGTTACTAGTGCTTTGCAAAGTAATGTATGATTACGCTCAGCGTATAAGTGAGCATATGTCCACATTTTGGAAACAGTGGGTCGTTGGGGGTGGTCACGCGTTACTAGTGCTTTGCAAAGTTTTTTATTTTATATTTTTTTTTATTTATTTATTACTTTTCGCATTACTTACAATTTATATAACTTATTCAAATTTTTAAAATTCATTCTTATGAAGAAAAGTAGGTAGTGACATTTATATTTAAGATAAATAGTACAAATGCACTTCATTATTAAGTAGTAAATTTATGATAACAATAATTCAGGGAGGGGTGACAAGTTCAATACACAAGTGTGATTAGAAAGAGAAAAAAAAAACAATTCTTTAAAATAATATATAATTTTCAACAGTAACCAAAGATATTATTATATCTAATTTTTGCAAAAAATAACACAAAATAAAATATTCAACATAATTAGGATTAACAATTTTTTAATGCAGAATTGTAACATGGCAATCAATTTCAATCACTCAGCAAATTTTCTATTGCGCTGAAATCAAACAACATAAGCCAATGCTTCAGTTTATTAACAAAAACATTAGAAGAAACCAATAATCTTAGATTAAGAGAAAGTTTATTACATAAACGGCACGAAGTTACATCATAGAAACACTTAAGAGCTGAAGTGCGAAAAAATGGCACATTTACGAGGTTCATGTTGTTAACACGAATATTACGTATGTACATTAAAAACCCTGTGTATTAGATAACCAGATCTTATAAATAATATTTTGAGTACTTTAAAATAATACATATGACTCACAGGAAACAGTGGAAAACTATGATAAAGACGATTTTTATTCGAAATTTTTCTCATTACATGTTTTTGCAGAGTTAGTAGAGGTTTAATCCTACTAAAGTAAGTCCCTCCCCAACAAGCTATACCGTACTGCAGTTTTGAATTAAAGATTCCATAGTAAATGGAAGTCAAAAGTTTGATGGAACACCCATTTTTTAAATAATAAAAACTTCTGAGTGTTGAGCAGAAATAGTTCCTTAATAGATCTATATGACTGATCCAGCTCATTTTAGAGTCAATAATAACACCTAAGTATTTATACTCTTTAACAGCTTCAACCCTGAAGCAGTTCTTATTACAGCCCTCATTGTGATTGTAAGACCTGGCGTAATCATTAGGATTGCAAAAGCAACTGATCAATTTAAAGCGATTGCATTCAGGGGCATGAAAAAGCAATTCGTAAAGTAAAGTGACGTATGATTACGCTCAGCGCATAAGTGAGCTTAGGCCCTCATTTGAAGACGGTGGTTCGCTCTGAGAAATCACGCGTTACTAGTGCCTCGCAAAGTAACGTATTGTAGCGAAATTTGGTTTATGCTAGAAGACTCTTGAAATAAATACCAACGAAAGAAACTAAACGATATTAGCACCATCTAGCGCAAAATGCTAAAAATAATAAACCGAACAGACGCTGCAGTAAACAATAAAAAGTCAACAACCGAGAGAAATTATCGCCGTCGTACAACGTACAACGCCATCTAACATCTAGCATAATAGCTAGCTCAACGTCAGTGCGCCATGCTGGTGTATTGTGGTGAAATGTGGATAGTAGTAGAATGCACGCTACAAAGTAGCACTGGTGGGTTGTAGATAATGGTAGAATATACGCCACTTAGAAGGTACTGGATTATTCGAGAGAGTGATGACTGCAGTATAAAAAGGGTTGTCATCTGAGCTGAACACACAGTAGAATTAAACCAGCGAAGCAGAACAGTTGAGTTAGAACAGCGAAGCAATAAGCAATAAAGTGAATACAGTGTGATCCATAGTAGAACAAAACAGTTTTCTATACAGTGTTAAATTAATATTAGAATTTGAACGTTAATAAAATAAACCATTTTATAACTAAATAAGTTTGTGTGTTTTTAATTGTTACACAATCCAGTGATCGAACTCAGAAAAGTGTGAGAGATCGAAATTATCGTCAAAGAGACAGAAATTTCGTAACAATTGGTGTCAGAAGTGGGATTGTGTAAAAAGAATTAACAATCAATTAAAAAAAAAAAAAAATAAATAAATAAAAATGGTTAAGTTTGACGAACTAAAAGTGGATCAACTGAAGAAGGAGTTGCAGCAGCTGAATCTGCAATCTACTGGCGGAAAGGTGGAGTTACAGAAACGCTTACGGCAGGCTCTTGAGGCTCAAGGTGTAAACCTGGAAGAGCATGAATTTTATAGTGATGTATCAGAATCAGCAGCGAAAGTGGAAGAAACTTCTGGACCAGCGGCAAGTGGTGAAGTTGTAGATATGTCAAAGTTCGAGAAAATGTTAATGGCGATGACAAGCAATATCCAGGCCGTTCGGGAAGAAATTGGTCAGAGCTTAAGTCAAAATGCACTACAAATGAATAGCAATATCCAGGCCGTTCGGGAAGAAATTGATCAGAGCTTAAGTCAAAATGCACTACAAATGAATAGCAATATCCAGGCCGTTCGGGAAGAAATTGATCAGAGCTTAAGTCAAAATGCACTGCAAATAGACCAGAAGTTAAGTCAGAACGCGACGCAGATCCACGCAATGAATCAAAACATTGAGGCTGTTCGAACGGAGGTGGCCAAAATGGTAGATGGCTTCGATGCAAAAATGATTGAGTTACGAGATGACGTTGAATCATTCAAGGAAGAAGTTCAAAATAATCTTGAAAAAGTTCAAAACAATCTTGAAAAAGTTCAAAATAATTTTGAGGACGTTAATAAAAGGATTCAACAGTTGGAAATAAGTGAACCAACCACTCAAGTGATAAGAGAAATTAGCGCTGAGAGGCTTAAGGCACCCTCGTACGATGGAACAACGCCATTTAGTGTTTTCAAGCTCCAGTTCGAAACAACATCTGGTCACAATCGTTGGGATAACGAAAGCGCAGCTGCAGCGCTAATTGTGGCATTAAAAGGCGCAGCTGCAGAAGTTTTGCAGACGGTTCCAGTGGCGGAGCAGAAAAATTACAAGGCGGTGATGGATGCCTTACAGCGAAAATATGACAGTGACCACATAAAGCAAATTCACAGATTGGAGTTAAAAAGTCGTATCCAGAAATCTGGTGAGTCCTTGCAGGAGTATGCTGCGGATATTGAGCGATTGGCACACCTTTCCTATCCTGACGAGTTAAGTGTCGTAGCTGAAAAATTCAAAATAGAGGCGTTTATTGACGGCATACGTGACTTAGATACAAAACGCGAAACAATGCGGAGCCCGAAGACAACATTTAACGAAACAGTAATGGTTGCCCTCACTGAGGAGATGATTGCGTTGACATGCCGCCCATCACTGAAAACTCGTCGGATAGAAGTGGAGGCTGAAAAGAAAAATTCATCGTTCGCCAGCGGTAGCTTCAGCAGAAAATGCTACAACTGTGGTAAGCAGGGACACATGGCACGTGACTGCAAATCACGATCTGCATCACGTTCACCAAGAAGAAAAATTGAAAATCGGATGGAGGTGGATTTTAAAAAGAAAAGTTCATCGTTCGCCAGCAGTAGCTTCAGCAGAAAATGCTACAACTGTGGTAAGCACGGACACATGGCACGTGACTGCGAATCACGTCGTAAACGATCTGCATCACATTCACCAAAAAGAAGAATTGAAAATAGGGTGGACGATGGCGAAAATGGTAGCGGGCAGCAGGCGCGTACGTGGAATCAGGGTTCGATTCCGGAGAGTGAGCCTGAGAAACGACTACCACATCGCAAAGAAAGCCAGCATGAAAATGCGGATGCATTTTTCCGTCGTCTATGTAAAATTGAATGTTCACGAACGGAAAATAAAGCTGGAACAATTGATGTGCGCCGTTTGAACGTTTTGCCTGAAGAGGAGGTAAGATGGGACCAGCGCAGTGATCGGGATCGTGGTGATCGTGAACGAGAGCGTGAAAGGGAACGTGAAAGAGATCGCGAGCGTGATCGCGAACGGCGTGAAGAACGCGACAGAGAACGAAAGCGGGAACGTGAAAGAGAACGTGAACGAGAGGAGGTTAGAGAGCGCGCTGAAAGAGATAAAGTTGAAAAGGAGGATCCAGAACGGCCAGATAAAGATCGTGAGCGCAGAAGAAGAGAAAGGGAACGCGAACATGAGAAAGAGCGAGAACGAGAGCAGTCACGCCGAGAACGTTCTCGAAGTCGGGAGAAGTCTTCTAGACGTCGTTCTAAATCGCGTAAAAAGGAACGTGAGAAAGACCGTGATAAAGATCGCGACAAGATGAAAGCTCGGTGTGACCTGCGAGCAAATACTGAAAGGTCAACTAGTGCTGCTACACAACCCACAACGGAAACGAGGCTTGTCTCCTAAGTTTCGGACTCACTGGGATGGACCTTACCGGATCGTCACAAGGATTAATGATGTTGTATATCGAATCCGAAAATACCCCGGGAACAAAAATAAGTTTAAGGTAGTCCACATCGAAAGGCTGGCACCTTATACTAGGGACGGAGAGACTCTTGTTCGGGACGAACAAGTTTAAGCGGAGGGCAGTGTAGCGAAATTTGGTTTATGCTAGAAGACTCTTGAAATAAATACCAACGAAAGAAACTAAACGATATTAGCACCATCTAGCGCAAAATGCTAAAAATAATAAACCGAACAGACGCTGCAGTAAACAATAAAAAGTCAACAACCGAGAGAAATTATCGCCGTCGTACAACGTACAACGCCATCTAACATCTAGCATAATAGCTAGCTCAACGTCAGTGCGCCATGCTGGTGTATTGTGGTGAAATGTGGATAGTAGTAGAATGCACGCTACAAAGTAGCACTGGTGGGTTGTAGATAATGGTAGAATATACGCCACTTAGAAGGTACTGGATTATTCGAGAGAGTGATGACTGCAGTATAAAAAGGGTTGTCATCTGAGCTGAACACACAGTAGAATTAAACCAGCGAAGCAGAACAGTTGAGTTAGAACAGCGAAGCAATAAGCAATAAAGTGAATACAGTGTGATCCATAGTAGAACAAAACAGTTTTCTATACAGTGTTAAATTAATATTAGAATTTGAACGTTAATAAAATAAACCATTTT
Organism: Tricholauxania praeusta; assembly: GCA_949775025.1. Lineage (NCBI taxonomy): Eukaryota > Metazoa > Arthropoda > Insecta > Diptera > Lauxaniidae > Tricholauxania > Tricholauxania praeusta. Next base: position 63,924,421 of record OX459030.1, on the reverse strand, counting down.
ATAACTAAATAAGTTTGTGTGTTTTTAATTGTTACACAATCCAGTGATCGAACTCAGAAAAGTGTGAGAGATCGAAATTATCGTCAAAGAGACAGAAATTTCGTAACAGTATGATTACGCTCTACGCTCAGCGCGCAAGTGAGCGTAGGTCGCCTTTAAGAAGCGGTGGATCGCTCTGAGTAGTCGGGCGTTACTAGTGCTCTGCAAAGTGACGTACGGCTACGCTCAGCGCATAAGTGAGCGCAGATCGTCTTTTAGAAACGGTGGATCGCTCTGAGTAGTCGGGCGTTACTAGTGCTCTGCAAAGTGACGTACGGCTACGCTCAGCGCATAAGTGAGCGCAGATCGTCTTTTAGAAACGGTGGATCGCTCTGAGTAGTCGGGCGTTACTAGTGCTTCGCAAAGTAAAGTACGATTATGCTCAGCGCATAGGCGAGCGTAGGTCAGTTTTATCGGTGGATCGCTACAAACGGGTGTACGGCGCGAGCGCGTGGCAAAGCAACAACGACTACAACCCGGTATCCTCAAGGCGGACGGACGCGACGAAGCACTTTGATAAAAATATAAATTAGGCTAAGAAACGAATGTATGAAATAAATTTATAGACTATAAAAAGTGAATTATATTAAAGCTTGTTAAAAATTAACTCGGTAGTGTTTCTTTGACCGGATACTTGTACCTCCTTTTAAAAAATATAGCAGCCCGCAAATTATAAATTTTTGTAGCCAAACTCTGGACACCGGCGAGTTTAAACCCTAGCCAAAGGTTCGTTACAATTTTGTCTTAGCTTTATCGCACTTTCTCAACATACCCACTCAGATCATATGTAAATATTGCACGAATGTAATTTTATGGATTTAATCATATGGTCTAATGGATAAATGTTAGAAAAAATTTACCAGCATGCTGTGGGGCTCGGAAAACACAAACATAAAAATACACACCACCACTAAGCTACAGTTAGTTTTCAGTCTAAGCTTGAGTTGACCGAAAGTATTTTTGCTGCTACTTCTCATGGTGACTTTGATGTTATCATTTTAACTGGAACTTGGCTAAATTGTAACTTCCATAATGCGGAATTTTTTGATCTACATATATATAATGTATATCGTAAGGATCGTGACGTTAATGCAACTGGTTGTCAACGTGGTGGTGGTGTGCTAGTTGCTGTAAAACGTGAATTGTTGTCGTCTAATGTGTTGCTGGGAAATACTAACGTGCTACTGGATCAACTATGTGTAGTAATCAGAGGTTCATCGGTATTTCTCTTTATAGTAGTGTGTTACTTGCCACCTAATAGTTCTTTTGAATTATATAAGATGCATCTCAATAACATCTCTACAATAGTTGCTGATTTTTCCATTGACGTTAACCAATTGATGATTGCTGTTGACTTCAATCTCTGTGGTGTTACTTGGTCTGATGTCCGTGGTGATCTTTATCTAACACCATCTAAAGTATCTAGTGCTATTGAAATGTATGTTGTAGATACATTTTTAGATCTAGGTCTTATGCAAGTCAATAACTGTTTTAATGTCCTTAGGAGGCTGCTAGATTTAGTTTTTATTAGTAGTAATATCAATTCAAACACTTACGAATCACCTTTTCCTATATCAGTCATTAGTATGCACCATGTTCCGTTATGCATCACTATATCATTTTATAAATTTGCTGCTGTCAAATCTAATGTTGAAATATCCCACTTTAACTTTAAAAGATGTAATTTTCATCTGTTAAATGATGCCATCAATCAAATTGATTGGGAAAAGGAATTTTATCTTTGAGAAACTATAACACTTTTACTACCTTAATTCATAATGAGTTTATTAATTATGTTCCGAAAGCTAAAAAATATTGTCATAAATGTCCGTGGCACACTCGGGGGCTAAAGAAACTAAAAAATCTTCGTTCAAAGTTTTTCAAAAAATTTATTCATACCAATCAAACTGTTACTTTTTAAAATATCGGCATTATACATATGAAAGAATTAAATTTTTTGGAAAAATACTTATACAGGCAATATATTACAAAATATTAATCTAATATTAAATCTAACCCTAAATCATTTTGGCGTTATGTTAAATCTAAAAGAGGCTGCTCGAATATACTAGCATCAATGTTTTTGGGGGCAGAATCTGCTGATACTTTGTCCATTGCTAATTTATTTGTTGATTTTTTTAAGTCTAATTTCGAACCACCTAGTTACCCTATCCCTAAAGTCTCAAATAATGTACGTCCTGTGATAAATTTTGGTAACTTGTCTCTAACACATGATGATATTTGGAAGGGTATTCAAAATCTCAAACCATCTATACATCCAGATGTCGACGGTTTTTGTGGTTTTCTCATTAAAAACTGTGCACTCAATTTACTTCTCCCCTTGATGATAATTTTTAATAAATAGTTGTCGTCGGGTGTATTTCTGGATTGTTGGAAAGTAGCGTATATTACACCTACGTATAAATCTGGTTGTAAAAATAACATTGCCAATTGCAGACCTATATCCAAGTTGTCCGTAATCTCCAAACTTTTTGAATCCATTGTTAAGGATAAACTATTCTTTGCTGTTAAAAGTATAGTTTCTCCTTATCAACATGGTTTCGAGAGAGGACGCTCAACTATCTCTAACTTAGTCTTATTTAGTGAGCATTATGTATCGGCGTTTTTGCAAGGATGTCAGGTGGATGTAATCTATACTGACTTCTTTAAAGCGTTTGATAAGATTTCACATGCTTTATTAATAAAAAATTTTGAAGCTTTGGGTTTTCATTCAAGTTTCTTGAAATGGCTGGAATCTTATGTACACAATCGCCCATGTATTGTAGTTTTTGATCACATTAAGTCTACTATTTATTTCGCAATTTCTGGTGTTCCTCAAGGGAGTATCTTAGGACCACGGTTGTTTATCATTTTTATTAATGATATTGCGTCTTTATTTGTCAATTGTAAATGCTTATTGTACGCTGATGATCTTAAGCTATTCCTACAAATTAAAAACGTGATTGATTCTGCACTTCTACAGTATGATTTAAACAACCTCCATCTTTGGTCTATTAATAATTTCCTCTTAATTTAAATATATGTGTTTATATGTCTTTTTCTAAGTCTAACATCTTTCTTTCAACCTCGTATAATATTGCAAGCTTTCCACTTATGTCTGTTGTTGAATTTAAGGACCTCGGAGAATTATTTGATTTTAATCTTTCTTTTCGTCCCCATTTGGACTTTGTCATTCCAATAGCATATGCTATGCTTGCTTTTATAAGACGTTTAGCGATCCGTACACTCTCAAAGTTTTGTTTACTTGCCTTGTTAGATCAAGGTTATAATATGCGTCAATTGTATGGTTTCCTTTTTATGAAATACATAAATTTAGAATTGAAAAGGTACAGAACTATTTTACTAAGTTTGCATTGCGTTCGTTAAACTTTGAAAATGGTTCTCCTCCATATAATCCCCGATGCCTTTTGAATGGTTTAAAAACCTTAGAAAGTAGAAGAAATATTTTGTCTCTACTATTCTAACATGACATCGTCTTTAATGCAATTGATTGCCCTGAATTACTTGGTCTGATTCATTTTAATGTTCCAGCAAGAGCTCTAAGGAATCAAGTTTCTTTTTATCTTATAACTTCTCGTACTAATTACATTAAAAAGGGGCCTATTTTTAGAGCTATGATTATGTTTAATCAAGTTAGTGCTCCGAATAATTTAGATTTCTCGGCTACTAAAACGGTCGTTAAGCATATTTTAAATAATTTTTTTTTAATTGATGTACTCGTATTTTATTTTATTCTAGTCTGTAAGAATAATTATGTTCATAAACTAAATTATTATTAAAATTATTTGTAGCCAAGACCAAGTCAAGTTGTCGTCCGTGGCAATTAGTTATACAACTTACTTGTTGTAAATTTGAAAGTATTTCGTCAACAAAAATTTGTTGTTGTCGAGTTTTTGGACAAGATGCATAAAAATATGTACCATCGTCCGAAGGAGTCCATTTTAGGTCAGGCAGATTAAAGTCGCCTAACAAAAAAATGTCGTCATTAGCGTCTAGTTCATTAATAATATATTTTACAAAGTTAAGAATGTATAAATTAGTGTTACAATGCTTAACTTTAACACATAACATTTCAATATTAGACGCAACGGCAATTTCGACTATTGAACTGGTTAAATGATTTTTTATAGCTATTAAGACGCCTCCACCAACAGAAGAAAGATCTTACAAGTGTCTGTCTCTTCTAAAAACATGAAAACTATTATCAAAAAGTTTCATATTGAGAAAACTGTTATTTAACCAAGTTTCGGTAAACACGATATTATCCTCAGAGAAATTCTGAGTTGATAAAAAGATATATTGCGTTTTAGAACGCAAACCCCTTACATTTTGATAGTAAAGGGATAGCCATTTCAGTTTTTTGAATTGGAACGGACAGTGTGTCGAGCGTCGACATTAGTGACTGTCGACTTTTCTTTCGAGTCGACCTAAAAAAGCGATCATCGAAATAACTCAACTCGATGATGTTTGTAATAGATTATTTTTCCGACAATAATTTGTGCGACAGGTGACTTATACAATTTGAGTGAATGAAATTCAAAAATATTTTTAAATTTACTGTCAATTGTCTTACATTTAGCAAAGAATTTTTAAAATACACATTTTTTTAAGCCAGTGATGAAGAGGATGAAGTTCAAAAACAGAAATTAGTGCCTAAGGCCATTCAGCTAAATCATATTGGCGATGGTTGCTTCCAGCTTTTTTGTTTAAATGTTCCGTATCCAGTAGCGTGCGACGGTACCATGTCATTGGCTATGATAGCCAAAAATATTTGTACCTTATGTCAACCTCAAAAATGGTCATAGTCCCCAAAACTATTTTGGGAATTATGATCACTCATAACAATGGACATAACTCCCATGGATGTTATGACCATTTTTGTTTTACTTGTGAATACAAGAGAAATTTTATATTTTTCTAAACATTCACTTTGTTTTGTTATATGCAATAAATTAAAATAGTCTAACTAATCGAAAAGCGGTACACGTCACCGATGACCTTGAACCTTGAATTTTTTGGGGTTATTCATAGCAAGTGTATAGAGCGCCTTCAAATTTTTGGTTTAGCTTGAAAATCGCATTAAATTCTATCGTATGTGTATCCAATGCTGGCTTCGCTAGATACATAAAAGTTAAAATAAGTGGATGGCTTTCGGTCTCTACTCTGGACTTGCATACTCCAATATGTCCAACACCGGCTTCGTTGGCCATCTATTGTCAACGTAACGCTCAAGACATTTGGAGTTATATCCGTTTTTGCGGACTATGTCCGTTTTTAGAAGTGGTTATAGGCCAAAAAAAAAAAATGGAAATTATGACCGAAAAAATTGTGTTGGGAATTATGACTATTGGGGCTATGACCGGCTACCTCGTGCAATTCACGTTTATTATGTGGAGTTTTTTTTACCTTTCCTTTTGAGTCTATCGAAACCTATAATTATGCGTTTCACCTTACTAACAACAATGAACTTTGATAAATTTTCTCTTACATTTTGCCAGCCATTGCCTTCACACATTGGCGGACCCAAGCTATTTAGCTTCCCAGCTAGCGAGTTGGAACTCTTGCTTAACATCCAGTCTTGTTAAGTCTTTATTAAAGTTTCTTGCAACTTCTACATTTCTCTCCATGTGGTATACTTAAACTTCAAATTGATTTGAATTGGTTATCTTAATTTTTTTCCGCGTATTTTATTTAACTTTTTCGACTGTTTTACTTTAATTTTTCAATTGTCGACTAAAGAAACGAACTCGACAAAAAATTGCTACTGTAGGGTAATGTCATGTGACTTTAGTATCCTAACTCAAAAAAAATTTGGTGTATTAAGGCGCACCGCGCCAAAGTGTGATGGCTATTGAGCCGTACTTTTTGTTGAGAGATTAAAGTAAACTAAAGCGTGACCGCTCTTTGAGTTTCGTATTAATTCTGGTTTATTTGGTAAAATTCCTTAACTTATATACCATATTTACAAGTATTTTTGCTTAAAATTATTTCCTAGTATTCTTATGTTTTTCCCATTATTCTTAAAAACTCCTCCTCCATTCTTTTGTCCCTTTCTTGATCGCCAATCAATTGCATTTTTGGTCGATACAAATTGTGGGTTCCCATAAGGAAATCTAATACATCAACAACAACAATTACACTGAATTTTGGCCTTGACTTAAATATGTGATTGGCACTTGATGTAATTCAACGCGTGCAGTTGTTTCGCTTATGCTTAAACAGTGCATTCAAATGCAGTTTGTTGTTGTTGTTGTTTTGGTTTGTGTTGCTTGCCTAATACGTAAACAGCACAAGCCAAGAGGGGTTGAAAATAAATCAAAGGAAATATTTATTTTCAAATTCAAAATTTGTACTTAGATTATTTTTGTTTATATTAAATTTGGTGGGAAAGTTAAAATTGTATTTTTGTTTATTATTTGCCGTAAATCTAATTTTACGAGTTTAGTTGGTGGTCTAAGGTTTTTAACATAAGTTATTTTGTTGTTTCTAAAAAAAGTGGTGGTTGTGGTAATAGTGACTATATGAGTACACTACACCCTAACCCTTAAGCGAAAATTTATCTGTCAAAGTCAAATTTTTAAGATGGTGGAGTTTTATAAAAATTTACATTTTTGGGAATTTTTTTTTTTTTTTTTTTTTTTTTTTTTTAGTCTATATTATATATGTTGTTAGCAAATATTTTAGAAGTAAAATATAATATAAAAATTCATTCAAGCATTCATTCAGTTAGGATAAGATTTAACATTACTAGTATTTTATATAATTCAAATTTAATTTTAGGTATTTTTATCTGTAGATAATATAGTGCATTAAAAATTTTAATTAAAGAAGTTATAAAGATAATGTAAAAAAAATCAACTATAAGTGGATTTTTATATTTAAAAGTAAATCATTTATAATATTAGGTTTTAAGTTTTAAATTGAAATTAGAGTATAATTAAATTTTACAATTATTCTTATTTTATGTGCTTACAAACTTTTTTAACATATTATTATGAAATTTCTTATGTTTATTATTAATGTCTATAATGGAATTAACTCCTTGTCTACTAATTATTTTATAAGGTCCGTGATATGGACTTTGATTTTTCTTTCTACTTTCTAATTTTACTAAAACTAGATCTCCTTCTTGGAAATCAGATACGTTAACATTTTTTGTCATATTCAATTTTTCTTTTGTTTTTGACCATTTTAATAATTTCTTTTGCTTTGTTTATGGAAGTTTTCAATCTTATTTTTAACTCATTTGCATAATTGTTTAAATCATAAATTTTTGTTTCATCTTTTATCACATCACCTGGAAGAGTTGGTAGTTTGCCAAAAATTAATTCGTATGGAGAGTAATGAGTGTCTACATGTGGAGTTGTATTGTATGCAAATGTGTAATACGGAATCCATTTATCCCATTCGTTATCATCTGCGAAAGAAAGAAGATACTCGTTAAGAACTCTGTGGTTCCTTTCAAGTGCTCCTATTGTTTCGTGATGATAAGGTGCTGAGAAAATTTGTTTTATTTTCAATAAATTGCATACATTTTTCATGATTTCATTTGTAAACTCTGTTCCTCTATCCGATTTCAACGTTTTAAAACAACCGTACTTTAAAATTAATTGTTATACAAGTGTAGAGGCTATAGACCTTGCGTCTTTAGTTTCAATTGGATGTGCAATGACAAATTTGCTAAGATCACATTGCATTGTGAGTATGTAGCGGTAACCGTTTGAAATTCTAAGCGGTCCTACTGTGTCTATTGTAATTGTTTCAAAGCAAGTAGTTGGTGTGTCTGTTATGGTCATCTGTTCCTTAACGTGTCGAGTTTGTTTGTTACGAGCGCAATCTTCACATTTGTTAATGTAATTCTTTACCATCTGTCGCATAGCGTTGTTTTAATTTTAGAATGGTTTTCCTAATTCCTAAATGTCCTCCTTGTGGTGAATCATGGAATTCTTCAATTAATTTGTTTTGCATGGATTTATTAGTAATTCTTTTAGGGGGTCTATATATCAAAATAGTTAGCGATTTCCTACTTTTTTCATAACTTTTCTGCTGCAGCTTGTTATATAACTTTTTAAATTCTTTTTTATGCATAAATTCAAATATTTTATCTTCTTCATCTAGCGCTAGTTCTTTAATGTTCAATTTATTCATTTTAGATACTAATTTCTTCAGAATCAACTCTAGAGTTGCTGAATCGTCATTAGACCTCGCATGCATATTTTTATAATTTTTACTTGAAGGTGGCTTCATCGAAATCGAATCTGGATTCGTCGACTTATCGCTACTTCCTACGTGCACAATATCATTTATAATTGTGATACATGTATCTTTTTCATTTAAATATCTTTTATCGCTTAAATCAAAATGTAATTTCTTTACATTCCTGACGTCAGTTATAGACGTGCAATCCCATATAAAGAGTTGACCATTCTCATGCTGAGATATACATGTCTCCTGTTCTATTTGATTTTCTTCTTTTTTCTTCCTACTTCCCCTTGTAGCTACCATGACTTTATGATTGCTCGTTTCCTCTTTTGGTATCAAAGTTTTAAGTATATCAGAATTTACTATTCTTGATAATGCATCGGCATTAGTATTAATTTTGCCTTGTTTAAATTTTATTTCAAAATCATAATCAGAAAGATCGAGTCTAATTCTCGTCATTTTTGATGATGGGTTTTTGTGGCTAAACAGTGAAACTAAAGGTCTGTGATCGGTCACAACAATGAATTTCTGTCCATACAGGTATGGCTTGAAAAAATTTATACCCCAATGTATTGCTAATAACTCTTTTTCTATTATAGGCTTGTTAATGTCATGTTTTTGTAAAGTTTTACTTGCGTATGATATCGGTAGATCTTGACCTATTTCACCTTGTGATAATACTGCTCCTAAAGCGTAATTTGAAGCGTCAGTTGTTAAAATGAAAGGTTTACCTATTATTCCGTCAGTGTCAATCGCAAAGTCATTATCGACTGCATGAAAATAATGTCCTATAATGTCACATTGAAAATCTAGCTTCAATTTCATTACTCCTAGCGTTAGGGTTCCTTCATTTGTAATTCCTGTTAGCCTACATTTATTTTCTGTCATCAAATTAGTTTCATTAATATTTTCTATTTTGCAGATTGAAATATCCGCTCCTGTATCAATTAAAAATTTTAAATCTTGTTTTGAGTTTTTACATCTGACAATGATATAATTTGTATTTTTATCCGAGATATTGTAAATCTTTAATTCTGCTGTCCCGGATGATCTTCCGTTGAGACCTCCGAGCGATTTTCGTTTCCCTGTGTACTGTCACTAACGACATACAATCTATTGTTATTATTTCGATACCTATTGTTATTGTTCCAATTTCTATCATTGGAACTTGAATTTCTTCTGTTACTATTATTAAAGTTTGTATTGTTTGAATTTGAATTTCTCTTGTTATAATTATTGTTCCTGTTGTTGTTATTATTGAAATTATTTTGGTTTTGTCTGTTTTCGTTATTGTTGCGTTGAGGGTTATTGTATCTATAATTTTGTTGTCGTGTGTTGAAGGAGTTACTGTTGTTTCTGTCATTTTGTTGTCTCCTATTAGAATTGTTTTAATTGTTTCTGTTAGTGTTGTTTTGTTGTCTATTGTCTGAATAGTTGTTAGACCTGAAGTACATTAAATGATTATTTGTTTTTATGTTATTTTCTAGTTCAAGTGCTAAAGTTGTTGCTTCTGCTAACGTCTCTGGTTGGTCCGTTTTTAAAAATTGTTAACGCATAGCTTTCATTTATTTTCTTTATTACGTTCATTTGTTCTTCAGTTGCGGTTGCTGATAATTCAATAGTTTGTAAATTGTTCAGTTCGGAAATTAAAGTTAAAAGTTTGTCTTTATAGTTAGTTTCCGAGTTGTTACGTTGTGTGATTGAAGATAGTTGTGTATATATTTGTGCCGTTGTTAAGTTGCTTTTAAAAGATGTATTCAATGCTTTCTTAAGTTTGTTAAAGTCGTCTATATTGTCTGTGAATCCTAGGGTAGTCTTAACGTTTGCACCTAACTTGACATTAAGTATTAATGTTATCAAATTTTTCTTATCTTCTACAGAGTAAGTATTGTAAATAAATTCTATAATTGTTAGGAATATATTTAAATCCTTTTGTAAACCCGTAAAAATTGGGATGGTTTTTAAAACCAATTCCAAATTAAAAGGAGTCGTAGGCATGGTGTTTGTTTCTATATCATCTGTTGTATCATCTTCTTCCATATGAGTTGTTAAAATATTTTTTGTTTTGCGTAGTAATATATAAAATTGCTCAGTTAATTGAAGTATTTCTAGTTTTCTAAAATTCTTAGCTTTATTTTCAAACTGAAGCTTATATATATCTAGAAATTGAAGTTTTAGTTTGACTGTTGATTTTTTATACTTCCTATTTGGAGTTTTTTTTTTTAAATTGACTAAGATTTTATTTACTTCTTTGTAAATTTCTTGTAATTCTTCCATAAAAGAGAGAAAATAATTTATGGTTTGTTTGTGTCAATTATGCATTTTGAATTCTGTTTACATGTTTAAGTACATATGTTTTACAGTAATTATTTATTTTGTATGCCAAATATAAAAATACTACAATTACTAAAATAGTGATTACCGCTGTCGTCGTTATGGCTTTGACATCAGTTCTAGTTACTACAGAATCGATGTTATTTTCTATACTCTCATTTATTATTATTTGGTCCTTTTTGTTTGTGTCCCACATCATTATTTGGAAAACTGTGTCGGTAAAATTCGGTATCATCTAAAGTGATTTTGTCATTGATTTTTTTTTTTTTTTTGGTTGCCGTCTGGTTTTTCTGTGTTTCTGTTTATCTTGAAGCTCTAACCTGTTGATTATTTCATCCAATTTGAGGTTTTCCACTGTCGTGATGAAAATTCTATCATATTCTTCCTCAGTGAACTGGAACTTTTGGTTGGTCATTTACGTTTTAGTATTGGTTTGTTTTTTGTTTTGATAATTTTTCTTTTCCTGTTTGATGAGTTGGTGCAGACGCTTCTGATCCTCTTTGTCTTTGGTGATTGTTATGATGTTATACAGCTCACGGATGTTCTTCCTGGCTTTTACCTTCCTACCACCTCGTACTCTTTTCTTTGGTGTTTCTGCTGGTTTTTCTGTTGCTATAGTTTTATGGAATTCTCTTGTCGCTTTTTGCTGTTTTAGTTGTCTTTCTCTTAGTTGTGCAAAAGTTATTGGCTTTGGGCCAGCTGTCTTCGATATCGGGATGTACACCGGTGGTTCTTCTACTGATGGTATTAGGGATTTCGGTACGTATGTTTGAATAGTTGATGCAGCCCTCTCGAAAATTTCGTTGAAGTTGATTTGTTCTGATGTATCAACTGGTATGATGACTTCTTCTTCGGTAGTTTGTTTCGTCAATGTATAGTTGAAGTAATTTTGTCAAAAATTCTATTGAATTCCTTTAAATCCTCAGTCCAGTTTGTATTTGGCAGGATCACCATGTAGGGTAATGTCATGTGACTTTAGTATCCTAACTCAAAAAAAATTTGGTGTATTAAGGCGCACCGCGCCAAAGTGTGATGGCTATTGAGCCGTACTTTTTGTTGAGAGATTAAAGTAAACTAAAGCGTGACCGCTCTTTGAGTTTCGTATTAATTCTGGTTTATTTGGTAAAATTCCTTAACTTATATACCATATTTACAAGTATTTTTGCTTAAAATTATTTCCTAGTATTCTTATGTTTTTCCCATTATTCTTAAAAACTCCTCCTCCATTCTTTTGTCCCTTTCTCGATCGCCAATCAATTGCATTTTTGGTCGATACAAATTGTGGGTTCCCATAAGGAAATCTAATACATCAACAACAACAATTACACTGAATTTTGGCCTTGACTTAAATATGTCATTGGCACTTGATGTAATTCAACGCGTGCAGTTGTTTCGCTTATGCTTAAACAGTGCATTCAAATGCAGTTTGTTGTTGTTGTTGTTTTGGTTTGTGTTGCTTGCCTAATACGTAAACAGCACAAGCCAAGAGGGGTTGAAAATAAATCAAAGGAAATATTTATTTTCAAATTCAAAATTTGTACTTAGATTATTTTTGTTTATATTAAATTTGTTTAGAAGATCAAAAGATTTGCATTTCCGGTGTTTTTAAAGTTTTGGGACAATTTGTTTTTTCAGTGAAGAAAAAAATTTTAAACTTTACAATTTTACTTAACTACGGATTTGTTCTCAGATCTTGAGATACCTCAATTTGTTTAGAAGATCAAAAGATTTGCATTTCCGGTGTTTTTAAAGTTTTGGAACAATTTTTTTTTCAGTGGGGAAAAAATTTTCAAATTTAAAAATCTTAATTAACTAGGAATTTGTTCTCAGATATTGAGATACCTCAATTTGCTTAGAAGATCAAAAGATTTGCATTTCCGGTGTTTTTAAAGTTTTGGGACATTTTTTTTTAGTGTATGAAAAAATTTTGGACTTTGAAAATTTAAGCTAACTGTTATGATTTGCTCTTAGCAACCATAAATTAATCATAATTCATGGTTTTTAATGTTTTTCTAAAAAAACACTAATTGGAGAAGTCTAACTTTGACCATGAATACCATAGGATCCCTATGGTCAATTCAAGCAAAAGCTGTATTATTTTTCTGTCCACAACATAAAAAAATCATAGAGATATCTCAATTTGTTCAGAAGTTAAGATATTTGTAACGAGCAATGCCAGATCCCGCCACTGTGCGTCGTTCGATCTCGCTAAAAATTTGCATCAGTTGTTTTTGACAATAGCCTTGTTGTATTCGCTTTGGTTAAGCCTAAAAGTGAATAAAACGCATAACAGACAGAAATTCTGTTTTTAAATCGGAGAATAAAACGCATAACAGACAGAAATTCTATTTTTAAATCAGAGCCGACTTTATGGTTGTGAGGTTGAACGGGGCCTAGCGCGGTATCAGTACATAATTTTTTTTTTCAAATTATTGGTATCAAATCATTTCAAACTGTTGTTATAGTGTCGCAGACGCTAATACTAAAGTTTTCTTTTCAATTTCTGTTGTTTTATCACTGTTTTTATTTTTATGTGTTTCTGTTTTAATATTTGGGCCTAGCACTGACTGGGTGCACAATGCCTTGCGCGACCTAAGAACGTTTCTTCAAAATTCCAGCAAAGTTTCAATATATTTTTGATTATTTTAGGTTTGTGTTCATAGCCAATGCAATTAGCTTCAAACGCTAGCAAAGACAAAAAAAGTTTAATCAATTGAACTAGAAATTGAGCTAGTTCACGCATTTGTACGAAATTTTGGGTTAACCAAAACCAATAAAATGCAGCTAATGAACCGAGTCCCATAGTGCTTTTTGTAAAAAAAGTTTACTATTAGATAGGCTACAGTTAGGGCTACCAGATGACCTGCCTACAAAAGTAGTGTATGTCAAAAAATTTCAATTTTCGAATGAAAACCAAAAATTTTTTTAGTCCCATAAAATTATTTTTTTAATTAATTATTTATTATTTAATGTCAACTAATTAACTAAAAAAAAGGTCATCAGTTTTTACTTGCAAAAAAATTTAAATACATTTCCAAGTTATTGCTTTGCAGCAACTTTTAATATAATATTACGATTTCATTTAACCGCGTAGGCATACATATTCGTGTGTACCTACAAAGTTCTCAGTAATGGAAATGGGTAGCACTATGGCAAAATCGAAACTTGAGAGCAGGTACCCAGTGTGCCAAACGGATCCGCTTCGAATTCGAAACGGACTCGCTTCTTCGGATCCATCTCGTACTCGTTTTCGTATGAAATTCCTCTCGAAAAAGCAGAACAATCGTCCGCTTTGTCGGATCCGTCTCGAACTCGGAACGGACTTCATATACGGATCCGTTCCGGATTCATTTTTTGTAAATACAGCGGATCTCTTCCGGACTCGTTTTTTGTAAACTAAATGGATTCGAAACGGACTCGTTTTTTTTTAAACATAACGGATTCGAGACGGAATCGTTTTTCTTTAGTAAAGCGGATTCGAGACGGACTCGTTTTTTTAAATAAAATGGAACAAGGTACCCAGCCACTGTATAGAAAAACAACCATCACCGTGTTTAGCAGACCCGAAAATATAAGAATCAATACCAACAGCCCGTATCTCATGCGGAATTATCTTTTGGGAAGAGTTATAATCACTCGCAAATAAAATGAATGAAATTAATTCATGAATCGGACATTAGCGACCTCTAAATATCAATATTTTTTAATAAAATTTTCAGTGCCTTATTTTTTTACATAACACTAACTACTTTTCATATAAGCAACATCAAAATCGAAAACTTGATTTTTTTTGGTCACTCTAATATACATTGGCGGTCATGAAAACCGCACTACCACAAAAAATCATTAAAATTCGATATTATTGAGATTTGTATTGAAAAAAATATTTTTTTATTAGTTATTATTATTAAGTTCATACGAGTATGATTACATGTTTAAAAACAAATAAACATTTTTTGAACTCACACGCCCATTTTTTTTTTGACTAAAAATAATAATCTGGAAAAAAGTTAATGCTTTAACGAATCCTTTCATTGTTTATTTTACAGAAACTGATCAGTATCCTGTAATCTTCAATGTTGCTCCTAAATACTAATATTGTATCTTGATAAAAAAAAATATTATACTGTTGCTTTTCCTTTAGCTTGTATTACAGTCATTGTCCTTGATGGCATGGAATCAACTAAGGCATTGAGGTTATCGTCCTGTATCACATTATACCAAAAGCTAAAATTGATTTTTTTTTGTTTCGAGCTTCTGGTCAGTAACTTTGCCCTTCATTATATGCTACAAGTGCATATAAAAAACTTATGTATTTTCGTTAAATTTTATTGCAAGTTTTTTACTGTTTTCTCGAATAAATTCTACATTTTTTGTCCGACATCCGCAAAATTATTCTTAAAATATTTGCAAAAGAATGGCCTTTTATTTTTAATTCTAAAAATATAAAAAAGAAAAAATTTTTCATTCAAATGGGGCAGTTGAAATATAGTGATTTTTAAAAAAGTCAGTTTTTTGAACTTTGAGCGCTTGTAACTTCATCAAATCTTATTTGAATCAAAGAAACAGCATACCGTTAGAGAGGAAGTAAAAATATCTTTGGAGTGCTGAAAAACGTTTTTGAGTCGAAAAAAAATTTATCGAGATATAGCCAAATATATGAAAAATGTGCCGAAAAAGGGGTTTTTTGGGGATATCTCGAAAACGATTCTTAAGAAAAAAATATGGTTGCCATTTTTGGAAACTACGCCCCAAAATACATAGGAAAAAGTCTATGAGAAACCCGATCCTTTTTCTTGTAAACTAGTGTTATTGATTTTTTTGGAAAACAACAAAATTTTTATGCATTTTTCGTCCGCCCGGTACCACTATAATATTTATACCGTAAAAACTAATTGAGGCTCCACGATTTTTTTGACGAATTCTAGTTTGGAAGGGTTCAATGCATCTCTATAATTTTTTTTCAGATTTTTTCGAGGCGGAGCAAGTCATTAAAATTCAATTGTTGATAGAAAAATTGCTAATTAACAACAAAAATGCAAAATTTTTGCAACTTTTTATTTTTAATACATAAGTTCAACTTATTATCTACAGAAACTAAAAAATTTCGTCACGATCAGTCAAGCAGTTCAAAACTTATAGCATTTTAAAAAAAAGTTTAATGAAAACTTTGACTGGCAATAATTATTGCAACAACAATTTTTTTTAAAAAATTTTTCCGTACACTAATTTCTACCATTTGCAGCTACTGATTTATATAAAAAACTTTGAAAAAAATTTCAGACATGTCGGTTTCGCGTATTCTGACCCTATAGTTAAATAATGTTTTATACAAGTTCAAAAGGTTTGACCAGCTTTAGAACTAAAACTACATGACATGAGGCTTCCACCTGAGTTTAGCGTCAAGTGTTATGCCTAGATATTTCGCTGTATTCTCGTACGGAACTATTTGTTGATTTATATATACTGGCTTGTGCTCTATACGTTTATTAGTAAAGTTGATATGCTCTGATTTAGTATCATTCGGCTTGATGCGCCACCTAGTTCAGCGTTGAACTTCAGTAATGGCCATTTGTTATTTTTCTGTTGACTCGTACTATTATCACCAATAGCTAAAATTGCAGTATCGTCAGCACCAATATTTTCACTCAATGTGGGTAGGTCACTAGTGTATAGGAGGTAGAGAACTGGTCCTAATACACTACCTTGAGGCAAGCCCGCTTGAATGTTCTTCAGATCAGAATAAGCGTCCTCTTGTTTGATTCTGAAGTAACGTTCTGATATATATGATTCCAGAATTTTTGAATATTGGACAGGAAGCAACATTTTAAGTTTATGGTTCAATCCCTCATGCCAAACTTTATCGAAAGCAGGTGCTACATCAAGGAATATTGCTGAGCATACTTTCTTTTCTTCTAATGATTTTTCAGTAGTGTTAGTAATTCTATGGACGTAATCAACTGTAGAGTGTTGGTTCCGGAAGCCAAATTGATGATCCGGAATGAGATGTTTATCTTCGATGATTGGTTTTAGTCTTTTTAATAGAAGTTTTTCAAACAATTTGGACATAATCGGCAACAATGAAATTGGTCGATATGATGCTGTTTCATAGGGTGGCTTTCCAGGTTTGGGTATCATAATAACTTCAGCCATTTTCCCTAATAATGGTACATATTGTAATCTGAATGATGAATTAATCAGATTAGTTATTTTAACCAATGCTTTCCTTGGTAGTTGTTTAATTCTTTGGCCAGTGATCAGGTCAAAACCAGGTGCTTTTTTCGGGTTGATGGCTTTGATTTCTTTTTGATTTCAGCTGAGTTACAAATGGTATTTCCATAACTTCTTGTTCAATAATGTTTGGTAACAAAGTAGTGTCAAGATGTTCAGCAAATCTGGATGCTTTCTGTTCATTATTTCTAGCCCAGCTGCCATCCATGTTTTTAATTGGAGGTGTTTGCATGATTGGCCTCTTCAGCCTTTTGGTAGCCTTCCAGAGTGAATATTCTGTACTGGAGTCATTTGTCAGTTCACAGAGAAATTCAGTTATGGCATCGTTCTTAAGTTGTTTTATTTCGTTTCTCAGTTGTAAAGTTAGGTTATTCAGTCTAGTTTTGTCTTGTGGGGCTCTGGTTTGATGCCATTTTTTCTCGCTTTTCTTTTTTCAGAAATCAGCGCTAATATTTCTTTAGAGTAATTATTACCTTTCAGTTTCCTCCTAATTTCAGGTGTATTTTGCCACGCTGAATATTGGATATTATTGATAAGCTTTTCCACCTCGAAATCTAACTGCTCTTGGGATTGTAATGGAAGTGCTAATTCAATTCTTTCGTCAAGAATAGTTCTGAAGCTATCCCAATCAGTCTATTTGTTAGTTAGATGAGGATTAGTTTGCTTTGTGATTTGCTTTTTCGTTTTTCATACGAATTGTACTAAGAAACAAAGTAAATGCGCGGTTCGCTGGTTTGATCTAGGAAGCTGAAACTTTGGGAGAATTTTCTTCAAACCCGATTCTATTATATAGGCACACAGCACCGCAAATTTTTTAAAAAAAAATATAAAAATACCTCCTTTGGGTGTACTTTTTCCGCATTTTTGGTCACACGAAAAATGTGGGCGTGGATGTACAACAGTGGGTGGCGACCCCCATTCAATTAAAAAACCCAAATTGCTATATCTTGGCACTTAAGGCAGACTTTTTCTACGTTTTAGTAAGTAGGTTTTTTCGTTAAATTTCAACGGAATTGGACATAAACTCTGTCCGCGCAGTTTTCAGGTTTGAGTTAAGAAGCTCAAATGTTGGGACAATTATTTTTATTCCTCAAGCTATAATATAGGAAAAAATAAACAAAATCCCTGTCCTGTCAGCTAAAAATTATGCGACAACATTAGGATTACATGAGTGGTGCAAATTTTTAGCCATGACCCTTATTGGTCTTTTTTGTTTATTTTCATATAAATGGAAATCCATATTATTTTCTTTGAGTAGCCTAATTGCTTCTTTATAACCATATGACTCGCTACAATTCATTTTGACTGTTGAATCATTGATTAATTTCATTTGAAAAGCACTTTCATTTATATGAGCTTTTATCAAGCAGTATAAGTTCTCATATGATATAATTCCATTCACAACAATAGGTGGTGGTCAGTGGCGGATACAAGGGGGGGAGGCTATGGGGGCTGAAGCCCCCCCCTGAGAGCGAAAAAAAATATTTTTATTCAAGAACGTTCATAGAAGATCGAACAAATCAAAGCAGTTCAGGCTTTGACATCTGAAAACCAACTCTTAGCAATTTACACTCATTGTTTTCAGACATTATCTGAATTTGTGTGCAGGAAAATCATGCGATGTTTCTAAAATTCGTAACATGCTAGGCACAGTTTCATCAAACTTCTTCCCGAATTCATCTAAAAGAGTAGAACTATTGTAAATCTTCCTGTATTTTCGCTCAGTCGCAAACTATAAGATCCGACACTACAAATCTCTTCAGCCTGTACTCATGTCAAGCAAATTATCAACCTGTTTTCAGAAATGCGAAAAAATTAAACGTTATTTGATGATATTTTTAATGAAGTATCTTCAATCGCTGTTGAGTTAGACACTTAATTGATTCTTTCCCGCTCGTAAATAAATAAATAATAAAAAGTAAAATATACCCAACACTGAATTTATAATAACTTTGTCATCCCGTTTGTAACGCATAGATGCTCTTTAAGGAAAAAATACGACTTTATGAAACATTTTAGTCTTCATCATTTATTTTCAGTTCACTTCAAAAAAACTTGATTTCCGAAATGTAAGTCCTCTTGTTTTTTTTTAATTCCCATAAAAACTTTGATAAATATAAGAATTTTCGAAACCGGTCTGATCGTGGAGAAGCTAAGTTCAAAAAATTTTTTCTTTCAAATTCCGTGTTCCGACGTAATTTGACCAGCAAATATTCTTATATTTACATATCTATTTAGTTATCATTGAAACTATTGCTGCGATTTTAATGAAACTTGGTGATTCATTATACTAAAATTTGGCTTAAGAGGTTAGTTTATGGAAAGCTATTTCTGGATTAAAATCAGACTGGGTTGTACCAGTAGGTGTGTCGCCGCCCTAAATTTTAAGACTAATATACAAGCCATTGTGCTAAAAATTGGTATGCGAATTTCGATCACGAATAAAATTCATTTCATATCGAAAAGTAGGCGGAATTGAAGAAGTGGGTGAAGAACATTTCGACTATTTAATTTCTATTCGATTTTTTTCAACATTTTCCATATTATTTTAATTTTTCCAAGCTTTTAACTTTTTCCAATACATAAATACATATATTCCATAAGTATTTTTTCGTCTTTTTCAACCTCTTTCAACTTTATTCGTCATTTTCTTTATTGATTCAACATTTTTCAACTTCTGCAATTTTTTGAGAGTTTTTCAAACGTTTTCAATATTTTTTATCATTTACCATATTTTTTTGACATTTTAAATTTTTTCAATTTTTCAACATTTTTCAGCATTTTCCTTATTTTTTCGACTTTTTCAATTTCTTCAAACAGTCTTTTGCAACTGTTTCAAAACTTTTCAATCTTTTTACATTTTTTCTCGACTTATTCATGCTCTTCAACGTCTTTTTAACATTTATTTAAAAGGTACTTTCAATGCAGTGTTAGGCATGTGAGTTTCGGCATGGCCGAATATTACTAGTTTTAATTTATTTTTATTTCACATTTCTTTCTCAAATGTTTCAGAGCCGCAATATTCTATCCTTATTTGGATCATAAAATTTCAGAATCAAAATCAAAATTCCAGAGTACATTTTTGAGAACTTTACCCTTAGAACTTTTCATACCGGTAATCGGTATAAAACGTTCGATGAGGCATGTTGACAAAATCATAGAATCTGCTCTCACTTACGAAAGTGAAAAGTGATTGCAGTTAGGTTGAGCGCTAATCCGAAATTAAGTTGTGTCATCAGCATTGTTGTAAAACTTATTTCAAAGATACTTTGAATTCAATGAAAGCATTGCCCATTACACTAGCTTACAATTTTGGGCCTCATATTGAGATATGGTTAGAAGTTTTCCTATGTATTTTAGGGCGTAGATTCCAAGAATTAAAACCATTTTTTTTAAGAATCGTTAAGAAAAAACCCTTTTTTCTGCACTTTTTTCGTTTATTTGATCATATTTCTATCAATTTTTATTCGACCTAAATCGGTTGCACACTATTCAAAAATTAATTTTATCTTCTGTCTAACGATCTACTGTTCAAGAGAATAGGAGAGGATTTGCTGGAGTTACAAGCGGTCATATTCCAAAAAGAGTGACTTTAATGGTCTTTTCAAAAAAGTTTAAACTTTTGTTTTTTATATTTTTAATATTCAGGATGAAAATCTATTTTTAACAAATATTTTAAGTACCTATAATATAGGTCCTATATATATGCTCAAATCTGATACAAAATGTTAAAGTTGATCAAAAATCAATGAAAATATGGTTCCTTTTACACCATGAACCAACAGACTTGGACATATGGGAATGCATGAAAATATGGAAATTACCCTTTTTCATTGATTTTTGATTAACTTTAACTTTTTGTGTCCGATTTGAGCAAATATATACTTAAAATACATATTTGTTAAAAAATAGATTTTGAAAGGTTTTTGGATTTAAATGGAGCAATTGAAATTTTGTGACTTTTTTGAAAAGACCAAAAAAGTCACTCTGACCGCTTGTACATAACTCCATCAAATCCTATCCTTATCTCATGAACAGCAAACCGATAGACAGAATATGAAATTAATTTCTGAATAGTGTGCAACTGATTTAGGTCGAAAACAAAAAATCATAGAAATCTGACCAAATAAATGAAACAAGTGCAGAAAAAAGGGTTTTTTGGGGATATCTCAAAAACGATTCTTAAGGAAAAAGAAAAAAATTATCCAAATAAATGAAAAAAGTGCAGAAAAAAGAGTTCTTTTGGGGATATCTCGAAAACGATTCTTAAGAAAAAAAAAAATTGTTGTCATTTTTGGAATCTACGCCCTAAAATACATAGAAAAAAGTATATGAGAAATCAGATCTTTTTTTGTAAAAGGTGTTATCAAAACCAAAAAAAAAAACAAATGGAATCGTTCTTCCAATGCATTACAATTCTACTGCAAGTATTTGCCACAATTCCAGCAGAACAAAGTTTTTCTGTGTTAAAATGATTGAAATTTTGTATTGTATTTAAGGTCTACAATGACAGAAGATTGCTTGAATGGATTTGCTCTGGAAAATATTTATAAACAAATCTATATCAGCTCAGCTGAAATTGTTGAATTATTTTTCCAGAAGAAACCTCGCCGTCTTGAAACCCTTGACTGGACTACTGATTAGATTGTTGTAATATGTCAAAAAATATAAATATTGCTCGATGAAAAATTTAATCAATGTGTGTTTTCATTCAATAAAAATGTTAGCCCCCCCCTGAAGGAAATCCTGGATCCGCCACTGGTGGTGATGATGGCTCTTTTTTAGTTTTCTTAGGAGTTCGCGTGTCTTTTTTCAAAGTGTTTGGTGAAGGTGTTGTATTCATTTTTCATTTTTCATTTTTCGTTTTTAATTTTTATTCTTTTCTCTAATCCATTCAGTTTCCTTAGACAGCTCATGTTCAGTACCATTTTTTTTAGCTGGTGCTGGTGTACTTGCTCTAGAGGATGTGGGAGTTGCGGCTCTTGAGGCAATTACAAAAGGAGTACCTGGTCTTCCTTTTAGTAGATTTTCTTTAAGCATATCAATTTGTTTTTGTAAGTCCACACTTTGAGAATTTAGACGAACAATTTCGCTATCTGCATGTTGCCATCGACTGACCGCGAATTGCCATTGATTAAACAGCTGCTGTTCATTTTGACTGCGTTGATAATTTTCTTGGAAAAGCGATTGGTTTTGCTGACTGAGTATATACTCATTGGGTGAAGCTGCTATTATGCTATTGAGACTCATGTCACATTTAAATTAAGCACATGCCATGGCTTATGCGATAATAAAATGTGCTACAGTGGAATCGCGATAGTTCATAATCGCAAGGGACCAGCAATTTTTTACGAATTGCAGAGGTTTTCGATTTAACGAGGTTTCGATTTTTTCGATCAATTTTTTTTTTGCTCCATTATCATAGCTGAAATGATATTTTGCTTTTGCAACACTTATAAAGTCTTATTCGTACGTTTGTTTGCCATTTTCACGCCACACTATCTTTTTCACAGCAACGAACAAACTGACCATGAAATCACAAAAAATTCCACCAAAAAATATGAACGATGAACGTAGCCTACTATGATTGATATTGTTTTTTAAACTATAGTTCCATAGAATTTTGTTTTGCATTACGAATTATAAGAGGTTGTCAAATCCAATTACGATTTATTAGAGGTTAAACAGACTTTATTGCACAAATAAAATACGAATTATCGAGGGGACCAAAATGTATGGAATTTTTACGAATTAAAGCGATTTTTTCAAGGGACCAACAGTTTGCTACGAATTATTGAGATTTTCGAATTATCGCGATTCCACTGTATATGCAATGCAATATGTTATTATATTATACTAGCTATCCCGGCAGACGTTGTTCTGCCCTTACCGGTAGGTGGCGCGAAGCTGTATGAACTCATGCTATGGAATGTTAAAGCGAATCAGCCCATTTTTAAAGCGAAATCAACTTCTGTCCCTACTCTTTTACATAAAGTACCTTACTGCTAGGTGGTGCGATGAGTTTAATTTATTATAGTTTTTGCGTTTTATATTATTACCAAGTCTCAATCATCTGCATCTAATAATTGCTGATATATACAAAATGTTGTTTTATTCGAATTTTCTCATTGAAACTTCTTTTTTCCCGTACTCATTCATCTGCATCACCAATTTTGGTATTTTCTTATATGGAAAGCGTGGTACTGCACGGTCTTAGCTGTGCCTCCTTATATAAAAGATACTTGTTGTAACTTCCATGTGAATCGATGCAGTGGTCTTTGTAAAAATGCTATTTCAAAAATATTTTTGTATGAGGGCCACTCTAAATAAAAGTTTTGTAGGCTTAACTATGCATCTTAACATAAAAGTTACGTGGTGTAAATTCGGTATGAATTGATTAACCGGTCATAGTGAAAATGATTTTTTTTTTAAATATATTTGTATGAGGGCCACCCTAAATAAAAATTTTATAGGCCAAACAGTGTCTCTTAATATAAAAGACACGTGGTGTAAATTCCATGTGAATCGATGTAGTGGTTTTTGTGAAAATGATATTTTAAAAATATTTTTGCATGAAGGCCACCCTAAATATGCACCTTAAATAAAAGTTTTATGAACTTTACTATGTTTCTTAATATAAAAGGCACGTGGTCTAAACTCTATGTTAAACGATGGACTGGTCATTGTGAAAATGCTATTTTAAAAATATTTTGTGTAAGGGCCACCCTAAATATGCAGCCTAAATAAAAGTTTTGTAATCATAACTATGCCTCTTAATATAAAAGCTACGTGGTGTAAATTCGGTGTGAATCGATTCATCGGTCTTCGTGAAAATGCTATTTTAAAAATATTTTTGTTTGAGGGCCACCCTAAGTATGCGCCTTAAATAGAAGTTTCATAGACCAAACCATGTCCCTTAATATGAAAGCTACGAGGTGTAAATTCCATGTGAATCGATGCAGTGGTCTTTGGGAAAATGCTATTTTAAAAATATTTTTGTATAAGGGCCACCCTAAATATGTAGCCTATATAAATGTCTCATAGACTAAACCATGTCTTTTAATATAAAAGCTACGTGGTGTAAATTCCATGTGAATCGATTTATCGGTCTTCGTGAAAATGCTATTTCAAAAATATTTATGTTTGAGGGCCACCCTAAATATGCCCCCTAATTTTTCTCGCCGTAAAAACCATCCTTGAACTTCAACGAACATTTTAAAAAAAGATTTGGCCAAATTGGTCCAGGCGTTGTTGAGTTATGCGCTTACCAACACATTTTGCGATTCATTTTTATATTATAGATATGTTATTATGCGCGACATAATCACTGAGTACTCTATTTCTAGCCACTTCTGTAGTTATATGTATATTCTAATATTCACATAAATTTTGTTGCGGGTTTATAGGCATAACCAAAAAAATACAAAATCGAACTTTATGTAGTAGCTTAGTGTGCGATCGCCAATATTGGTTTGTGTCCATGCTTACGAACTTTTACACCGGAGCTTAAAGCTAAAAGCTTACTGTGCGATCTTTTCTAAATAAACGTAAACAGATCAAAGTCCAAGACTTGTTTGACAACTGCAATGGGATTCCTTGGCATGCAAACCAGTTCCTCTAGCCGGCGTTGTTGCTGAAGTTCGGTGCCGCACTCTAACGTTGAACTATGTATTTCTCGCAAACATATTGTAGCGAAATTTGGTTTATGCTAGAAAACTCTTGAAATAAATACCAACAAAAGAAACTAAACGATACTAGCTAGCATACACCATCTAGCGGAATGGTGTAAAAATAATAAACCGAACAGACGCCGCAGTACACTATTAAAGTCAATAACCGAGAGACATCTAGATTGTGAAATTCAAAGTCGTACAACGCCATCTAATAATAGCAACATTCTGGATAATTGTGAGCTCAACGTCAATACGCCATACTGATAAAATAATGGATTATGGTAGAATATACGCTACTTAGAAGCACTGGTAAATTATGGATTATGGTAGAATACACGCCAATTACAAGGTACTGGATTATTCGAGAGAGTGATGACTGCAGTATAAAAGGGTTGTCATCTGAGATGAGTGACACAGTAGAATTAAAACAGCGAAGCAGAGCAGTTGTGTTTAAACAGTGAAATAGAACACTTGAATTGGAGCAATACAGTGTGATCCGTAGTAAAGTAAAACAGTTTTCTATACAGTGTTAAATTAATATTAGAATTTGAACGTTAATAAAATAAACCATTTTATAACTAAATAAGTTTGTGTTTTTAATTGTTACACAATCCAGTGATCGAACTCAGAAAGTGTGAGAGATCGAAATTATCGTCAAAGAGACAGAAATTTCGTAACAATATCTTTCAAATTGGTATAAGTCACTGCACAGGTGATAGGTTTTAACTTAAATTTTTTAATTTTTTTTTAAATAAATGTCAAAAGATGTTGAAGAGTTTGAATAAGTTGAAAAAATGTGAAATGTAAAAAAGGTTGAAAAATGTTGAAACAATTGTAAAAGACTGAAAAAGTCGAAGAAATATGGAAACCATTGAAGAAAATTGAAAGAAATTCAAAATATCGAAAAAAAGGAAAAAAGCTTAAAAATTACGATATAATATGAAAATGTTCAAAAAAATTTGAAGAAGGTTAAAAAATGATGAAACAATTTAAAATCGCTGAAAAAAGTCTTAAAAGTAAAGAAAATAATGAAGAAAAATGAAAAAGGTTGAAAAAGTCAAACAAATACATAACAATGGGATATATTGGAAAAAGTTAAAAGGTTGATAAAGTCAAAAGAATATGTAAAACATTGAAACAAATCGAATAAAAACTTAGAAATTTAAATGTGCCACGCCCACTTCTCCAATTTCATCTACTTTTGGGTTACTAAATTATATTCATCATTGACATCCGCATACAAAATCTTAGCCCAATAGGTTGTATAGTTTGCGATATCGATATGGTCAGATTTTGATCTAGAAATAACTTTCTATAAGCAACACTCTCTCACCAAGTTTTAGTATGATTGATCATATATTTTGATATATATAATATAAGGTATTTTACTTGTGTGGGGAGTGCCACGCCCACTGGTGCTATTTTGCCCACATTTGATTCATGTGTATCTAATAGCAAGTAAACCACCTAAATTAAATGTCATACCAATTGTTGTAATATTCAATCAACACAGCGACTAAAATTTCATTGTAATAAAGGAGGTGCCACGCCCACTACTGCAATTCCGTCAATTTTTATTTAATTTTAAAGCCCATAACAGCTTACACTTCCAAACCAAATTTTATGAAGATTACTTTCATAGCACACTACGTATAACATTAAACGTTTTTCGCATGTATGGGAGGTACCACGCCCACATACTCCATTGTGCCAAGTTTTTGCAAAAATATATCTTCTAACAAGCATATCTGAATTATAAATTTCATAACGATTAAGTTGTTAGTTCTCTTAATATAACGTTTATAAATATTGTGGGCTGTGCCACGCTCTTCAACGAGTTTTTTCAGTAAAATGACTGAGCTTGTATTGATGACTGCTTTCAGCGGCATCATCAGCATTTTTATGAAAATCGTTTGTGCCAAGTTTGAGGTATACGGAATCAAAATTTTTAACTGTTGAAAAGTGCCATGCCCACTTTAACGATTCCGCCTACTTTTATCACAATTTAAGATATATTTGAAATAAATCAAATTGCATATTACGGAATATGGTAGTATAAAGGTTAAACCTTAGGGCTGCGCCACGCCCCTCTTGGAAGCTTTGAAAACTTGAAACTTAGCTTAATCCTAATCTTGTTCATATGTGCATCAAATTACCAAGTTTCATCAAAATCGCTGCAATTTTTCAAGATTGGCCTGGGTAAATATACATAGAGTATGGGCGGTGGGCGTGTCCGTAAATCGATTTCACCCATTTCCAATAGCAAGATGCCTGCAAGAAGATGTGACCTGAGTGTGCTAATTTTATTCAATTAGCTTTCTTGGCTTTTCCGTAAACCTGATTTCAACAGACAGACAGACATCGCTAAATCAACTCAGTTTGTGACGCTGATCAAGAATATTTACACTTTTCCATACCTGCCACGCCTCCTTCTATGTGTTACAAACGGAAGGACAAAGTGAATATACCCTCGGTGGAGGATATAAATATTAAAACAGTTTTACCAGTGGTGCGGTTTTTATAACCGCCAGTGTATATGGGGCATTCCATGCCAAATCATCGAGGTTTTGGCCCAACCCTCTTCGATTTCACTCATTTTTTGTTATGTTTTAGTGCGTATTAAAAGCAACAAGCGCATCAATTTCCAGTCTTGTATTCGAAACCGTTATTGAGAAATCGGTTTTTTAAATTTTAAGGCAAAACTTTTCAATTAACGATATACTAGTGATAAATATCGATATCAATAAAAAGGGGAGCATAATTTTTTTTGTATTTGAATGTAGTTTCTAAAAAAAATATAAAAAAATTACCAATTACCAGGTTAAATTGTTCCATTTGTTGTCTTTGTCATGTTTGTTTATAAAGCATTAACCGATTTGTGAAATTTCACAAGAATATTGGTTACTGCAATTGACTGTAAAGTTCGATTAAAAATTTCAAATTAATATAAAAAAATTATTCGAACCAATTATCAGTTAGTTATTAACATTTAAAAATAAAAATCGACATTTTCGAGAAGTGCGACACCTTCGATTTTTTTTAAAAAATTTTCCCAAAATTCTACTCCATATTACGCAACTTTTAAACTGCAGTTCGAGATGTTCTGAGAATTTTTTCTATTTTTTTTCGGATTCTGAAAATTTTATATTTGTTTTTTATGACTGAATTATCTATATCACTAGTTTACACACAAAAATATCTGATTCCTCACAAACTCTTTTATGTATTTTGGGTCGTAAATTCCAAAAATGTCAACCATTTTTTTCTATTAAGAATCGTTTCTGAGTTATCCCCCAAAAACCAGTTTCTTGCACTTTTTTCATTTTTTTGGCAATATTTCCATAAATTTTTTTCTAACTAAGTCAGGTGCACACCATTCAAAAGGTAGTTTTTTTTTCTTACTAACGGGTTGGTATTTATGAGAATCGAGTAAGATTTGATGGAGTTACAAGCGATCAAAGTCCGAAAAAGTGACTTTATTGCTCATATTTAAAAATCACAAAATTTTAATGGCTAATCCGAAATTTCTTTCTTTTTCATATTTTTAAGATTTAAAATGAAAGCCAATTCCTTTGCGAATATTTAAAGTATAAATATGCTTATGTCGGAAAAAACGTTTAAAAGTTATTCAAAAATCGTTAGAACCATGGCACACGAATATTGTAAAAGTGTATCGGGAATGTATGAAAATATAAAAATTACCATTTTTCATTGATTTTAAATAACTTTGACATTTTTTGTTCGATTTGAGCAGATATATATTAAGAATATTTGTTAAAGAATGTGTCTCTAGCAAAAATATAAATTTTTTTGGACTTTGATAGCTTGTAACTTCATCAAATCTTACTCGATTCTCATTAGTAAGAAAAAAACCTACCTTTCGAATGATATGCAACTGACTTAGTTCGAAACAAAAAATTATGGAAATATGGCCAAATAAATGAAAAAAGTGCAAAAAACGGATTTTTGGGGGATAACTCAAAAACGATTCTTAATAGAAACAAATGGTTGGCATTTTTGGAATTTACGACCCAAAATACATAAAAAAGTATGTAAGGAATCAGATATTTTTGTGTGTAAGCTAGTGATATACAGTAGCGAGCATAAAAAATGCAACTGCGATCACTGAGTCAGAAAATTTGCGATATCTTAAAAAAAAATTGTGTTAGAGCTTTATAATTTTATATTTTCATTCAAATGGTCCCTCACGTTATTGATGTAAATTTTTGTTGAATTATCTGCATCCAGTATTCTGTAATGCATAAAATAGCCAGACAACCTCAAAAATTAAGCGAGCAAAAAAAAAATGCAACTCTTCACAATTTAATTTACTTCAATAGTTTCCGTATTCTTACAGGAGAATATTTTTATCTTAAGTTAATACTAAGAGGCATAACCACTATTGGCGCTGTCTGCACGCAATCTGGAGGGCATAAAATCCACTAAGGACTCAAAAGTCTCCATTGATGACTTATTCTGCTCTTCCTGAAGGATTTCTTCTAAGTTCTTTACTTTGGGGTGGTTTTTTGTCTTTCACTTCGCGATCTACTAGTTCTATAGATCCTCTGTGGATTTGAGATCCGGTTACTGAGTTAGTCTCTCCAAAATTTTCACTCCACAGTCACTTAAAAATTTCTAAGGTAAGTGACTTCTGGGGTCGTTTTCGTGCTGAAATATACAGCCGGGAGTCTTTTATCGACAAGATGTGGCAGCATGTACTCTTTAAAGATCCCGCAGTAAACGCTTGCATTCATGATTCCATTGATTTTGACCAACGGACCAAGTCCATCACGGGAGACAGAAAGTAAGAACGATGTAGAGTTAAACATCAATTGTTATCATCATTCGTTCTTTCATAACTTAAGCAATTATGGATCAGCTGCCATTTTAGCCGTGGTCCTTGTATCATTTTTGACCTTCAACATCATTTGTCGATCTTAGCGAACTGTTGTTTTTTGTGGATCTCAACCCTATAGAGAACCTTTGGGAGCTAGTAGATCGCGATGTGGAAGAGAAAAACCACTCCAAAGTAAAGGACTTGGAAGAAATCCTCCAGGAAGAGTGGAATAAGGCATCCATGGAGACTTTTGTGTCCTTAGTGGATTCTATACCCTCCAGATTGCGTGAATACATCGCCAATAGTGGTTATGCCTCTTAGTATTAACTTAACCCGAATCAACCTGAGTAAATTTTTGCTTTTCTCACTTTGTGACACTCCAGCTTCAACAAACAATTAATCACGGACCCGTAACGATTTTTTTCTAAGAGACGAACAATTGCGAGTTCAAAATTAACTGGAAAATATCAGTTCTTGAATTTGTTTCCATTTTGTGATCGCTTGAAAGTGACGACTTTGCGTTGCCATATGGGAACGCCAGTTTGATTCGAATTAAGGGTGTCCGGGAGTTTTTCGAAAAATAAAAAAATTCAGTAAAATTGAGCATGAGAGAGTAGACGCGTTTTTATTGTCTGCTGTGTTTTATATTAATTAAAGTGCTAAAAGTCATAATTATTGCTTCTGCTTGTGTAAGATGCTAAAATAGCTGAAGCATTAACAACACATCAATTTGGTCACTTGTTTCAACACCTAAAAGTGGTAAAAGTTGTAAAACAAAAACTTAATCTTATTTCACTTTGCAACTCTTTTGTTCAATACAAAACCAAAATCTTGTGTCATTATGATTACATCGGACTCTGGCTCCAAGATAATCAGCATCAGATCAAAAAAAGGCGTTAATATTGTTGATGGAACAGCTGTTTCAACTCCACAGCAAAATTGTACACCGAAATTAAAGAGCGCAACAGCTGACGTTTAGTCACTGAGTGAGTTAACTGTTCAGCTGAACCAGCACACAGATGCAATTATGTGCCGTCTCACTCAGGAAGTGAGCAACTTAAGAACTGACCTGATGCAGAAGATCGAACCAAAGAATATCCAAAGAAGCGAAAGTCTCGGCAGAATACTAATACCAGCGCAAAACAAAAATAAATTTTTTATGCACATTTTGAAACTCACCCCATTGTGGTGAATATTTTATATGTGGCCTTACCACTTAGGGTGTTTTATTCCAAATTTGGAATATACTTGAAATTTTTTTGGTTATAAATGAAAATTTCATTACTTTTTAGACAAAATATAGGATATTATTAAATAAAATTAAGAAATAAAATAGTAAGCGATACTCTCATCGTTTTTATATGTAATAATCAATTTAGTTTTTGATTTTTCCTTAAATCATCACATATGGCAACTTACTAATCTGTCAAATTCGACATTATAATTATCGTTGTTGTAATAGTCATTATTGTTGTTGGTTATCATTGTTTTTGTCAATAAATACATAGTTTCCATAAGAATTCATTGCATTTTTTTTATTTTTCGGTTCAGAAGGGGGTAAATTATAAAAATTTACAACAAACTATATACCATTTGAAAGGAAATAAGTTAAGCTTTCTTAGCATGCTAAAAAAGTTACAAGTTATTAATACATTTTATGGAAAAAATAACTGTTTTTGAAAAAAAGTTGGTCAAAAATTCAGAAAAATCGTCATATCTCCAAAACTATGGGTTAGATATCAAAGATTTGCAGATCATTATTGTAGGCCATTAAATTATCTATCTTATGAAATCCATATTTTTGATATCTATGCAGGCGTTCCCAACTTTTAAGGTTTTCTACAAAAGCTATATCCGCAACTTCCGATGGCTATATATCCGAAACCAGATGCGAACGTCACTTTTTTTTCACTATTTTTATTTCCATTTGAGAGGGTAAAACAACAACAAAAAAATTGGATTGAAATTCGTAACATAGTATATTCAATCATAAACAACAAAACAATAAAATCAAATTAACTTAAACTTTTATCAATGTTTTGTCACATAAAACTGCACATCATTTACATTAGTTGAAGTAGAAACATTAGTAAAAGCAGCAGCTCATTGCGGCGGCGCAATGGCGGTGATTGATTGCAGTAGCTATTGTATGTGGTGGTTTGGCACCAGCTCTTGTCGGCAGAGATGCGTTATTTTACTGTTGCTTGCAGCAAGTATGACCGGGGCGACAGAAGGTGCCCGTTACTGTGGTTCCGCCACCAACTGTGGTGGTTATGGCACTGCCGTATGTGGAACTAGACGAGTATGATGATGAGTGTTTGTTATTCGTAATAGCAGCAAATATGTTGTTGAATTCGCGCACATTAATGCCACTGGCATTTCTTTCACCTTGAGCATGATGATTTCGTTGCTGTTACTGTTGCGATTGGATTCAGGTTAGTATTCTCAGCAAATGATGATGGAATTACGCCAAGCGCATGAGTAAAATCACGGAAACAGTATGCGACAACAACTTCTGATGAATGGCAGTACCCACGACCATCGCCTGAAAGCCACAGTTGTAGAGAAGCAGTAAGTCCGTGTTGTAGCTACAAGGAAACCAAATTACTTTTAATTTAATTTTATTGAAATTTTAATAATAAAATAGAATTGAATTACTTAAATTCAATCATTTAAATTATGTGATCGCTTACCTTCTTTCACGCTGTTTTGATATTTTTCAATTGTCATATTTGGAGAAACTTCAAAATCAGCTGTCCTTATTCACCAAAGGTAAAAAAATTTCACCAAACCCACGTATGCATTAATCTTTTCCTTTTCCCCCGCTCTAGTACAAGTTTGGACAAAATTTTACACCTCACCGTTTCAGAAAAACCCTTCACCAACAAATGTGAAACTTTTTCACCACACTTTTTTCACAAAATTTCTTAATATTCTACCTCCTTTCATAAGCTTTTTATGCAAAACTCTGAATAATATGACGATTTTTATAGACACCCAAACAATCATAAAGATTTTTAAAAATCAAAAATGTACCCAAGTTCTCTTGCAAGATCCAAAAATCATTGAAAATCCATTTTGAAATCTTCATATTTTTGCATATTTTTCAATATTTTTTCGTTTCACTACGGTGTTAAGAAGTTGCCAATACTGTGAAATACATATCGTCTGTGCCGTAAAATGTGTGGCAAGGTATTCTCGTTAAGCAATTCAATTACCCTGAATGAAAAATATCAATATTATTGTTTTTGCATCCCATTAAGATTTTGAAAAATAATTTCATATAATTATTCGAAACATAAATTCTTGAGAGATTACTACTATATTTACTTTTATACAGAAGGCCAATTTTTAATTTCACTGGTATCTATTATATGTTCAGTTTGAATGTATTTCTTCTTTCGTGAAAATTAAGTCCAAACTTTCGTTTTAAAATTTACTTAGTGGATGTTTATCATCAAATGTTTTGAGTTTTACATCATCATTATAGAATTTACTTATCCAATATTGTTTTTCATAGAACTTAATATTTGCACCAAAATCTTTGTGTGTCTTGCAATTGCTCGGATTCCACTATTTGGCATGTTGTATGCATATTTGACAGGTCATCCATTTATTAATAAGTCAGTGTTTCTGAATTAAGAAGACAGCGGTGAAAAAAAGTTAAGAATCTATTTGCTTATAATCAAAATCGTATATAGACGTAGCAACAAAAGCTAAATTGCAAGTTGAAATTGAATTTGAAAAATAAAAATGCGACCATTGCGATAATCCTCCACATCAGTAATTTCATACTAAAATCTTTTTTTTTTATTACGCGAACATAGTTAAGGAAGTTATTTCAGCGACAAAGAAAAAACTTTCATTACCGTTTGCATATTTTGTAAAACAAGTATAAGGGACTTTCAAAGCAATTCTTAATTATGAGAATAAACCATATATATATGAAAAAACAAGACACATAGATGGTGATACATAAATTTTATTAATTTACAACATATGTATGTTCGCATTATCACAATTAATCCATGTAAGAACTAATTATTGTGCTATGTACATTAGGGTGATTCAAATTTTTTTTTTTTTGTTTTTTTTAAGGTGCTGTTGTTTAAAAAGTAAGTTTATGATATGAAGAAAAAGTTCACGAAATTTCAGCTCTGTAACTCAATTTTATAAGGTGGCGCCGGAGCCTGTTAGTTTTACATGTAAATTGTATGGAAAAATTATTTTTTACAAAAAAGGTATCTAAATGAATAGGTGATTAGTGTTGTTGAGCTGAAAAGGGTCGTTTTTCGTTTCTTTGAATCCCATACATAGCCTCGAAAGTAGACAAAAAACATCATGTTTCAGGTAATTAACCTCAAATATTTCAGGATTCTGACATGATGGGTCAATTCTGAGGCCAGATTCGGATTCAGCGTAAAAAATTACGTCGAAAAACGACCCTTTTCAGCTCAACAACACTAATCACCTATTCATTTAGATACCTTTTTTGTAAAAAATAATTTTTCCATACAATTTACATGTAAAACTAACAGGTTCCGGCGCCACCTTATAAAATTGAGTTACAGAGCTGAAATTTCGTGAACTTTTTCTTCATATCATAAACTTACTTTTTAAGCAACAGCACCTTAAAAAAAACAAAAAAAAAAAAATTTGAATCACCCTAATGTACATATTAATATTTTTTAATTCCCCAAGCTTTTCCTTAATCGCCCAATAATGCCCAAAATCAGAAATAAATTTCCAAAAAATTTAGTTTCCAAAATACGGTTACACTGTTTTTAGCGGACTTTGACAATCAATAGGTGAGAGTGAAAAATTTTGGCGCAAAAGACTTTCACTTCTTTCGATATTCTTTGGATCGAACAAATTGAGCAAAAATTTCTCAAATCACTCAATACATTAGAGTTGCGAGTAGAGAAACTTGAAAATGAGACCAG
Source organism: Tricholauxania praeusta (assembly GCA_949775025.1). Taxonomy (NCBI): domain Eukaryota; kingdom Metazoa; phylum Arthropoda; class Insecta; order Diptera; family Lauxaniidae; genus Tricholauxania; species Tricholauxania praeusta. Next base: position 63,890,141 of record OX459030.1, on the reverse strand, counting down.
TGAGAAAATAAAGGAGCTTTCAAGTAAAAATATTGAATTGAGTGAAGAGTTGGTTTCTACGTCCGAAAGGTGTGATGAGCTTGAGAGAATGAATATTGCAACTGATGCCATTCTTGTTGGTGTGCCGGTATTACCAGACGAAAATCTAACAATGCTGTTTATGAGTCTGTGCAGAACTATCGAGTGCAAACCTTTTGCTTTGAATGCAGTTTTCCGCCCACGACAATACCGCCAAGGGGGCGATCTGCCGATAGTAAAAAAATTTAGGACCACTCAAGAGCGTAACATGCTATTTAAGCATATACGTCAATACCGTGGTAAACATAATCGTCACCTTAGCCTGCAAGACATTGGTTTGGACTCCAATAAGAGTATATATTTAAATGAGAGTTTAACATAGAGAAATCGCTTCAACTTTTTTCTGTGATGTTAAAAAAGGGTACTGTTTTTGTCAAAGAGTGTGAAGACGGGCAGTACGTTAAATTTGACTACGATTTGGCAAAAATAAATATTAATGCAGTAGACACAGCAACTCAAGATGAAATACATGATCCAGAAAACACATAAAATATCCAAAATCAAGCTTATTTTACTAAATCTAATAATGTTATTATTTTCTTCAATTTCTTGCACCCTATATCAAATTTCACTTTTTTTCATTTATTATTTTCTTACCTACTATTTGATGATAAATCAAGTAAGCTGCAAAATGTGTATCAGGATTGCGTTGTTTAATTTTGGATAGTTCTGTGGTTGGGAGCAACACTGACGATATACCTTTAAATTTATTTTTGATATTGTCAGTAAAAATCACTCTGGTTTTCAGGTATGCCACTTAAATGCACGTAGTCTTAATAAATCTAAAATTGATTACTTGAATTATTTATTTTTGAATACCAATGTGGAAGTTGTGTGTGTTAGTGAAACTTGGTTTAAGTTAGATATGGATGACAATTCCTGTTTGCTGAATGATTTTGAAATATTGAGAAGAGATAGAAATACGGGAACTAGAGGTGGTGGTATTACTATTTACTATCGTAAGGGCTTTTAAGGCAAAATTATATATAGCTCAGAAGATAGTGACCCCGTTGAGTTTATTTTAGTGCAAATATCTGATCAGACAGCAAAATGCCTTGTGGTATGTATGTACAACCCTAGTAAGCTTTTTGACCTGGAACCAGCGCTCTCTATTATATCGGAAGAAGCATTGAAATATGAGCACGTTATTTTCTGTGGTGACCTTAATGTTGATTTACTAGTTAAGGATGCTAGATCATCTGAACTACTAGGAAAAATTTCGTCTGCTGGACTCAATATAATCAATAAAGATGCACCGCGTTTCGCCCCAAACTGCAAAGCCAGCCTGCTGGATGTTTTTTGCGTATCAGATGGCTCTAATGTTGTGCATTTTGAACAAATCCCGCTTGATGGTGTATCTGACCATGAAATGCTATGTGTATGTTTTTTACAGTTTTCCTTTAGAAATTTTAATACCCTAGATTTTGTAAATCTGTATCAAGAAGCCGATCTTCTACCCTAGAATGATATTTGGTTTCTCTCGGACGTAAATCAAAAACTTAATGGCGCATATTCATAGTCATATTTAGCATCAGCTTAAGTTAGAACTTTATTTTAGCAAAAACTAAGTCATTCATAGTCGATTTAGCATCGGCTTTTCTGCTTAGTTATAATAGTTTCAGTTGAAGTTGATATTAAGTCGATGCCCGTTACTGTGGTTCCGCCACCAACTGTGGTGGTTATGGCACTGCCGTATGTGGAACTAGACGAGTATGATGATGAGTGTTTGTTATTCGTAATAGCAGCAAATATGTTGTTGAATTCGCGCACATTAATGCCACTGGCATTTCTTTCACCTTGAGCATGATGATTTCGTTGCTGTTACTGTTGCGATTGGATTCAGGTTAGTATTCTCAGCAAATGATGATGGAATTACGCCAAGCGCATGAGTAAAATCACGGAAACAGTATGCGACAACAACTTCTGATGAATGGCAGTACCCACGACCATCGCCTGAAAGCCACAGTTGTAGAGAAGCAGTAAGTCCGTGTTGTAGCTACAAGGAAACCAAATTACTTTTAATTTAATTTTATTGAAATTTTAATAATAAAATAGAATTGAATTACTTAAATTCAATCATTTAAATTATGTGATCGCTTACCTTCTTTCACGCTGTTTTGATATTTTTCAATTGTCATATTTGGAGAAACTTCAAAATCAGCTGTCCTTATTCACCAAAGGTAAAAAAATTTCACCAAACCCACGTATGCATTAATCTTTTCCTTTTCCCCCGCTCTAGTACAAGTTTGGACAAAATTTTACACCTCACCGTTTCAGAAAAACCCTTCACCAACAAATGTGAAACTTTTTCACCACACTTTTTTCACAAAATTTCTTAATATTCTACCTCCTTTCATAAGCTTTTTATGCAAAACTCTGAATAATATGACGATTTTTATAGACACCCAAACAATCATAAAGATTTTTAAAAATCAAAAATGTACCCAAGTTCTCTTGCAAGATCCAAAAATCATTGAAAATCCATTTTGAAATCTTCATATTTTTGCATATTTTTCAATATTTTTTCGTTTCACTACGGTGTTAAGAAGTTGCCAATACTGTGAAATACATATCGTCTGTGCCGTAAAATGTGTGGCAAGGTATTCTCGTTAAGCAATTCAATTACCCTGAATGAAAAATATCAATATTATTGTTTTTGCATCCCATTAAGATTTTGAAAAATAATTTCATATAATTATTCGAAACATAAATTCTTGAGAGATTACTACTATATTTACTTTTATACAGAAGGCCAATTTTTAATTTCACTGGTATCTATTATATGTTCAGTTTGAATGTATTTCTTCTTTCGTGAAAATTAAGTCCAAACTTTCGTTTTAAAATTTACTTAGTGGATGTTTATCATCAAATGTTTTGAGTTTTACATCATCATTATAGAATTTACTTATCCAATATTGTTTTTCATAGAACTTAATATTTGCACCAAAATCTTTGTGTGTCTTGCAATTGCTCGGATTCCACTATTTGGCATGTTGTATGCATATTTGACAGGTCATCCATTTATTAATAAGTCAGTGTTTCTGAATTAAGAAGACAGCGGTGAAAAAAAGTTAAGAATCTATTTGCTTATAATCAAAATCGTATATAGACGTAGCAACAAAAGCTAAATTGCAAGTTGAAATTGAATTTGAAAAATAAAAATGCGACCATTGCGATAATCCTCCACATCAGTAATTTCATACTAAAATCTTTTTTTTTTATTACGCGAACATAGTTAAGGAAGTTATTTCAGCGACAAAGAAAAAACTTTCATTACCGTTTGCATATTTTGTAAAACAAGTATAAGGGACTTTCAAAGCAATTCTTAATTATGAGAATAAACCATATATATATGAAAAAACAAGACACATAGATGGTGATACATAAATTTTATTAATTTACAACATATGTATGTTCGCATTATCACAATTAATCCATGTAAGAACTAATTATTGTGCTATGTACATTAGGGTGATTCAAATTTTTTTTTTTTTGTTTTTTTTAAGGTGCTGTTGTTTAAAAAGTAAGTTTATGATATGAAGAAAAAGTTCACGAAATTTCAGCTCTGTAACTCAATTTTATAAGGTGGCGCCGGAGCCTGTTAGTTTTACATGTAAATTGTATGGAAAAATTATTTTTTACAAAAAAGGTATCTAAATGAATAGGTGATTAGTGTTGTTGAGCTGAAAAGGGTCGTTTTTCGTTTCTTTGAATCCCATACATAGCCTCGAAAGTAGACAAAAAACATCATGTTTCAGGTAATTAACCTCAAATATTTCAGGATTCTGACATGATGGGTCAATTCTGAGGCCAGATTCGGATTCAGCGTAAAAAATTACGTCGAAAAACGACCCTTTTCAGCTCAACAACACTAATCACCTATTCATTTAGATACCTTTTTTGTAAAAAATAATTTTTCCATACAATTTACATGTAAAACTAACAGGTTCCGGCGCCACCTTATAAAATTGAGTTACAGAGCTGAAATTTCGTGAACTTTTTCTTCATATCATAAACTTACTTTTTAAGCAACAGCACCTTAAAAAAAACAAAAAAAAAAAAATTTGAATCACCCTAATGTACATATTAATATTTTTTAATTCCCCAAGCTTTTCCTTAATCGCCCAATAATGCCCAAAATCAGAAATAAATTTCCAAAAAATTTAGTTTCCAAAATACGGTTACACTGTTTTTAGCGGACTTTGACAATCAATAGGTGAGAGTGAAAAATTTTGGCGCAAAAGACTTTCACTTCTTTCGATATTCTTTGGATCGAACAAATTGAGCAAAAATTTCTCAAATCACTCAATACATTAGAGTTGCGAGTAGAGAAACTTGAAAATGAGACCAGTGAGAAAATAAAGGAGCTTTCAAGTAAAAATATTGAATTGAGTGAAGAGTTGGTTTCTACGTCCGAAAGGTGTGATGAGCTTGAGAGAATGAATATTGCAACTGATGCCATTCTTGTTGGTGTGCCGGTATTACCAGACGAAAATCTAACAATGCTGTTTATGAGTCTGTGCAGAACTATCGAGTGCAAACCTTTTGCTTTGAATGCAGTTTTCCGCCCACGACAATACCGCCAAGGGGGCGATCTGCCGATAGTAAAAAAATTTAGGACCACTCAAGAGCGTAACATGCTATTTAAGCATATACGTCAATACCGTGGTAAACATAATCGTCACCTTAGCCTGCAAGACATTGGTTTGGACTCCAATAAGAGTATATATTTAAATGAGAGTTTAACATAGAGAAATCGCTTCAACTTTTTTCTGTGATGTTAAAAAAGGGTACTGTTTTTGTCAAAGAGTGTGAAGACGGGCAGTACGTTAAATTTGACTACGATTTGGCAAAAATAAATATTAATGCAGTAGACACAGCAACTCAAGATGAAATACATGATCCAGAAAACACATAAAATATCCAAAATCAAGCTTATTTTACTAAATCTAATAATGTTATTATTTTCTTCAATTTCTTGCACCCTATATCAAATTTCACTTTTTTTCATTTATTATTTTCTTACCTACTATTTGATGATAAATCAAGTAAGCTGCAAAATGTGTATCAGGATTGCGTTGTTTAATTTTGGATAGTTCTGTGGTTGGGAGCAACACTGACGATATACCTTTAAATTTATTTTTGATATTGTCAGTAAAAATCACTCTGGTTTTCAGGTATGCCACTTAAATGCACGTAGTCTTAATAAATCTAAAATTGATTACTTGAATTATTTATTTTTGAATACCAATGTGGAAGTTGTGTGTGTTAGTGAAACTTGGTTTAAGTTAGATATGGATGACAATTCCTGTTTGCTGAATGATTTTGAAATATTGAGAAGAGATAGAAATACGGGAACTAGAGGTGGTGGTATTACTATTTACTATCGTAAGGGCTTTTAAGGCAAAATTATATATAGCTCAGAAGATAGTGACCCCGTTGAGTTTATTTTAGTGCAAATATCTGATCAGACAGCAAAATGCCTTGTGGTATGTATGTACAACCCTAGTAAGCTTTTTGACCTGGAACCAGCGCTCTCTATTATATCGGAAGAAGCATTGAAATATGAGCACGTTATTTTCTGTGGTGACCTTAATGTTGATTTACTAGTTAAGGATGCTAGATCATCTGAACTACTAGGAAAAATTTCGTCTGCTGGACTCAATATAATCAATAAAGATGCACCGCGTTTCGCCCCAAACTGCAAAGCCAGCCTGCTGGATGTTTTTTGCGTATCAGATGGCTCTAATGTTGTGCATTTTGAACAAATCCCGCTTGATGGTGTATCTGACCATGAAATGCTATGTGTATGTTTTTTACAGTTTTCCTTTAGAAATTTTAATACCCTAGATTTTGTAAATCTGTATCAAGAAGCCGATCTTCTACCCTAGAATGATATTTGGTTTCTCTCGGACGTAAATCAAAAACTTAATGGCGCATATTCATAGTCATATTTAGCATCAGCTTAAGTTAGAACTTTATTTTAGCAAAAACTAAGTCATTCATAGTCGATTTAGCATCGGCTTTTCTGCTTAGTTATAATAGTTTCAGTTGAAGTTGATATTAAGTCGATATCAAAAAGAAAATATGGAGAAAATTCATTCATTTCATATCAGAAAATTCAATTTTGATAATTTTGAGGATTATAAGTTGTTTTTATTTGGCGTGTTAAAAAAAATATACATGCATATATGATTTTAGAAAAAAAAGCATTTTTACTGACGAGAATCGACCCCACGCATTGTTTGTTATTTTAATAAATTAAAAATTGAAAAGTCAAAATTTGACAAGCTTACCACAAAAGCTTTTGTGTGGGGAATTCAAAAGCTTTAACTGAAAGACTTTCGTGCTAGAATACCTATAGTCTTACAAAATATTTTCGTATGACTTTTAGCTGTCTTTGCCAGAATAGCGCTGTAAATTGATATCAAAACGTAAAAAAAAAAATTTAAAAAGAAAATATGGAGCAAATTCAACGCGATTTTGATATTTTTGAAGATTTTGATATTTTGGACAATATTTTCTTATCGAGGAAGACTAAGTCTTACAAAGAACGCATTGACCCATTTCAAATGGACGATGGCGATTTCTACGCTCGATACAGGTTCGATAAGGACACAGTCAAATTCATTATTGAAATTTTATTAATGAAGCGCAAAACAATAGAGGACTGCCTGTTTCTAAGGTAATGTAATGTCCACCAAAGCTGACGGTTCTTTTGTAACCTGCCGCCTCCATGTTGCGATTAAATTCTTCCAGGCTTCTTTCTTCTTAACAATCATGCTCATTTCGTTTAGTTTACTGTCCACTACCGCCACATGTTTCGAAACTAGCTCCCGAAACATACTTTTTTCCTCCTGAGACCAAAATTTTATTCTGATGAGAATCGAACACACGCACTTTGAGCTATAAGTCCACAGTCCTAACCATTTCGTCACGCTGCCTTGTAAAATTTAGTTTTTTATTACTCTTTCTGTTAATTTATTAGTGTAAAATTAAAAAGTCAAAATTTATAATGGCAGGTCACTTTAGAAACCGGAAGGGTAAAAAAAAAATATATATATTCATATACATATATTTTAAAAAAAAAAAACATGTTAACTGACGAGATTCGAACCCACGACCTGAGGGCTATGAGTTCATAGTCCTAACCATTGCGCCACGGTGCCTTGTGTGCTCAAAATTTTATTACTCTCTTTGTTATTTAACTAACTTGAAATTAAAAAGTCAACATTTGGCAAGTTTACCACGAAAGCTTTTGTGTGGTGAATTCATTAGCTTATGCCAGTTAGTCAATACTAAAAAATCGACTATGAATAGAAAACAATTTTTAGTCATGACCAAATTTATTTTGAGCTTAGTTTGAGTTTAGTTAATTTCAACTTTAAAATACGACTATGAATATGCGCCAATTATTTTAATTCTTTAGTTAGCTATCTTTTTAATAAATTCGTTCCACTTAAAACTATTAGAATTACACCAAAAAAACAACCTTGGTTTACTAATGAAGTAAAAACTGCCATCAAACTCAGAAACAAGCTTTACGGTCGTTGGAAGCGTAATCCGACCAGCTATAATCGGAATACTTTCCGCATAGTAAGAAATCAAGCCAATTTGACTACACGTAATGCGAAAAAGAGTTATTTTTGCTTTAAACTTGATCCCAGTTTGCCCTCTAAAACTTTATGGAGGAACTTTAAAGTTCTTGGCATCAGCAATAAGAGTACATCAAGTTGTAATGTAGATGCTGATAATATGAATGACTTTTTTCTTCAGTACAATGTTGATCAAATCCACCCTGATTTCAAAATTGACCAAAATCTAATATATAGGCCTATTAATGAATTTTCTTTTAAAGTGATGACCGAAGCAGAAATAATCAAAAGTTTTGCTTCCCTGAAGTCTAATGCGGTTGGCTTTGATGGTGTAAACTTAAGATTTTTAAAGTTACTTCTACCATATATAATTTCTTCGATAAGTCATATTTTAAACTTTTCTATCACTACATCAGTATTTTCTGATGACTGGAAAATAGCAAAAATTATACCTGTTCCTAAAATATCTGGGGCTAAGTCTCTGAGTGATTTTCGACCCATAAGTATTTTACCCATCGTGTCCAAAGTCTACGAAAAACTGTTAACATTACAAATTGTTGATCATCTTAACGTTAATAAACTCTTGTCTGTTTTTCAATCGGGTTTTAGAGCCGGCCACAGTTGTTCAACTGCTCTCCTCAAAATAATGGATGACATTAGACCATCGTTCGATAGAGGCGACGTTACAATCTTAACCTTGTTAGACTTTTCTAAAGCGTTCGACACAGTTGACCACGCAATCCTTAACTTAAAACTTAAAAACTACTTTGGCTTCGCAGATAGTGCTGCAAAGCTTTTAAATAGTTACCTGAGCAATCGTTACCAATTCGTGATGTGTAGCAATAAACAATCTTTTCTAAAAAAACTTTACTCTGGAGTGCCAGAAGGATCCATCTTAGGTCCCATCCTATTCAGTATTTATAATAATGACATTACCGCTTGCTGCAAAAATGTTTCCATCCATCTATATGCTGATGATGTTCAGATTTATTCTTCCAGACCTATTGGCCTTATTGAAGATCTGATTGTACGGACTAATGAAGATCTTGATGCAATCTCTTCTTGGTCAAATCAAAATAATTTGAACCTTAATGCTAATAAGTCTAAGTCAATTGTTATTGCGCATAATCGGGTTGAAAATGAAGATTTACCATCACTTTATATAGGAGGCAATCTTATATCGTACGAAAATACCGTAACGAGCTTAGGTTTCAAATTGAATTTCAACCTTAGCTGCACTACCCACGTTAACTCTACAATTAGTAAAATTTATTTCATCCTCAGAAAGCTGTGGTCGACTACGTCTTTTGTACCCCAAATTGTTAAACTAAGATTAGTAAAAGCATTAATTGTGCCTCTTATATCATTTAGTGAACTGGTCTATTGTCATTTGGATTATTCACCGTTTCAAAAGTTTCAGAAAGTTCTCAATACCTCGGCAAGATATGTATTTGACAAAGGTAGATTTGACCATATTTCAGAATACTCCGTAAAAATTCTAAACTGCACACTCTCCAATTTCCTAAAAATGCGTAACTTAATATTCCTTCACAAATTAATCCACACTAAAACACCTAATTATCTGTTTTGCAAATTACAGTTTTCGAAATTTTTAAGAAGCTTTAATCTTATTTTGCCTCGCTTTAAGTAAACAGTTTCATCCAGAATGTTTTTCGTTAGTGTTGCTGTTTACGCCAATAATGAACACCCTATGTCCTAATACCGGCATAGTGGTGTTCGTTAAGTTTTTTCTTCTTTTGGGCTGCGCTTCTCGCTCCCTCTCTTTTTTTGTACCATAATGTAAGTTACTTCCGAATTGTTACTTAAACAATAAAGTCGTTTGAAAGTTAAATCGCCGTGTTTTCTTTTTAAAGTGTTTTATTTTTCAGTTGTAAATTCAAAGTGAATTTTCCCCCTTTTTTCCCCCTGCGAAACATTTGGTCCTTCTCGACCCGTTTTTAGTGCCGCGCATTTGAAAAAAAATAAAAACATTTTGAAAAAAAAAAAAACAATTTTTATATTTTTATTAAAAAATAAAAATTAAACTCCCGCCGCGAGTTTTTTGTGAAACACAAACACAATTTAAAAAAAAAAAATTTTTTTTTTTAAAAAACAAAAAAGACTTTTTGGTGAACAGCAGCATAATCTACATCCTCATCAACTGCGTCTGCAACATCATCAACAGCAGCAACTACACCTGCATCAACTGCTCCAGCTTCATCTGCAACTACAACAGCAGTTTAATTTTTTGCGTTTTGCCGACGGCATTTTGATTTTTTTTTGCCTTAAATTTTTCTACGAACAGAAAAATAACCAAGTAAGTGGTTTCTTTTGAAATTTAAAAAAAAAGTGAAACTAAGTTGAATTCAAATTCAACCATTTTTACAAAAAAGTCTCGGTTTCGAATTCCGCCCATAAATTCGGTTCGGTTCGGTTCGCTAATTTTGAGTAATTTTTTGAAATTCGTGAGTTTTGTCAAATAATTTTGCGTGTGCATATACATATGTATTTAATTAAAAATTGCCAAAAAGTTTCATAAAGGAAAGGGGAATTCGTTGACATTTCCAATTTCTTTTATATATATATGTATATTCATACATATATGTATGTAGATTTATTTTGTGGCGCTATTTTTTGTACATAAATTGGTACATACATATATGCATAACGTTTCTTGGTTTCACCAAGGTTTTGCATTCTTTTGTAATTTTTGTTTCAAAAAGAGATTTTTACTCTTTTGAACTTGAACTACCGAAAATTATTTGTTTCGGATGAAAAAAAATATTAAGAATTTAATAAATTTATTTACATTTTGATTATTTTTGTTTTTTTTTATTAACATTTTCAGGTAAATTTTTTTTTTTTTTTTTACCACTACTAAAAGTGTTTACTCGTAGTTGCGTTTTTTGTCTGCAGTAAAAAACTTTTCTCAAATATTTTTTTTTTTTTTGTTTATAAATTTTTTTTTAATATAGTTTCTTTGAAGAAAACTATATTTTTTTCTATTCGAACTGCATACAAGGTATAATAAAGCAGTAACTATGTCTCATTTAAAGACATTTATTCGTCTGACCGATTCACTTATTGAATTCGAAATAGATTTCAATGCTGTTGAGTCACATCCAGTATTTCCTCTGGATGCTCAAAGTGAAGAGCTTAAGTCTTTGTGGAATAAAATCAAAGCTGCTTATGATACTTGCTTAGACAAGTTATCACCTCCAACTGAGCAAGCAGAAATTGACTCAGTTAAGAAAAAGTATCGCAGTAGCTACCAAACATATATAAGAGTAGCAGGAAAACTTTCGGAGCTTTCACAAGCGAGGCCTTCCCGTCATACAGTTGACGCAGAGCCAGAACCTGTATTGGGTCACAGCATGCCTGTACCCCCCTGCGATACTGAGGTATTCGATGGCGATTACCTCTCATGGCCGTCCTTTAGGGACATGTTTACGGCCATTTACATAAGTAACTCGCGGCTAACTTCAGTGGAAAAACTTTTCCACTTAAATAAAAAAACACGTGGCGAAGCAAAGGAGATTGTGCGGAATTCTCCTTTGACAAACGAAGGTTTTGTGCAAGCCTGGCAAAATTTATCTGACAGATACGAAAATAAACGTATCTTAGTCAATAGCCAGTTAAAAATTATGTTCAACTTGCCTCACGTGCCTAAAGAATCTGGCACAGAACTCAAGAAACTTCAGAGGGATATCAATAGTTGTATTTTCGCGCTCAAAACGCACAATATTGATATCTCGAATTGGGATGCAATCCTTGTGTACCTTTGCTCTACACGATTGCCAGAGGTCACGCTGTCGTTATGGGAGCAATCCATTCAAAATAAGAATGAAATTCCGAAATGGACAGACCTCGATAATTTTTTGACAAGTCGGTTTCAAACGCTAGAAACCGTTTCTGACATTCGCAGCTCAAGTGGTGCGATTTCTCGGCAAAATTCTATGCCATCCTCCTCCAAACAAATTACCTCTAATGCCAGTAAGCGATTAAATAACTATCAAGTTAAAATCTCGCCAGCAAATTGCAAATTATGTTCGTCGGAACAGCATGCGCTGCGCTTCTGCCCTCGATTTTTAAAAATGGATGCAAAAGAACGCTTAGCAATTGTTCGCAAGCATCACTATTGCATCAATTGCTTAGCAAACTCTCATGAAGTAAAAGAGTGCAAGAGTCTGTATACTTGTGCAACGTGCAAACAACGTCACAATACACTTTTGCATCGCAATTCGACTCCAGCCCCTTCTCCTGCTTCGAGTGTAAACTCAAGTAAGTCGAATTCGCGACCCAACCCCCCGGGCTCTAATACTCAAACCCACTCCACACAAATACAGTCCACTAATTGCGACATCCAATCATGCTTCGCTTCTAGTACCAAGCACGTATTGCTAGGTACTGCAATGGTGACCGTATGTCACTTAGGTTCGGCGTACACAACCAGAGCGCTTATCGACTCTGGCTCTGAAGGTACTTTTGTATCCGAACGTTTGCAAAAGTTGTTGAAGCTCCCTACTCGTGCTGTCAATGCTCAAGTGTCAGGGCTTAATAATGCGGTTTCAGCGCAAGTTACTAAAGCTTGCGATTTGATTTTAAGTTCCCCAAAAAATAGGCAGTTTCAAATTGAAGCTACAGCTTTTGTTCTGTCCCGCTTAACTGGTAATTTACCCTCAGTTTCTCTTGAATCTTCCTTGTTGAAGAGCCTGCCTGATTTTCAACTGGCAGATCCACATTTCTTCCACAGCGGCCAAATAGATGTACTTATCGGTGGCGATTTGTACCCCGCCATAATCCTCGATGGCATCCAACGCAACATTCTTGGGTCACTTCTTGCCCAGGAAACTGTTTTCGGTTGGATATTTACAGGCCCTATACCTCGTAGTGAAATATCCAGTTTTACTACTTGCCTTACTCATTTTAGTGAGGTTGCGATCGACAAGCAGATCGCACGTTTTTGGGAGTTGGAGGAACTTCCTAAAAACAGTTTCTAACACAAGCTGATAAGTTTTGTGAAGAAAACTATAAGGAAACGACTAGACGAGACGAAAGTGGTCGCTATATAGTCACTTTGCCTTTCAAAAGTGGCTACCCCGATGAAATCAACTTAGGATTTTCTCGAGGCATCGCCTTTAAACAATTTCTTAAAGATGAAACTCGTTTAACAAAAAATCCAGATTTCAAAATTCAATATGACGAAGTGGTTAATGAATATTTTAAATTGAACCACATGAAAAAAGTCTCTCCACCAAGATTCGAGATTTCGCCATCTCACTATTATTTACCGCATCATGCGGTCATCAAATCAGAAAGTACTACAACGAAGGTTCGTGTAGTATTCAACGCGTCAAGTCCCACTTCAAATGGAGTAAGCTTAAATGATGTCCTATACACAGGTCCAATCCTTCAAGCTGATTTAACGCTTCTGGTCTTAAAATGGCGTTTTTTCAAATACGTTTTTAATGGTGATATTCAGCAAATGTATCGCCAAATACTTGTGGATTCAAAACATTCCACTTTCCAGCGAATTCTTTTTAGAAGCTCACCCGATAACGAAATTCAAGATTACGAGCTTAAGACCGTAACTTTCGGTGTTAATTGTGCACCATATCTAGCGATTAGAACCATGCTGCAATTGGCAGATGATGTACAGCAGCAGTATCCCCTTGCTGCTCAAATTCTTCGGCACTTCACATACGTTGATGACGCTTTAGCTGGCGCTCACGATGTTGAAACTGCCATAAAAGCTAGAAATGAGCTGATTTCTGCACTTGACTCAGCAGGTTTCACAATGCGCAAGTGGACAGCTAATGCGTCAAGCATATTAGCTGACCTTCCTGTCGAGCATCTTTTGCGTGAAAACTTTTTGAAACTAGAAGATGAAAGTTGTGCAAAAGCTCTAGGAGTTCGTTGGAATGCCACTTCCGATTCATTTTATTTTTCTGCAAAACGTCTCGAAATTAAGTCGTCCTATAGCAAAAGGGAAGTTCTTTCAGTCATTGCCCAACTATTTGATCCTGCAGGTTGGCTGGCACCAATTGTTGTGACAGCGAAAATTTTAATGCAGCAAATATGGTTGGATGAAATAGATTGGGATGAAAGCATCCCCCCGCACAGTCTCCGTTCCTGGCAATCATTTTTGCAGGAATATGAATTTATTGAAGAAATTCGCATCCCACGTTATGTCAGCTATTCGCCAGCCTCAGAAGTAGAGTTTCACGCATTCTGCGATGCTTCTGAGAAAGCGTATGCTGCATCAATATACCTCCGCGTTAGGCAAGGTGACTGTATTGTCAGCCATCTGCTTTATGCTAAAAGTAAAGTTGCTCCAGTCAAGACGATCTCATTACCTCGTCTTGAGTTATGTGGCGCTACATTACTTGCGGATATGGTCGATTCCTTGATCTCTCACCTCGATATTGATAGGCACCGACTGTATTGTTGGACAGACTCCACAATCGTACTTGCCTGGCTTTGCAAGCCTCCTTGCTCCTGGACAACGTTCGTAGCCAATAGAGTTTCGAAAGTAGCGGAAATGGTTGGCAGTCGTAACTGGTTTCATGTTGAATCACATGAAAACCCCGCTGACTTAGCTACTCGTGGTGTGACACCACAAGACTTAAAAGATAGCTCACTCTGGTGGCATGGGCCGTCATGGCTGACAATTGAAAGTTCTTCATGGCAAAATAAATCTCAGCCTTCAGTTTTTGACACTGCGCTCGAGAAAAAGACTGTTAAGGTTAATTTCTCATATTTTTCAAAATATGAAGACATATTGGAACGTTTTTCATCGCTTCCACGTGGCTTACGGGTCTTGGCATATGTTTTTCGTTTCCTGCGTCATACCCGGCCACATACTAACTCATCTTTTTCACATAAATCACTACGTATAGATCATGCTGAAATCAAGTATGTCAAAAATCGTTTGATTTTGTTGTGCCAAAAGGTTGCTTTTTCGGATGAGTACCACAACTTGGAAACAAAACAACTCTTTGGTTCCAAAAGTGTCATAATGTCTCTTAATCCGTTTCTGCATACAGATGCACTATTGCGTGTTGGTGGACGGCTAGCCTCTTCACCCACGCTTTCATTTGATGAAAGATTTCCAATAATCTTGCCGTACAATTGTCAATTTACTCGTCTTTTAGTCAGTTTTATTCATGAAATTTCAATTCATGGAGCAAATCAGCTAATGCTTCGTCTTATTCGAATGCAATACTGGATTCCGCGTGCTAAAAATCTCATTAAAACAACTTTGCACAATTGCAAGACTTGTGTGATTTATAAAAAACAACAGCGGACTCAGATTATGGCTGCTCTTCCGGCAGAACGAACTGTGATCTCACGTCCTTTTTCGTCCACTGGTATTGATTTTGCTGGTCCATTCGACATAAAAAGCTTCATTGGTAGAAGTTGTCGAATTAGTAAGGGCTATGTCTGCCTTTTTATTTGCTTTTCAACTAAAGCAATTCATCTTGAAGCCACTAGCGACCTTTCAACTGCTACATTTTTGGCAGCTTTTGCCAGATTCGTCGCAAGACGTGGCTGTCCAGCAAATCTGTACTCTGACAATGGAACTAACTTTGTCGGAGCTTCTAAAGTTCTGAAAAAGGATTTTAAACATTTCTTAACCCAATCTCAGGATGCCGTGTTAGCACAATATACTCATCAAGAGATTTCTTGGCATTTCATTCCAGCAGGTGCTCCCCATATGGGAGGATTATGGGAAGCTGGTATAAAAAGTTTTAAGTCCCATTTCAAAAAAATGGCCGGAAGTATGAAATATACTTTCGAAGAATTTCTAACTTTACTTAGTCGAATCGAATCGTGTCTAAATTCGCGTCCACTAAGCGCCATGTCTGAAAATCCAGATGATTTCCAGTCTCTAACTCCAGGTCATTTCTTGGTTGGCGGTCCACTTTTGTCTCAAGTGGAGCCAGAAATTTTTGATCAGCCTCCGAAAATTGTCAATCGTTGGCAACGGATAAAGGCTATGCAACAACATATTTGCCATAGATGGAAAAGCGAATATCTTAAAGAAATGCACCGTCGCGTTAAGTGGAAATCGCCACAACGAGACCTCACCATTAACGATTTGGTCGTGGTTAAAGAAGATAATCTTCCCGCGAATGAATGGCGCTTAGGTAGGATACTCAAGACGTATCCCGGTAGCGATAATCGAGTACGGGTCGCCGATATTCGAACCGAGAGAGGTTGCATTACGCGACCTATAGTTAAATTAGTCGCTCTACCGTCGACTGAATAAAATTGTTTCACTTTTTTTCCTCTTAATTTTTTGTTTCGTTTCAGCATGTCTACTGCCAACATCGTCGCCGATCTTATTGACGAAATGGTCCTCAGCACCGATGTCAGTGATGTTGAGACGGTCCGTGAATGCGATCCCGAGGTGCAATCCGCACTGCCAAATGTGGTGCAAACCGCATTGCCGAGTGTGGTCGCCGTGGTGGCGCGCAACGACTCCTCCATGAGGTGTCGTTTATGTTTGTTTAAGCATAACCTGCTGTCGTGCAGGCAGTTCCTCGAGATGAATCTGGAGGAGCGGTTGCGAGCAGTACTCATGCATGGGTACTGCTCCAACTGTCTTTCTTCGAATCATTCGCGACGGGACTGTCGGAGCGACAGAAGGTGCCGCCACTGCGGAGACGATCACCATAGCCTGCTCCATTCGCATTCACGGAAGCGGCCCGGTCGGCGAGATAGCAAGAAGTCTCGCGGTAGACGTGGTTCCGTAAAGCAGCGTAGCAGTCCGAAGCAGCCCAAGCGTCATCAGCCATCGACATCAAGGGGGTTAAAAACAGGACCTAGTTCGTTCTGTGAGAGACCGCGACCAGGGCCTAGTTCGTCCTCGGTTAGGAACCAAGTTCCGAAGCGGGCTCCTCCCAATCCTTTTTCGGCAGCGACCCTCTAGCGCGTAGTCTCCTTATTCCCGACGGCCATAGTACGCGTCTTGGCAAATGGGCGCATAGTATCGGAGCGTGCAATTCTGGATGCATGCTCACCAAGATCCTTGATCTCCAAGGACTTGGTTAGGAAGTGGCGCATTCCGACGAGCTTCGTTGATGGCGAAGAAATATGTGTTTTGTCGCTACGAGCCAAGCACGACACCAACATGAGTCTGGAGACTATGGCCAAGGTGGAAAAAGGGTTGGAGGTCGTTACGCCAATGAGAGATGTCGATGAGCGAGTGCGGGAGCCCTTCACTAATATAAAGTTGGCTGATCCAACATTTTATAAATCGGCGCCGGTTCATCTCCGGCTTGGGGTAGATTTGTACCCCAGGATCATGCTGGCAGGCATCTTCCCGACCGGAGTTGGTCAGCCGCTAGCGCAGAACACCATTTTTGGATGGGTTCTGTCAGGACCTTGTTCCTGGTGATCGCCTTTCTAGAAATGCTGCCGGTAGGCGTCTACCCGACCGGATGAGGTCTGCCACTGGCGCATTTTACCTATAGGGCTCCCGTTCCAGTTTTTTCATTTGTTTATAAATTTTTTATTTTTTTTTTTTTTTTCTTTCATTAATTTTTTCTTATTGTTGCATTCCTGCAAGGCGGGCGGCATGTTTACGCCATTAATGAACACCCTATGTCCTAATACCGGCATAGTGGTGTTCGTTAAGTTTTTTCTTCTTTTGGGCTGCGCTTCTCGCTCCCTCTCTTTTTTTGTACCATAATGTAAGTTACTTCCGAATTGTTACTTAAACAATAAAGTCGTTTGAAAGTTAAATCGCCGTGTTTTCTTTTTAAAGTGTTTTATTTTTCAGTTGTAAATTCAAAGTGAATTTCCCCCCTTTTTTCCCCCTGCGAAACAGTTGCCAAACTCTGGAATTCCCTGCCACTATCTATAAAATCCTTAAGCAATCCTAGATGTTTTAAAATTGCAGTCCTAGCTTTTCTAAATACTCTTTAACTCCTTTCCTCAGTAATTTTTTTTTTTTTTATTTTTTTATACATATAATTTTGATTTGTGTTCATTATCATTATATCCAAAACTTATCTCATTGTACTATTTATTCTATTGTACTCAAAAGACTAAGTCTTATGTACATGTACCGTATAAATAAATAAAAAGGCATTTTTTAAAATTTTTTTTTGAAACTGCCATCTCTATACGGTTACACCACTTTTTCTCAGCCATAGCACAACATAATCTCTTATTTTTTTTTTTGTTGGAAAGGTTGTGAAGAGAAGGGGGGTACTTGTGTACTTCTTTTTCAATAGTAGGCGGTGCCACGGCCCTAAAAATTAAAAACGAAAATACGGCTAAACTAACGGACCGATTTTGATGAAATTTTGTTTAAAGATAGATTGTATTCTAAGAAAGATTACTAAAAACTCAAATTTCTTAAAAGGGGAGTGGCATCGCTCCAAATAAGAAAAAACGGTATTACGGCTGTGCCACTAGACCGATTTTGATGAAATTAGGTATGTAGATAAATATAATCTTGAGTAAAAATATATTTTTTTTAGTGGGCGGTGTCACGCCTCTTACAGCAAAGTACGACGTTACTACTAAACTAACGAACTGATTTTGATGAAATTTTGTTACGATATAGACTGAACCCTAAAAAAGATTTCTAAAAACTCAAATTTTTTTAGGAGGCGTGGCATCGCCCCTAATTGGAAAAAACGGTATCACGGCAGTGCCACTACACCAATTTTGATGAAATTTGGTATGTAGATAGATTGAGTCTTGTTTAAATAATTTTTTTGAGTGGGCAGTGCCACGTCTCTTAGAAGAAAATACGTCGTTACTACTAAAATAACGGACCAATTTTAATGAAATTTTGTTTGGATATAAACTGTACCCTGAAAAAGATTTCTAAACACTCAAATTTTTTTAAGGAGGCGTGGCAGCACCTCCAACAGGAAAAAGCATTTTCACTGCTAAGCTAATGAGCCGATTTTAATTGAATTTGGTTAGGTTAGGTTAGTTAGCCACCACTCTAGGCTAAAGCGAACGGCTTGAAGCCATAAGTAGCACTGATTGTGCAGTTTTAATACCACATTTACGTGACCCGGCGAATTGATGAATGTTAAAGAAAAAGCTATATCCAGTAAGATTTATTAAGAAAGTAGAGCAAAGATTCGATTTCAACATCAACAAATTCGCTGAGGTCGTTGAAGAAAGGTTTTCGAAGACATTTTAGCCTGGTTCTTGCTAAGGCTGGACAGTTGCAAAAAAAGTGCTCGAGTGATTCATTCTCGCTTGCATTCAAACAACTGCGGCAGGAAGAATTGAGAGGGATACCTAATCTTTCAGCGTGCCTGACGATTGCCCAGTGTCCAGTGCAGGTCGCTGTGATTCTCGCAATGTCAATCCGGCTTTTGGACAGTAAGGAGGTGGTTCTCAGTTTATTATAATAGGGCCGTTTTACAGGTTTGTAAAGATTTCCAGTGGTTTTCTGCTACAGATAGAAAATGCGAAAAAATTCTCTTCTTAACCAAACCAAGAGGAGTGAAAACACGTTCCGGTGCGGTTACATTAAGAGAGGAACCACACCTTGCTAGTTCATCAGCCCTTTCATTTCCCTCAATGTTCCTATGGTCTGGAACCCATATGAGAGTAATGTCAAATTGATGTCCTAGCCTGACAAGTTCTTTCTTGCATTGTTCTACTAACTTCGATTTTATATATGCCGAGCTCAAAGCTTTGATTTCGGCTTGGTTATCAGAGAGAATTGCTATCTTCTTCTCTGAATTAATACAGCACACTAATCTGCATGCTACAAGAATGGCAAAAACTTCAGCCTGAAAAACGCTAGCTGAATCAGGTAAATAAAAAGCTTGAGAGATCTCTAGGTCTTTTAAGTAGACTCTTGCACCCACTCCGCAGTCCATTTTAGACCCATCGGTGAAAATAGTGGTTTAAAAATTTAAGTTGACGGTGCCCTCTTCCCACTGAACTCGCTCCGGAAACTTCACCTGAAAGTTTTTTTCAAAGCTGAGTGTAAGACAGATGTAGTAAGTTGGGAAACTTGAAAGTTCGCTTGGTAGGGTGTCGAGTATAGAGCAATGTCCATATTGTTTTGGAATTTGGTAGAGAGATAGATTGAACCCTGAGGCAAGCTTTTTGCTTTAAAGTGGACGGTACCAGCCCCCAATCGGAAAATATGTTTTCAAAGCTAAGCTAATGAACCGATTTTGATGAAATGTTGTATGGAGACAGATTGCGTCCTAAGGAAGAGAAAGAGATAGTGGTACGGATATAGCAACATGATATGTACTATGACTTAAATTTTTGGAGCGATGACAAAAAATTACTCTTTTCAGTTAAGTTTTTCAATACTAAAAAGTATTTTTTGTTACTTTTATGCGCGCTTTATTTAAAAATACATTTTCTATTTGAGCATAGCTGATCTTTCACATAAGGGGAAGTCCATAAATTACGTGAATCAAAATAGGGGGAGGGGGGCCGGAAAAATCTCACGAGGTCTCACAAAGGGAGAGGGGGTCAATTAAAATCTCAAAAAAAAAGTCAACTTTTTAATGCAGATACTAAAAATTATTATAGAAGATTACATTTAAAAATTATAAGACAAGCTTCACGGGAGGGAGGGGGGTGGGCCCGTCAGAACTCACCAAATCTCACTAAGGGTAGGGGGTCCGAATTTTCAAAAATACACCCCACGTAATTAATGGAATCTTAGAGTTAAGAAATGCTACAGCTTCTTACTCTTTGTTCGTGAGAGAGTGAGGTTTATCTATGGGGTAAAACACACGAAAACGCCACCTGAAAAAATTTTTTGCTCCGATTTGGGTGAAATTTGGCATAATTGTAGTATTGATGTCTGGCAATAAAAGAGTGTTTAAGATTTTGCCTAATATTATTTGTTGTTCAGAAACGCGGGTATGAAATTCATGATTTTCGTACTTTTTCAGAATAAGTTTTTTTTTTCGAAAATTCATAGCTTACAGCAAACTTTATCAATTAATAATTGGTGAACGTACGACGCGGTACAAGTTGTGATCCAACGACTTAAGAACAACAAAGCGGCTGGTGCCGATGGCCTGCCTGCTGAATTGTTCAAGACCGGCGGCGATGAGCTGATAGGGTGTATGCATCAACTCATCTGCAAAATATGGCTAGTAGAAAGCATGCCCGACGATTGGAATCTCAGTGTCCTTTGTCCTGTACTAAAGAAAGGTGACCCGACAATCTGCGCTAACTACCGGGGAATCAGTCTTCTTGCCATCTCTTACAAGGTCCTGTCGAATGTACTGTGTGAAAGACTTAAGCCGTTTGCCAACACACTGATTGGGCCTTATCAGTGCGGTTTTAGACCTGGTAAGTCCACCATAGACCAGATCTTCACACTATGTCAAATCCTGGAAAAAACCCACGAAAAACAGATCGATACCCATCATCTCTTAATCGATTTTAAAGCTGCTTTCGATAGCCCTATACGGGATTGCCTGTATGCCACCATGTCTGAGTTCGGTATACCTGCGAAGCTGGTGCGGCTTTGCAGAATGACGTTGAGCAACACAGCCAGCTCCGTCAGAGTAGGAAGGGACCTCTCCGAACCATTTGATACTAAACGAGGTTTCAGACAGGGCGATCCACTATCCTGCAACCTCTTCAACTTTGTGATGGGAGGGGTGTTGCGAAGAGCCAGTGTACATCGTAATGGCACTATTTTCTACAAAAGTGTCCAGCTCCTTGCATATGCCGATGATATTGATATCATTGGACGTTGTCAGCGAGATGTTACTGCTGCGTTCTCTGCTATCGAAAAAGAGTCAGCGAAAGTGGGTTTGACGGTGAACGAGGGCAAAACAAAGTATATGCTGTCCACAAACGGGGAGATGCGGCGTATTGGATCCTTTGTTACTGCGAACAGCTATACTTTCGAAGATGTCAAGGAATTCACCTATCTTGTCACCGCCGTGAACACTCAAAACGATGTCAGCCTGGAGATAAAGCGAAGACTAACTCTTGCTAATAGGTGTTACTATGGTCTCAGTAAGCAATTGAGTAGTAGAGACCTCTCTCGCCCGACAAAACTGACACTCTACAAGACGCTCATCTTACCCGTGCTACTTTACGGCGCAGAAGCATGGATTGTGTCGCAGACTGAGGCAGCCACGCTTGGGGTGTTTGAGAGAAAAATTCTTCGCAAAATCTTCGGTCCTGTTCACGTCGGCGACGACTACCGTATTCGAATGAACCACGAACTGTACGAGCTCTACGCTGACATTGACATAGTCAAGCGCATCACTATCCAGCGTCTGCGCTGGCTGGGACATGTTGTGCGTATGGACGAAGAAGCTCCGGCGAAAAAGGTGTTTGATGCGGAAGCCGCTGGGCGACGACGAAGAGGAAGACCATGCCTCCGATGGAGAGACCAAGCCGAGGAAACCCTATCCACGCTTGGTGTGAATGATTGGAGAAGGCGCGCGAGTTACGTATTGTACCCACTGTAGCATACACCATGAGCTTCCACCAGCAAAACCACCACGCAGCAATAATTACAACAACAACAATAAAACCATTTCGCAACATTTAAATTAGTATATTTAGTTAATTAGGCATTTTCCTATTTT
Organism: Tricholauxania praeusta; assembly: GCA_949775025.1. Classification (NCBI taxonomy): domain Eukaryota; kingdom Metazoa; phylum Arthropoda; class Insecta; order Diptera; family Lauxaniidae; genus Tricholauxania; species Tricholauxania praeusta. Next base: position 63,867,898 of record OX459030.1, on the reverse strand, counting down.
AATATCATTCTGTTAATTTAGCACTTATATTTATTTTAATATTAATTTATTGATTAATCACTTTCTAAAATCAGGTTAATCCAATATTGTTAATTATGCATTTTTACATTATTCTGTTAATTTAGCTTAAGCACTTCTTTTAGATATAAATATTTGCATTTTTTTAGCTTCAAGTTAGTTGATTATTGTAAACAGAAATAATAAAGTTGTTTTTTTTTAAAAGCATACCAAGTGTGCATTTGTTATTGGCGCAGTCTTACGGAACGTCTTTCAGAAAAGTTTAAGTTGACGCGAAATTAATTGATTGAAAATATAAAGTAAAGATAAAAAAAGGGACATTTCGTACATCATATCCTTGATTGCAAATTCAGTGTAAAAAAAAAAAAATATTAAAATATCCTTGATTGGAATTCAGTGATTAAAAAGAGACAAAAAATAAAATATAAAAATTAATAATCCTTATAAGGAAAATATATATAAAGAAAAATATGTTCTAAACAGTGTTGTGTCTATTGTGGAACTAATTCACATCCATTAGTAAGGGCATATTACTTATTGGAACATTTGTGAATGTCTCCCAAAAAAACAAAGGAAGTTATTTGACGGCATATCAAAGACCTCCAGCAACAACTGTGAACATTTCCCTAAGAAAACAAAAGAAGAGCTTCAACACAGCTTACACATTTATCGGTGAAGGAACATCATCGAGCAGAGTAACAAAAATATAAAGGTGAAGGCATATCACCCATCAATCAATTAAAAGTAGCACCGGTGAGGGAATATCATCGCAAAGTGCAACACTATTTCCGACGAAGTTTCAACTTCTCAAGACGTAGAACCGGCTCTCATACTGAATTATATCTGGCTGCAATGATCAACTCTCTAACACTTATTTTGTTACCCCTAATTTCGGCGAATGAGATTTTCGTGAAAAACATAAACGAAAACCACGGACTACTACAATTTGATCTAGGACCAGCCCGAATTGTTGAAAGATACAATAACCTTATCCATATAGTAAACTTAACTGACTACGATGATACAATCAACAAAATATCTGCTGCTATTGACCACCTTAGCAAAAAGAACACTGTAACCAACTCAATCCCTGTAACCAAATTAAAGCTTGAAGAACTTAGAACCAAATTGAAAGTAATAACACCTACTAAAAGAACACGACGTGGCCTTTTTAACGGACTAGGTACAGTAGTAAAATTTATAACAGGAAACATGGATGAGAACGACGCAGTTGAAATAAATTCTCAAATAAAAAAATTACAAACAGACAGTGACTCCATACAAAACACATTTACACAACAAAACGCAATAAACACAGAAATGATTCAAAGATTTAAAAATATAACAAACCATATAAATAAGCAAAACGAAGACATAGAAAAATTTGTTAACCACCATATACAAATAGAAACAAATATCATTCATAAGGAAGATGATATAATTACTGATATCCAATATGTAAACCTAATCAATTATAACATGGATCTATTAAGTAATCATGTAACTAATATAGCAGACTCTATACTTTTGGCAAAATTAAATATTATATCAAAATTTATTCTCAGTTATGAAGAACTTGAAATTATATCAAACAATTTCCAAAATCAATCCATTGAAACAAAATCATATGGAGAATTGTATGAACTACTAGATTTACAAGCTTATTATAATGACTCTAACATAGTATTTAATGTTAAGATTCCAATTTTATCAAAAGAAGAAAATAGATTATTGCATATTATTCCACTTCCCATAAACAACACAAAAATAATAATAACACAACCATACATAACATACAATAAATATAAAATAAGATACTACGACGAAACTTGTCAAACCATCGAGCAAACATTCTACTGTAAAGAAACAAGGATGAAGGAAAATAATGACGAATCTAGTTGCATTGGCCAGTTACTACAGAACCAAACAGCTCAATGTTATCTCAACGAGGTTGGCTACAGCCAAAACATAAGTTTGCCCGAAAATAATTTCATTTTACTTGTTAATGTACCTAAAACACTAATAAAGTCTAATTGCAGAAATCCTCCTCAAGAAATTGAGGGAACAACTCTTATTCAATACAGCAACTGCACCGTCAATATCAATGGAATAGAGTATGAAGACAAACCTGCCATTTACTGGGATCGAATCAACCTAACAACTCTATCTCACGACCGAGTACATGCTAAACTGGTGAAGGAGACACTTAATCTGCAAAAACTGCAACAATTCGAGATACAAAATAAACAAACGGTGCTTAACATCAAAAGATCTACAGAAACTGCAAACATCTACACATACACAGCTATCAGCGTACTCTCCATAACTATCATACTTGTATTTATATATGCCGCACAGAAGATCAAAGTATACTACATACCAAACGACATCCAGAATGACGCTACAGCCCCACCGAACTCGTTGTGGCCTTCGCTTTACTCTAAGGGGGGAGGAGTTACGTATTGTACCCACTGTGGCATACACCATGAGCTTCCACCAGCAAAACCACCACGCAGCAATAATTACAACAATAAAACCATTTCGCAACATTTAAATTAGTATATTTAGTTAATTAGGCATTTTCCTATTTTAATATCATTCTGTTAATTTAGCACTTATATTTATTTTAATATTAATTTATTGATTAATCACTTTCTAAAATCAGGTTAATCCAATATTGTTAATTATGCATTTTTACATTATTCTGTTAATTTAGCTTAAGCACTTCTTTTAGATATAAATATTTGCATTTTTTTAGCTTCAAGTTAGTTGATTATTGTAAGCAGAAATAATAAAGTTGTTTTTTTTTTAAAGCATACCAAGTGTGCATTTGTTATTCGCGCGAAGCAGAGGCGCCTGGAGAGAGCTTTTGAGGTCGTCCGTAACCCGGTAACGGGTTGTTATGGCCACCCAAGTAAGTAAGTAAGAACGTACATTTTTAGGTTTTCATTCATTCATTCATTTTTTATTCATTATTCTCAATCTTACAATTAGATAAACATAATTTAACATGGTATTTCACTTTCAATTTCTTTTATAGATATAGAGAATAGTTAGTGACATTTTATATTTTATTTAACAAAAATATTGTTAAATGCCACTTTAAAGCTTACAAATACATATATAATATTAGAAGTTAATTATGTGTGGGGTGAACATATAAAAAACTAATTTAAAACTAATTTAAGAACGCCCAGCAATGATATGGTATTTCATAAGAACTAAGAGGGACTAAAGCATTTCATATAAAACAAAATTAAAATCAAAATAGAGCTCGGTGTAAGAATGCATACTAAAGAAATTATCAATCATATTTTTTAAACTACGTAGCGCGCTAAAACTTCAACCTGGTTGGAATCAAAACTAAGAAGCCAAAACTTAAGCTTTTTTAAAAATGCAGATAGAGGTCTAATCATTCGTAAGGCCACTGGTATACAGTTAAACAGACAAGAAACTACTGTGTAGAAGTTCCTGAACAGAGTCGTGCGAAAAAATGGAAGTGGTACATTCGAGTGAGAGTTGCTACGCAGGGTGTGTGTATCACGTACAGTACTTTGCAAATATCCACCTCTCTTAAAGTATATTTTTAATACTTTAAAATAAAACAGTTGTCTAACAGGTAGGATTTTCAAATTCCTAAACAGTTCACTAGAGTGGGCTAGACGTTGGGAGTTACAAATCTTTCTAATAGCACATTTTTGTAATACAATTAGTTGTTGTATTTTATTGAGATAAGAACCTCCCCAACAGCTTATACCATACTCTAGTTTGCTGTGAAATATTCCATAATAGATTGTTTTCAGTGTATTGTTTGAAACAAATTTCCTAATCCGATAAAAACTGCGAATTGACATCATCAAATATTTCTTCAGGCTAGAGATATGCTCATTCCAATTTAAACAACGGTCAATCGTTATACCTAAATATCTGAAGTGATCCACTGTATCAATTTTGAAACAGTTAGGCTCACAGGAAATATTAGAATTAAAAAACATATCAAAGCATTGGTTAGCACAGTTATTGCTGTAAAGAATGTGGCGCTTGCAGTTTGATGCATGGAAAGTAATGTCAAGATCTGTAGACTCGTGAAGTTTCGGATAGTAAAACATTAATTTCGTCTTGTTGCTAACGACTAGTATATGTTCCGCAAGCCAGGTGCGAAGTACATGGACATCATGGTTTATATCTGCAACCAAGGATAAGGGATCTGTCGAACTATATGAAATTCCTAAGTCGTCAGCAAAAGCTTTGACTTTTCCTCTAAATGGTTGATCAAATAAGGAATTTATATAAATTAAAAATAGAATAGGACCAAGGACTGATCCTTGAGGTACTCCTATATTAATGACTCTGAAATCACTAAGGCTATCGCCCACTTTCACCTTCTGTGACCGATTTTTTAAGTAAGACACAAACCAGTCATAAAAGAAACCACGGATACCTAAACTATAAAACTTGTTTAAAAGGCATTGATGATCAACCATGTCAAAGGCTTTGGTTATATCAACAAAAAGCCCGGCACAAATTTTTCTACCATCTAATCCTTTGTGTAGCTCAGCACAAAAGTTAAGCAGAGCATCTTCAGTGGAGCAATTTTCTCTAAATCCAAACTGCAGCGCACTAAAAAATTTTAATTTTTCCAGATATCCCACTAGTCGCTTTTTGACTACCTTTTCAAAAATTTTTTCAATGGCGGACAAGAGCGAGATTGGTCTAAAATTAGACTTATCTTTTTTGTTACCTTTTTTAAAAATAGGAATTACGATAGCACATTTAAGATCGTGTGGAAATTCGCCAGTAATTATACTTCGGTTGAAGATATGTGCTAATGTATTAACAATGTTAAAAGCAGTTTTTTTCATCAATATATTGGAAATACCATCATTACCACATGAATATGAATTTTTTAGAGATTTAATTGCTCTAAGAATTTCCAACCCCGTAATAGGCTCAAAAAAAAAGCTATTTCTATTAATTGGAATATCGGTAAGTCCAAAATCATTGCAGCAATTACAGGGCACGGTTGCAGCAGTTGGAAACGTAGACAGTCCAACTGCAGCGAAGTAGTTATTGAATATGTTGGCTATTTCTGTAAGGTCAGATACACTCGAAAGACCATTTTGTAATTCAATGCTACTGTTTTGGGCACTCATCTTTCTCCCCATAATGCTATTAACAACTTTCCACTCTTCTTTAAGGTTTCCTTGAGCATTTCTAACCTTGTTGAAAAAAAAAGTTATCACGACATTTACGAATTTCATAATTTATTTGATTACAAAAGTTGCGAAAACGGGTCTTAATACTCGTGTTGTTTGGGTGTTTATAGCATTTTTTCTTTAATTTGTTTTTCAACCTAATTTTTTTTTAGAATTGATCTACTAATCCAAGGTTTCAACCTGACTTCAGTCGGTTTTTCAAGGTAGTAATATTTAGAAATGCATATATTTTCTTTCAGGCATATGATAAATTTTTGGTAAGCCGCAGACACATTTTCTTCAGCATAAATATTCTCCCAATGAAATAATCGCAACTTCAGGTTTAATTGATCGTAGTCGATTTTTTCTACTATGCGCTGTGAAGTAACTCTAACCTGTTTTACAGTATTTAAACTTGTTAGTAAGATACCAGTCATACAATGGTCTGTTACACCAAGATCAAGTACAATACCAGCACAAAGAGAAAGTGGTATGCTTGAGAATCGGCAGAATAGTTGATCAAGGCAGGTCCCAGCGGCAGGTCTTGTAACTTCATTAATGACAGAATGCATCCCTTGCTCCGAGAAAAGTGCACTATAACAGTTAAGTAAAGGACTAGAAATCAAAAGATCTAAATTAAAGTCACCTAAAATAATCAGATTAGCTGCTCGCTCACTGCGCATTAGGTTAGAAATTTCTTCGAGAAACAGTTTTGCTGGCTGCGAATGCAGCCTATACAAATATAAAAATACAAAATTCACTTTGTGGATGCAGCAAGATACCTTTAATACATCAGCACTCATGAAGCTGCAAAGTTCGATTCCATTGCATTCAATTAAATCATGAACAAAGACACCCACACCACCAGCTGGATAGGAATCATTCGTATTTGCGTAGAATTTATATGTAGTTAGGCAAGAAAAAATTATCTAATTCATAAGAATAAACCCAGATTTCCGACACAAATATTGGGTCGGGAAGGTTTACAAGAGCTTCGAGATTTGATACCAACAGATCAAAGTTGCGACGCAGACTACGTATATTTTGATGCACAACGTAAAAATTTTTGTTATTATTTGAGATTGAACTGAGAAAACTATCAGAAGTACTTCTAATGGTTGACAAAGGGAGATCTTCAGTTATAAAATCGAAATTATTATTATTAATTATATTAGACATAACTATTTCAGATAAAGAACAAAATGTTTTTCAAATCTTCAAACGATCTTATAACTGAAACCTCACCATTGTCAACTTTTCTCAGTAGTATCTTTGAATTTGCAAACAATAGATACTTAAACCTTTTTTCCATTTTGATTTTTTTAGCAGACATAAACAGAGCGCTGTTATATTTTGTTAGACGATCATTAACAAAAATACTTTTTTTTATATCGCCACCGAAAAGAGATGCATTTAGTTTCCCTTTAGCATATTTTTTGCTAGACATAATTTTTTTCTTTGTGTCGTGCGAAGAGACTTTAGCATAAACAATATTAAAACTGGAAGAGTTAGGATTTTTTATAGTTTTTACATAGCATTTTTCTATGTCATTATCAGAAACCGATACATTTAAAGCCTCTCGCAAAACCTTTTGCAAGCACTCTTTGGCGTTCTCATTGTTTACGTTTGCTATGCCAGTAATTTGGAATTCGCTTTCTAAGGCTTTTTGCTCTCTCCAGTTGAGCTTACTCGCAAGACTATTAACTTGCAATTTTAATTTTTTATTCTCCTCTTTTACCGCTTCCATGGAGGTCAGAATTTCGCTGTTTTGCTTTTGAATATTAAGAAGTTCTTCATAAAGCCGCTGCAAAGCAATCTCTTCAGAAGAAGAAGTCGAGTAAGAATTTATTGAGGATGGTGTTGTTGCTGGCTGAATAGAATTGTTCTCTGCTGTGTTTTGAGTTTCTAAGGTTGACTGTGCATTTTGTGTTTCTATTGTTGATTGGAGTGTTGCTGTAATGACATGTGATGCTGAAGCTTGTTGTTTTGTTGTTTCATCATTTTGGGGGTTTACTTCTTTTTGCTGTTTCATACTCGCTGGAACAGAGAGAGATTCTGATGTAGTCTGTTGTTGTTTATTTGTGTTTACGGATTTTAGTGCTGGCGATGGTGTTTTTTGAGATTCTGTTGTTGATTGTTTTGCTGTTTTTTGATGTTTTGCTGCAGTTTGCTGTATTGCTGTTTCAGTATTTTGGCGGTTTTTTTCTTTTGTTGTTGTCCACTAGTCGTTGGAACTGAGAGTGGAGGCGATTTAAGAAATGAACCACGGCGAAGAGCGCTGCACTTGGTGCATCTCCATTTAATTTTATTTGTAATTAAAAAATCATATTCAGTCTGATTAAGATTAACACACGCGCAGTGAAAATATTTCGCACATTCATATTCAGTTCTTATTAGAATTTATTTAAGAGTCGAAAAAAAGACGTGCACACCCCACGACACTTTCTACTTGTACTTTTCAAAAAAAAATATTGATTTTGAAAAAAAAAAAAATTTTCACAAAAATTTTGCGAATTGAAAAATATTTTTGCATTTTTTTTAAAAAAACCATATTTTTAATTTTTTTTTTTTTTGAAAAAAACTTTGATTTATTCTGCGCTTAATGCCGTAAAAATTTTCGTGGGAAAAAAATTATTTATATTTTTTTTTGATTTTTAAAAAAAAAATTAAAGAGCTAAAATTCTGTAAATTGAAATGAATTTTTCAATTTTTTTTTTGATAAATCCATTTCTGAATTTTTTTTTGTTTTTATATTCTTAGGTTTTTATTTGTACTTTTCAAAAAAAAAATGCAGATTTTGAAAAAAAAATTTTTCGCAAAAATTTTGGGAATTGAAAAATATTTTTGCATTTTTTTAAAAAAACCCATATGTTAAAATTTTTTTTTTTTATTTTTAAAAAAACTTGATTTATTCTGCGCTTAATGCCGTAAAAATTTTTGTGGGAAAAAAATTATTTATATTTTTTTTTAGTTTTAAAAAAATTAAAAAGCTAAAATTTTGTAAATTGAAATGAATTTTTGAAGTTTTTTTGAAAAATCCATTTCTGAATATTTTTTCGGTGAACTTCAGATTACAGCTTGATACGCAAGCTTTAAAATGATATGTCATAACATGAGGGCAAGTAGTAAATTAAAATGTTTGAGCCGGTAACCTGATTTCACCAATTATTAATTGATAAAGTTTGCTGTAAGCTATGAATTTTCAAAAAAAAAACTTATTCTGAAAAAGTACGAAAATCGTGAATTTCATACCCACGTATCTGAGCAACAAATAATATTAGGGCAAAATCTTAAACACACTTTTATAGCCAGACATCAATACTACAATCATGCCAAATTTCACCCAAATCGGAGCCAAAAATTTTTTCTGGTGGCGTTTTCGTGTGTTTTACCACCTATACATAAAAAGGCGGTTGCGAAACGGCTCCATATTCTTTTAACTGCCATAGCACAACATAATCGCTTAGTTTTTCGCCTTCAACAGGAAAGTACGTTTCCACAGTTAAATGAGCGTTGATGAAATTTGGTTTGAAGACAGATTGTACCCTAAAAAAAGGTATTAAAATCTTCAAGTACTTTAAAGAGGCGTGTCATCGCCCCTTATGGGAAAAAACGGCATCATGGCTGTGCTTCTACACCGATTTTGATGAAATTTGTTATGTAGATAGATTGAAAAGATATTTGTTTTGAGTGAACGGTACAACGTCCCTAACAGGTAAAAATGTTTTACTACTAAACTAATGCACCGATTTTAAAGAAATTTGATACAGAAGTAGATTGAGCCCTGAAAAAACGTATTTGAGTTAAAATGGAGGGTGCCACCCCTTCCATAGAAAAATATGTTTTCGCAATTTAAATAATGGACCGATTATAATGAAATTTGGTATGAAGATAGATTGAAGATTTTGTTTTTATGTGGGTGGTGCCACGCTCTTAAGTGGAAAATATGTTTTCTTAGCTAAACCATTTCTCTGATTTTGATAAAATTTGGTATGGAGATATGTATATTGAACTCTAAGAAGGGATTGATATAGGCAACGTTATAGCGCAATTTTTATTTTTAAAAGCGATGACAAAATAGCTCTTTTTTATATCAGTTTTTTAATACCAAAAGCATTTTTAATGGTTGAATTTCAACCACTGGACGAACTCAACTCTAGTTAAAGTATAACTATTCAAAATTTATCTCTGAAATTTTGGTCCAAAAATATTCGTCAATATGTTATAAAAGTGCAATGCCGTGAACGACCTCAAAATTTGCGGTGAGCAAGATATCTGGAGACTGGTTCATCCGAAAAAAGAATTTAATAAACATTACATATGTGGAGATCCTGCCGGTCCTCAATCCTGCCTGTCCGAAGAAATTATTAAAGTATTGACGTTAATGTCAAAAAATTGGAAACTAATATTGTAATAAAGAGTGCCTACAGGCACCTTTAATAGAGCAACAGTGGCGAAGTTTCGCCGTTGCTAAAATATATACAGACCACGACAAAACGATAGCACAACTAGTTTTTCGGTGTCTTAAAGAATTTACAACAATTATTTAAAATTTGTTTTCATAGTATATATTCTAAAAGCTAAGGAAATAAATATCTTATAAATAACACTAGTTTACAAATTTGGGGTTGATCTCGAGATCTAGTTTCTCATAGACTTTTTTCGATGTATTTTGGGGCGTAGATTCCAAAAATGGCAACCATTTTTTTTTCTTAAGAATCTTTTTCGAGATATCCCCAAAAAACCATTTTTTCGGCACTTTTTTCGTTTATTTGACTATATCTCCATAAACTTTTTTTCGACTCAAAAACGATTTTCAGCATTTGAAAGATATTTGTATTCCCTTTCTAACAATATGCTGTTTGCTTGAATCAAATAAGATTTGATGGAGTTACAAGCGCTCAAAGTCCAAAAAAACTGACTATTTTGGTCTTTTTTGAAAATCACTCAATTTCAATTGCTCCATTTGAATGAAAATTTTTTTCTTTTTCATATTTTTAAAAATTTTAATGAAAGACTATTCTTTTGCAAATATTTTAAGTATAATTTTGCGAAAACCGGATAAAAACTGTAGAGGTTATTCGAAAAAACAGTAAAAAACTTGCAATAAAATTAAACGAAAATACATACGATTGTGTTTGTGTATGGCTCTTTACTTTTGTTCTCCGTTTCTTTTTAAATAAAAAACGTAGTATTTTCGTTTAATTTTATTGCAAGTTTTTTAGTGTTTTTTCGAATAACTTCTACATTTTTTGTCCGATTTTCGCAAAATTATACTTGATAGTCGATGAGTCGCAACGAATAGACGTGTTTGTCTCGGTGTCCACAGTTTTGTCGCATTTTTTATTAGATTCATTCCAATATAATCGGTTAAAACTGAGTCAACAAAAATATACGTAATCACTACAAGGAATTAATTAACTAGCACGGTATAATTCTATTCTGAATAGCTTTTCATTTAAATTTTAATCGTTTGCATTTTTGTTTAATTTCTACTGCTTCTAAACATGTCGAGTGAAAAAAAAAAATACAACACGAAGTGTTAGCAACATGCGAAAACAGATTCATGCCCCCGCAACACCTTCGGTAATAAGCAGCATAATCGGAGATGAGTCATCACCCAAAATGACAACGACTAAACACGGGGAAGACCTGAGCGCTAGACTTGTCTGCATCAAGGAGAGCATCATCGATCAGCTGTCTGGTTCTTTAGAAAAAACTGAGGGAAGAATTCTGCAGCGCCTGAGTGAAATGTCAGCTGAACTCACCAACATCAAAGCAACACTAAAAAATGTAATAATGAGAGTTTCTGCAGTGGAAGTAATTTGCAACGAATTTGGAAGCATGAAGCAAGAAGTCAGCGAATTAAAGAAAAAAATTGAGACCTGTAAATGCAACGACTCTAATGAAATTGCCCTCTCTCCCGTGCTTAATACGGAGATATGTGACTTGAGAAAACAAATAGAAAAATTTGAGAATGATGCTGTCTCATCTGATGTCATCATAAATGGCATTCCATACTGTGATAATGAAAACTTACCAAATCTACTTGAAAAAACATGCAAGGTTATTAAACTAAATACTCCTAAAATTCGTGACATTTTCAGACTGAGATCCAAAAAAAATAATAATAATAACAACAATATTAGCGCAAATAACAACTTTGCGATCATAGTCAAGCTAGCCTCTGCATATGATCGTATTAATCTTTTCAAAGCCATAGCTGCGTTTTGCAAATCCAACAAGCGCCAGCTAACACTCAGCGACATCGGGTGTGGGGGATCAGAGAAGTTTTATTTACACGAAAGCCTGACAAAAACAAACCGCGCGATCTTATTACATGTTATGCAGAGAAAACGTGAGAGTAAGCTTGTAGCAGTTTTTTCATTGCGTGGACGAGTCTATGTTAAAGCGACTCATAACGGAGAGACAAAACTGGTGTGTGACAAGGAGACCATTGACTGCATCACTGAAAGAGCAAATTAGGGTGACAAAAAAAAAAAAAAGTTAAAAAAATTCAAGCTTGTTACTTTTAAATAATTTTTTAAAATTCTTAATTTTTAATCTATGTTTATTTTAAATTTTCGTTTTTAACTTTTTATTAAAAAAAAAAAAACTTTTCTTTTGTTTAATTTGAACATTTTTACATATATTTTTTATCATTTAATTAATTTATTATTTAATTAATTTATTATTTAATTAATTGGTTTTTTCTGCTTAGTGATTGGTATTTACTTATGTTATTTTTCTTCATAATTGTTATTTTCTTTTCCACTAGGTTCTTATCTTTTTCTACTTATTATTTCTTGTCCTTCGTAGACTCCTTCTTCTTATTTTCGGTCATGTTTGAAGCGGCTTTCTGTTCTGATCTTAATGCAGGGTCGTGTTAACGCTTATTCTAGTGGTGCTGGTGAAAACCATAAGGTCCTTGTTAATATTCTGTGTAACTCGTATGACGGATTGAATGTAGTACATTTTAACGCTAGGAGTTTGAGTGGTGTAAAATTTGACTATGTGAGGTATATTTTTGAAAACTCTCCCGTAGATGTGGTATGTGTTACTGAAACTTGGTTTCACAATGATGTGAATGATTCTAGGTATAATCTTGATGGATTCAATCTTTTTAGAAGTGACAGAAGCAGTTTTAGGAGGGGTGGGGGTATAGCAATCTATTGTAAATCCCATCTTAATGTTAGGATTATCAGCAGAGGGGCTGATGTTTGTGAATTTTTAAATGTTGAAATTTATGACAACTCTACTAAAGTCTTAGTATCATGTGTCTATAATCCTCACAGATGCCACAGTTTAGAACCTTTCTTTACTGACTTATCCTGTAGACTTCTTAGCTTTGACTTTTATATTGTCTGCGGGGACTTTAATGTAAATCTTTTAAAAAATGATAGCATTTCCGATGAATTTAATTTCCTATATTCTTCCTGTGGATTATCCCTGGTTAACTCTGATTTTCCTACCCGGTTTGCAAATAATTCTGAACCTAGTCTGCTTGATCTCTTCTTGGTTTCTGATGAATCCTTAGTTTTGAAATTTGATCAGATAACATTTGTGTCTGATCATGATCTGATTTTCTGCAATTTTAACATAAGTTTTAGTCAAACATCGTCTCCAGTGAGTTTTTCTTTCTATGATTTCAAGTCTATAAATTTTTTCGCTTTAAATACTGAATTATCACAGATGACCTGGAATGAATGTTGGTTGTACAGCTCAGTAGATGAGAAACTTAGAATATTTCAGGATAGACTAGAATATGCTTTTAACCATTTTGTTCCCGTACGTACATTAAATGTTGCAAACAGTAAGTGCCCTTGGCTTAGTAGTCGTGTTTTGGATGCAATTAAAATTAGAAATAGGCTTCACTCTAAATGGAAACACAATCGCACAACTGAAAACTGGGAAAAGTATAGAAGAGCTCGAAATTTGGTGAACTTCATTGTTAGGCAGGCTAAAATAAATTTCTTTTCTTCTAAACTAAACTCAAGTTTAACTTCCAAACAGTTATGGCAAAATATTAGAAAATATAGAATTTACTCCAGTGAGCAAATTAAATGTAATTTAAATCCTAATGAGCTTAATAATTTTTTTTTAGACAGTGTTTGCTTAAGTGAGATCAATCCCTGTGATGTTGAATTACCTTTATCGCAGCGAGTTTTGACCAATATTCCCTTTCAATTCTCATCAGTAAATGAAGTTGATGTTGCCAAGTCTGTTATGAAGATTACGTCTAATGCTGTGGGTATTGACGGTATACCAATTAAATTTCTCAAAATTGTTTTACCATTTATTTTAGCTCCTCTTACCCACATAGTCAATCATTGTTTTACTAGCTCAAATTTTCCTGAATTATGGAAAGTAGCGACTGTTATTCCTATTGCCAAGAAAAGCGCTGCATCTGAATTGAGTGATTACCGACATATAAGTATTTTACCTGCGTTAGGAAAAGTTTGTGAAAGGATAATGTCTGACCAGATCACTGCGTACTTAAACTCAAATAATTTATTATCTCCTTTGCAGTCTGGGATTCGTAATGGACATAGCTGTTCTACTGCCCTATTGAAAGTTATGGATGATATTAGAGTTTCCTATGATCAAAACCTTTTAACTCTACTTTGTCTTTTAGACTTCTCTAAAGCTTTTGACTCTGTCTGCCACAGTTTGCTATGTAAAAAGCTAAAATTCTATTTCAATTTTAGTGATAGTGCAGTTCTGTTGTTAGCTAATTATTTAAGTGGAAGGCTGCAGCGGGTTAAAATTGGTAATACAATTTCATCCTTTAAAACAGTAAACGCAGGCGTTCCGCAAGGTTCCATATTGGGGCCACTGCTATTTTCTGTTTTCATTAATGATATTTTTTCTGTTTGCAAATATGCAACAGTTCATGGTTACGCTGATGATATACAACTCTATCTTTCTAGACCTATTGGGCTCGTTGAAGATCTAAACTACAGATTAACTGCCGACTTAAGTTCATTGAATTTATGGGCTAAGAACAATTTGTTTCGTATTAATCCCCTCAAGTCTAAAGTTTTACCTATAGCTAGAAGCGAACTTAGTCTGCTTGGTATCCCACCTTTATTTATTGGCCCTGTACAGCTAGAGTTTGTGTATAAAGTGCGTAGTCTTGGCATTGTTTTGAATTCTAACCTAACGTGTACTGTTCACATCAATAAAATAGTTGGACTGATATACGGAACCTTAAGGTACCTAAGAACTTCAAATTTTTCTACTCCTTTAGAAACCAGGCGCAGACTTGTGCTGCAGTTGATTGTACCTTATATTTCCTATTTTGATGTTATTTTTAGTAAGCTAGACTCTCAATCTCGTCACAAACTTCTTGTCGCTTTCAACAATGCTGCAAGATATGTTTACTGTGTTGGTCGGCATGAGCATATCTCTGAAATAAGTAGAGGTATTCTTGGCTGTAGCTTAGAAGAATTTCTCTATATACGTAATTTGATATTTTTGCATAAACTTATTTACTCTCGTTGCCCCGGTTATCTATATGAAAAACTTCAATTTTGCCAATCCTCTAGGTCCTTAAAGTTGATTGTGCCCAGGTTTAACTACCTAAACTCCAGTAGATTCTTTTTCATTAGCGCCATTAGACTTTGGAATTCCTTGCCTATTGACCTTAGGCGCATTACTCTTGGAAGCAGTTTCAAACAGGCCCTTTACTCTTATTATTCTATTTAACTTTTCTTAAACTTAATTCTATACTATTTATATTTTTATGATTACTACGCACTGATATTTTCTTTTTAATTCTAATTTACTTTTATATGTTAATTTTAGGTTTTATTTAATAGCTTTATTTTAGTAAATTACTTTTTTTTTATTTTTTATTAGTTAAGCTTTAGTACTGTTCATGCATGCATTCCACACTTGATGTACTATAAAAGATTAAGTCTTATTGTACAATGAATATTTTTATAGGCCAAATAAATTGTAAATTGTAAATATTTGCAAATAAATAGTCTTTCAGTAAAAATTTTAAAAATATGAAAAAGAAAAAATTTTTCATTCAAATGGAGCAATTGAAATTGAGTGATTTTCAAAAAAGACCAAAAAAGTCAGTTTTTTTGGACTTTGACCGCTTGTAACTCCATCAAATCTTATCCGATTCAAGCAAAAAGCATATCGTTAGAAAGGAAATACAAATATCTTTCGAATGCTGAAAGTCGTTTTTGAGTCAAAAAAAAAAGTTATGGAGATATAGTCAAATAAATGAAAAAAGTTCCGAAAATGGGGTTTTTTGGCGATATCTCAAAAACTATTCTTAAGAAAAAAAAATGGTTGCCATTTTTGTAATCTACGCCCCAAAATACATCGAAAAAAGTCTATGAGAAACAAGATCTTTTTTCTTGTAAACTAGTGTAATTTGTGAAAAAAATATATGCATTTTTGAATTAAGCTAAAATCAATTTTAAGGTGCGACAAAACGTTTCTAGGTATTATAAAAAAAAATTAAAGTAAAACATTATTTTAATAAAGGGTGGATCCTCCTTTATTCTTTACCACTTCAGTCATTCGCTTTTGTTAGGATTAAAATAGCTTTTTACCGTATTTTCGAAGAAGAGCCTCCTAGTGGGCTAATATCCTGTTTTTGGGCTCGTAGATGGACTTATACTGCCGGTTTTCTGCATAAACCTGTTGAGCCAAACAACCCCAGCAGTTTTCAATAATGTTTAGGTCAGGAGAATGAGCTGGCGATCTTAGAAAATTTATGTTGTTGTCCCGGAAAAACTCCACATAGTTAGTGGTTTTGTATTAAGTATGTACTGGTAACATCAAAAATATTTTTAATTTTTTTTCCTACGTGTCATTTTTGATAAGCGGTCACTTTTGAATATTCGCTGTAATAAGTACTTCCGTGTGCATGATTTGCTATTTTATCGATAAATTTCTAAAAATAAATTGATTTTTATATCATGTCTTCATCACGAAGAAGTTGTCTCAATGATCCAAATGTGTTTTGTTACATTCATGGTGAATACACAGTGAAAAAGTTCAGAAAACCTATAAAAGATTTTATAAAAACTGCTTATAATGCTTACTGTAAGTCGAAAATTGTGGATGAATACAAGCCGTGGATACCCCAAACTGTTTGTAAAATGTGCTATGAACACTTGAGACAGTGAATTAGTGGTAAAAGAAACCATTTGAAGTTCGGAATGCCTCTGCAATGGAAAGAGCAAAAAAATCACTTCGATGACTGTTACGTCTGCTGTATTAATTTGCGTGGTGTAAACGTTAAAATAATGATTTATTCAGACTGATTCTGCTAGAAGACCCTTACCACATTCAGAGGAAGTACCTGTTTCAACATTTTGTTCCATTCGTGAATCATCATTTCAAGAAGTCATTAATGAAGTGAGTAGCGACAGCGATTTCGAAGGAATACCATCTACAGAGTCAAAACCTTTTACCTCTTGCGCACTGTAACAAATTTGATTTCCATGAAATTTCATCTAAACCAAAGAACCCAAATGGCTTATATGTCATTCAACAAAATATTAGACGTTTGAGAAAAAATTTTGATAACTTTATTTTACACCTCGAGTCATTTACTTGTAAGCCGGATTTCATCTTTTTTACGGAAATATGGATCTACGATTTTGAATTGTCACTATTTGCTATTCCTGGCTATAAATGTTATGCAAATTGCAATAATGATTATGCAGCTGGTGGAGTGGCAGTATTCGTGAATGAAGTTTTTAATTGCGATTTTTGCTGCTTTCGATTTGAAAGCTCCGATGTGGTAAAAATTTGTTGTGAAATTGAGAATGAAAAATATGCTTTCTTTTGTTTGTATCGTTTTCATAATAGTTCGAATATAGACGTGTTTTTGTGTGATTTGCAACTACTCTTGTCGAATAATAAGAATGATAACATTATATTACTTGGGGATATCAACTTAAATATTTTACAAAACTCAAGTTTGGTTGATAAATATTTATTCTTACTATCAGCGCATGGTCTAGAATCCTGTATTAATGAACCAACTCGGATATCAGATATTTCTTCGACTTGCATAGATTATATTTTTGTTAGGCTAAGCCGGTCAAGTAAAGTCTCCTTATTTAGCTCCGGTTTTGATTTTAATTTTTCAGATCATTGTATGACTTGTCTGTATCTGGAAAAAGGTATAAGCTCGGTTAATACACTTAAACCTGATCACCTAACTTGTCATTTTAAAATTGATTTTTTACTATTAAATAGGAATCTCACTTTTGAGTCTTGGGAAGTTGTTTATAATGAATCTAATCCATCAAACGCTTTTGATCTATTTCAAAGTATATTAACTAGACATGTCAATGCGTGTAGTGTTGAAAATAATAAACGCAATAATGGGCCCAAAAAGCTGAAACCTTGGATGCCAGCACATTTAATAACAAAAATTCAATACAAAAATAAGTTATCGAAAAAGTGTGCTATGCAACCTAGCAACTTAAGTGCAAGATTACGTTACAAAGTTCTATGCAAAGAAGTATCTTTAGAAGTTTCTATTGCACAAACTAATTATTACGTGAATGAGTTCAGTAAAATAAGGGGCAATGTTAAAAAGAATGGCAGGTTGTGAACAATATTTTAAATAAGTCTTCAAATAATGAACAAACTGCCGAACTTAACATTGATGGTACACGCATATCTAATCCTCGCATTAAAGCCAATTTATTCAACAAGTTCTTTGCTCAAATAGGTAATGATGTAGTAACGGTAATTTTACTGTAGTTGTTTAGATAATGAACCTTCCTACCCAAATAGTGCTTTTTTTACGCCCTTCTCATCTTTGGAAATTTACAAAATAATTTTGAATCTCAAAAGCACAAACTCAAGTGCTGATGGCACTTTTTCAAATGCTTTTGTATAAAGGATTGTGTACAATATTGTGGATGTTCTCAGCTTTAAATGCGAACAAAATAAATCCGGTACTTATTGCTCAAAAACATGCTATCCGTATAGTTTGCAATAAAAGTAGGCTTTCAGCAGTTTTCCACTGTTCAAAAACTTAAATATTTTACCTGTTAAACATTTATATTTTCATAGAGTGTTGAAGATTTTCTTTATTAGATCTGGATATTTACTTAATCGCACTTACTCGAACTATAATTTACGAATTAATAATGAAAACTTAGTCATGGTTCCCTCCCATATATTGCATCACTTTTTCAACTTTTATTCATGCGCTGCCCCCAGGCTTTTTAACAACTTACCGTATAAGATTCGGTGTATTCGTAATATCAATAGTTTTCTAAAAGAAGCGAAATCTTGGCTTTTTAATAAGAATTTTAGTATAATTGACTCTCTTATATCTGTTCATTTATAATCATCTTGTGACGACGAAAGTCGGCAGAGGCCTCGTTTTCGCCCACAACATACAGCAGCAGAACTGATTTATTTTTTTTTATTGATTTATGTAATACATTGCTGAAGTTATTTATTTTTATGTAAGTTTAAAAGCCATGAAGGCACCTTAATTAAGATGTTATTAAGTATTAAACTAAGAAAAAGCTATTAAGAAAATGAAATCGTATGAAGTCGCACGAGCATCGGACCTAAGTTGCATCGAACACCCAGGTGGCAACCTGAGTCGGCAACGTCAATGCACCAGCGATGTCAAGTACCAGCTATGTCATCGCGGTGGTGAAAATAAACACAGCCACTGGTAAGAATGATCAGCTGTTACAGCCACGCGATGGAAAGTTGATCGCAGCTACGGTGTATAAAAAGGCTTGCACAACCAAAAATCAAGACAGTCTTGGAGAACCGCCGGCGAAGGCAGTAGTAAGCCAACAGCAACAGTAGCAGTGGTAGCAGTGACAACAGTAGCAGTGGCAGCAGTAGCAGAGGCAGCAGTAGCAGAAACACCACAGACAGCGGAGTGCAGGTACGTTTGTGAGTCAGTAGTTTGACCGTAGTGAGTAGAGTAAGGGTTGCGACTGAGTGGGCAGTATAGAGACCGTCGTGAGCGTCGGACTTGGGTCTGCGAGTGTATGCTCTGTTCTATTCGTACACTCGTTTACCTACCACCCGACACGCATACGGCCAGCTGGTAACTTGAGGTTCCATAGTGCTTTTGCTCTGATATATTCGTTAGCCACTGTGGAACTGAGAGCTCGGCAGTGGATAGTAAAGGGAGGTAAAGCCGTCGCGAGCGTCGAAATTAGGTCTACGAGTGTATGCTCTGTTCTATTCGTGCACTCGTTTTCCTAAGGCCGACACGCATACGGCCAGCTGGTAACTTAAGGTTCCATGGTGCTTTCGCTCTGTTAATTCGTTAGCCACTGTGGAACTGTGAGCTCGGCAGTGGATAGTAAGGGGAGGTAAAGCCGTCGCGAGCGTCGAAATTAGGTCTACGAGTGTATGCTCTGTTCTATTCGTGCACTCGTTTTCCTAAGGCCGACACGCATACGGCCAGCTGGTAACTTGAGGTTCCATGGTGCTTTCGCTCTGTTATATTCGTTAGCCACTGTGGAACTGAGAGCGCGGCAGTGGATAGTAAGGGGAGGTGAAGCCGTCGCGAGCGTCGGAATTAGGCCTGCGAGTGTATGCTCTGTTCTATTCGTGCACTCGTCTTCCTAAGGCCGACACGCATACGGCCAGCGGGTAACTTGAGGTTCCATAGTGCTTTCGCTCTGTTATATTCGTTAGCCACGTTGGAACTGAGAGTAAGCGAGAAAACTATATCAAAGAAATCGCATAGGTAGAAAACTCAGTCACACCCCTCTCACGCGCCTCACTGACAAGGCAAAGAAACACGACGACCGAAGCACGCTGATGTGGTAATCGTATTTATTTTGTTTGTTAAATTATTTATATACACGCATATATATATATATTGATGTACGGAAGAAAAATTAAAATATTAAACTTGATAAAACCGTCCCCTTTATTTATCAAAGAACCAGTCCTCGCATAAAATAAATTTTTGTGACCGAACCTCTGGACTCCGGCGAATCAAGACCCCCCAGCCGTAGGTTCGTTACAATGGCGCCCGAGCAGGGACCTTGGTTTCTTTAAAAAAAAAAAGGGAAATAAAACCATAATAATATATATATTCAATAATTTTAACGCAGCACCAGCAGCGTGGAATATCAGCGTGAATCTAAGCACCAGCAGCGTGTATCAGTATAGACACAACAGTGGGGAATTCAGCGTTCGTTTCAGCAGCGTATAGACATCGGCGGAGATTCCAAAGTTAGCTTCAGCAACAGTAGTACCAGCAGCGTGAATAAAACGTCAAAACCAACAAGGAAAATTGTGTGGTACGCCGGCGGCGGAAAATTTTAGAATAAAATTGTGAAAAAAAAACAAACAGTGAAAAAAAATAAAGGAAAAAAAAAACAGTGAAAAGAAATCAGACAGTGAAAAAACATTAACAGTGGAAAAATCGCTCAGACACAGTGCCCGGTGAAAAGTTCCCTAAAAGGAAAATAATAGTAAAAAAAAAAAAAAAATTTATTATTATCAACATCAATCAGTGACAGTGAAAACGTTTTTTTTAAAAAAAAAAAACCCAGTTGTAGTGAAAATGGTAAACGTGTCGTGGATCCACGGTTTGAAGAAAGAAGAACTCACAACTTACTGTGAAGAGTTTGGCGTTGATACTCAAGGCACCGTGGACGATATGCGGAAGCGGTTAAAGGGTTTTTTATCGGACGAAACTCATTCGACAGCTCAATTAAAGCGGCTTGAAGAGCTGCAGTCGCTGCACAAACGCGCAACATCACCAAACCCAGGTACCGGCCAACTTAAAGTTGCACTCACCGGAGATAAAATGGAAACACACGATATAGGTGTCCAGCTCACACAAGAACAGGGTTCGAATATGCCCTACAACACGATGCCCCAGCTTGTAATATCGCCTTCAAGCGGCCCAGCGGCGCTCGGTACCACAGTAATGGAACAGGTGCGAAAATGGGGATTGAAGTATGACGGGGTGAAAGAACCGCTAATGTTCGTGGAACGAGTCGAAGAATTATCAGAAGCATACGGAATCAATATTGATTATGTCCCTAGGACTATGCCAGAACTGTTGCGTGAGAAAGCGTTAGCCTGGTATAGGAATAACTACCAACAGTGGGCGTCATGGCACGATTTCAAAATAAGTTTCCTGAAATTCTTTTTACCTCCAAGGTATCTGGAAAATTTGGAAGACGCCATAAGGGAACGACTTCAAAAACCCCGTGAGACTTTCAAGGAATACGTGCTGGCCTTACAAACAATGATGCGGCATGCCCACTTTACGGAAGAGCGCCAAATCGAGCGCATTTTTCGAAATTCCTCGGCGGAGTACCAATGGTACATTAAGAGGAAGGATTTCACTTCATTAGCCGACCTAATTTCATTAGTCGACGACCTAGAGTGTATTCGGCAGCGGGAACCGGAGAGACCAACTGTAGCCAGTAACCGAGCCGAACGACATCGGATGATGCTGCCAACTAACGAAAATCGGATCGACGTCCGAACCGCCTGCCGACGCTGTGGGCAGGATGGTCATTTTGAAAGGGAGTGCCGAGCACCACAGAAACTATTTTGTTGGGTTTGTGGCCGACTAGGGATCAGAACCATCAGCTGCTGCCGTTCAGCGGGAAACGAACAAGGAGGCCGCCCAGAACGAGGGGAGGCGGACGCTCCGGTAGTATCCCCTCAACAAAAGTAGTACAGATAACCCCCGACCGCAGACGAGTGTTCGCCAACATATCGGTTGGCGGAGAGAGGGTGTCGTCCACAATCGACACCGGGGCGACGATGAGTTTCATACGAAAATCCTTTGCAGCCAGTTTGCGTGGGAAGTCCACCCAGGTACCATACCAAGGCGAAGTCGTGCTGGCCGATGGATCAAGTCGACAATTGGATGGTGCAATCCAGACCGAGGTAAAATATGGTGATCATCGGGGAAAGTTCAAGTTCATCATTATGCCCGACGCTATAGAGGATCTCGTACTTGGACTCGACTTTCTAGCACAGAGCGCCGCCACCATCACTATCGGAGGTGACACGCTCGACTTGGGCAAGCCTCAGCCGAATCATGACCACCGCTTGCCGTCAGGGAATTCCAGAGCAGCACAAAGGAGACGACATCCAAGGTCCCAGCCAGACAGACAGCAAGAAACGCACTTAAGCTTGAAGCACATTCAAAAACCATACGCTCACTCGCGTACACAAATAAATTCTCAGCAACCATACCCGGACTCAGAAGAAAATCAGCAGCGGAGCGGTCAACAACAACATAAACAGAAACCTCAGTCTATTCACCGCCGCAGATCGCGTCGTCATCAGCGCCGAAATCGACCGCAGAGTAAGACGACAACTTTTCCTGCAGAATCTACAAAAACCATCGGGGCAGAGGCCCCAGTCATCGCAGAAGCGAAGCCAACAGTTCCACTACCAGGGCAGCATGGAGATGAACAGGTAATTAAAGACTTTCTTGCATATGAACTCCAAAAACTTGAAGGTCTACAAGGCATCACCCAGCTTACCGCGCACCGGATCGTCATGAAAGATGACAGGCCGGTCAAGCAAAGATATATTCCGCGAAACCCTGCAATGCAAACGATCATCGATGAGGAGATCAACAAACTACTGTCCAAAGGATGTATTGAACCATCCCACAGCCCGTACAGTGCACCTATTGTGCTTGTGCGAAAAAAGACAGGAGCCTGGCGGCTGTGCATTGACTATCGTCAGCTAAATAGTAGATCAGTGCCAGACGCGTATCCGCTTCCCCGAATTACGCACATTTTGGACCGCCTGCGCAACGCCAAATACGTCAGCAGCCTTGATCTCAAGGATGGATACTGGCAGATCCCGATGGAGGTGGCAAGTAAGCAGTATACCGCATTTACGGTTCCGGGACGTGGGCTCTACCAATGGAAGGTCATGCCTTTTGGTCTCCATTCAGCCCCTGCGACTTTCCAGCGAGCTCTCGACAGTGTCATTGGTGCGGAAATGGAGCCGGTTGCGTTCGCTTACTTGGACGATATTGTCGTCACTGGAGCAACCCTAGATGAACACCTGCATAACTTACGCGAAGTTTTCCGGCGATTACGGGCTGCAAATCTGCGAATAAACCCAGAAAAATGCGAATTTTTCAAGACTCAGATTAAATATCTCGGCCATGTGGTAAGCGGCGAAGGAATCCAAACGGACCCAGATAAGGTAGCAGCAATACGCGATTTAGACCCGCCACAGAGCGTACGCGGAGTGCGGCGTTTCCTCGGAATAGCTTCCTGATACCGACGTTTCGTCCCCGATTTTGCATCAGTGGTCCAACCCCTGACATCATTGTTAAAAAAGGGCAAGCATTGGAAGTGGGGTCAGGAACAGCAGCACGCGTTCCAGATCCTCAAGCAAAAGTTGACAGAAGCCCCAGTGCTGGCTTGTCCGGACTTTAATCACACCTTTAGCTTACAGACCGATGCCAGTGACTTGGGCCTCGGTGCTGTCTTGACGCAGTCCCTTGATGGAGAGGAAAAAGTGATAGCCTATGCAAGCCGAAGCCTGAACAACGCCGAAAAAAACTACTCACCTACTGAAAAGGAATGTCTGGCTATCGTGTGGGGCATTCGTAAAATGCGTCCCTACCTCGAGGGGTATCAATTTATAGTTATAACGGATCACCTATCTTTGAAGTGGATGAACTCAATTGAAAGTCCCACAGGCCGCATAGCGCGTTGGGCTTTAGAGCTACAACAGTACCAGTTCACCGTCCAATACCGGAAAGGTAAGCAGAACGTGGTAGCTGACGCGTTGTCCCGACAACCCCAAGAGACGCTAAGAGTGGCCACAGTCAACAACACGGTAGAAGACGACTGTCCCTGGTTGCGAAGGAAGAAGAATGAGGTACGCCAGCAACCCGAGAAATTCCCCGACTTCACGGAAATGTCGGGACAGCTTTACCGCCATTTACCGAGTCACCCCAGCGATGAGGACTGCTCCCAGTGGAAACTTTGTGTGGCTGCTCCTCTACGGAAAAGAGTACTGGAGGAGAACCACGACAGCGTCAGCGCCGGACACCTAGGGATCAGAAAGACGATCGCCCGCATCGCTAATCGATACTATTGGCCCGGGATGTATCGGGACGCCAGCCGTTACGTAAGAGGCTGTGAATCGTGCCAGCGTTACAAATCCAGTCAGCAGGCGCCAGCAGGAGAGATGCTGGTCACTATCCCTGAAGAACCTTGGGCCACAGTTTGCGCAGACTTCGTGGGGCCCTTGCCCCGATCAACTCATGGAAACACTATGCTATTGGTTTTGTTTGACCGATTCTCCAAATGGACCGAATTAATTCCACTACGGAAAGCCACCGCTGAGGGTGTGGTGAAAGCGTTCCGAGAAAGAATACTGGCACGGTATGGGGTACCAAAAGTGCTCATTACGGACAACGGCACACAGTT
This sequence comes from Tricholauxania praeusta, assembly GCA_949775025.1. Lineage (NCBI taxonomy): Eukaryota > Metazoa > Arthropoda > Insecta > Diptera > Lauxaniidae > Tricholauxania > Tricholauxania praeusta. The sequence continues at coordinate 63,843,270 of OX459030.1, read as the reverse complement.
CACCAGCCGAGTTGTAAGGGCCTACCTTGAAGAGATCGGGGTAAAGCAACGTTTTACCGCACCCTGCTACACGCCCCAAGAGAATCCCACCGAGAGAGTCAACAAAACAGTTAAAGTAATGATCGCGCAGCTGACTAATAATCACCATAGGAACTGGGACGACAACCTGCCGGAGATATCCCTGGCCCTTAATACCAGTGTATCAGAAACGACAGGGTATAGCCCCACCTTTCTGACCCAGGGTCGGCAACCACGGCTCCCTAAAGCACTATACGATGAGGTCACCCCCGGCACGGGAGAATCGAGGCAAGAACCAAAGTCAGGAGCGGTACGTTTGAAAGAAGTGTTTGACATCGTGAAGATTAACTTGGCAAAGGCTACCCAGAACCAGGCCCGTCATTACAACCTTCGCCGACGTCAATGGAAACCCACAATCGGACAGCTAGTGTGGGTCAGAGAACACCCTCAGTCAAAGGCGATTGAAAGTTTCGCAGGCAAACTCGCCCCAAAATATGCTGGCCCATATGCGGTGGTGGGTTTTCTTTCCCCTGTAATTGTTCGATTAAAGAAAGACGGTGACAAGAAAATCCGGACAGCGCACCTTAGCGAGCTTAAAATTTTCCACCAACAGTAGGGAAAAGTACTAACCATATTTCACTTTACTTTCATTTTTAGGCAAAACCTACAAGCCATGACCAGTACGCCACGAACTGGCTATAACATCGATGCAAATCGCTTCCGGCGGCTGCACGAGGAAGCAAGTAACCGAGGGCGCCGCACCAAAACTCTAAGTTTCGAGCACGAAAAGAATCGAGCAAGAGGGAAACAAGCACCAGAACAAAACCGCCGTGGTTCACGAAAACGCCCGGCATTTGAGGGTTCGACGTCAAATTACACTCGTGCCATCTTCCCGGAATCGCAACACTCTAGACGATCGGCAGAAAGGCCATGTGGATCACGCAAAGCAACGACTCCGCCCAGACAACAAAAGCGAGTCAACACCAGCCGGCCAAATAAGGCCCCGTCCAAGCCAACCTCGCCCACTCGATCGCGACCCAGAGCAACGCAGAGTAGGGAAGTATTTGCCCCAAGTGTGCGAAATCCCGAAGTACCAACTAGGTCACCACGCCGTCGACGCAGACGACCACCGAAGACACCCGTCACAGCTCAGTCTCAAACAGCGCCGAGGTCAGCCCAAACTCCTACCAGCCCACCAAAAACGTCTAAGCGCCAAACACCATTCAAGGGACCCACTGGAAAGGTACCCAGGACAGAAAGCCAGAAGCAACCGATTTTATTGCCAACACAGACAACCGACAGCCCTCCGCACACGTCCAGACATTGCCACCCATCAAAGAGGTTCGCAGAGAGGTCACCAACAACGGAAGCCCAGGCCCGAGCGCAGCGGCACCACCAAAACAGTCCGCCCTCAACTCCGCGTAGGCCACGGTCAACAATACCTCTCACCGAGGAGCCACCGTCAACTTCATGTCCAACAGAGGTATCTGCTAGCCCCCCACAAACATCGGGCACATACCATCCCTCGGGGCCCAACGTCAGCGAAACATCCAGTCGACCGAACGTACAATTATCTAAGACGACCACCCCAGAAGAAGAGGATGAGGAGTGGCTGGGCATACTCGAGGAAATGGATGCTTCATGGAGCCTGGAAGGGACCGAAGATCTATGGAGCTTACAAAGACGACCTCCCACCCCCGGCTCACCGTTGTCAACGGTGTCCTCAGTCCGGTCCATGGAAACTGACAACGGACAGAGATTTCCCAGTCCCCCGAAACGCATAGGATGGGTGCACTACACTGAAACGCAGAGGGAAGTCAGAGGAAAGGGGTTCCAGAGGTGGGAAAAGAACATCAAGATGGTATGCCAGGTACCTGTTCAACAAGAAACCATATGCGATTGGCCAGAGACAGAAGAACAACGGGTCGCTGACACCCCATTGAGTAGCACAGTAAACACTTCCAGCTACGAGTCGCTAAACCAAGTCGAAATAACCATATCAGACGACAGCAGTAGTAGCGAAGACGAATCAAGCGAAGGAGATCAGAGTACTTGTCACAGCCAACCACTCGAAAGCGTTCCACCGAGTCCCACTACTGCTGAAGGGGTCATACAAGCCACAGAACTAGTCCTGTGGTTCGCAAACGGCGACCTGGTGACCCACTCGACCTTTTAGAGCGCAGTCGACTCGACGCCGCCACCATCGCCGCATTGCGGCAACAGATTTCTCAATTGCACCTAGGCAAACGTTTTGGTACCATCCGGTACATTGGCGAGAGGAAGTTCCGATTCCTTGGGAATCGAGATGGCTCCATTTGGATCCGCGAGATATCACATCCCTCCCCGGACTGAGAGGGTAGTGTGACGACGAAAGTCGGCAGAGGCCTCGTTTTCGCCCACAACATACAGCAGCAGAACTGATTTATTTTTTTTTATTGATTTATGTAATACATTGCTGAAGTTATTTATTTTTATGTAAGTTTAAAAGCCATGAAGGCACCTTAATTAAGATGTTATTAAGTATTAAACTAAGAAAAAGCTATTAAGAAAATGAAATCGTATGAAGTCGCACGAGCATCGGACCTAAGTTGCATCGAACACCCAGGTGGCAACCTGAGTCGGCAACGTCAATGCACCAGCGATGTCAAGTACCAGCTATGTCATCGCGGTGGTGAAAATAAACACAGCCACTGGTAAGAATGATCAGCTGTTACAGCCACGCGATGGAAAGTTGATCGCAGCTACGGTGTATAAAAAGGCTTGCACAACCAAAAATCAAGACAGTCTTGGAGAACCGCCGGCGAAGGCAGTAGTAAGCCAACAGCAACAGTAGCAGTGGTAGCAGTGACAACAGTAGCAGTGGCAGCAGTAGCAGAGGCAGCAGTAGCAGAAACACCACAGACAGCGGAGTGCAGGTACGTTTGTGAGTCAGTAGTTTGACCGTAGTGAGTAGAGTAAGGGTTGCGACTGAGTGGGCAGTATAGAGACCGTCGTGAGCGTCGGACTTGGGTCTGCGAGTGTATGCTCTGTTCTATTCGTACACTCGTTTACCTGCCACCCGACACGCATACGGCCAGCTGGTAACTTGAGGTTCCATAGTGCTTTTGCTCTGATATATTCGTTAGCCACTGTGGAACTGAGAGCTCGGCAGTGGATAGTAAAGGGAGGTAAAGCCGTCGCGAGCGTCGAAATTAGGTCTACGAGTGTATGCTCTGTTCTATTCGTGCACTCGTTTTCCTAAGGCCGACACGCATACGGCCAGCTGGTAACTTAAGGTTCCATGGTGCTTTCGCTCTGTTAATTCGTTAGCCACTGTGGAACTGTGAGCTCGGCAGTGGATAGTAAGGGGAGGTAAAGCCGTCGCGAGCGTCGAAATTAGGTCTACGAGTGTATGCTCTGTTCTATTCGTGCACTCGTTTTCCTAAGGCCGACACGCATACGGCCAGCTGGTAACTTGAGGTTCCATGGTGCTTTCGCTCTGTTATATTCGTTAGCCACTGTGGAACTGAGAGCGCGGCAGTGGATAGTAAGGGGAGGTGAAGCCGTCGCGAGCGTCGGAATTAGGCCTGCGAGTGTATGCTCTGTTCTATTCGTGCACTCGTCTTCCTAAGGCCGACACGCATACGGCCAGCGGGTAACTTGAGGTTCCATAGTGCTTTCGCTCTGTTATATTCGTTAGCCACGTTGGAACTGAGAGTAAGCGAGAAAACTATATCAAAGAAATCGCATAGGTAGAAAACTCAGTCACACCCCTCTCACGCGCCTCACTGACAAGGCAAAGAAACACGACGACCGAAGCACGCTGATGTGGTAATCGTATTTATTTTGTTTATTAAATTATTTATATACACGCATATATATATATTGATGTACGGAAGAAAAATTAAAATATTAAACTTGATAAAACCGTCCCCTTTATTTATCAAAGAACCAGTCCTCGCATAAAATAAATTTTTGTGACCGAACCTCTGGACTCCGGCGAGTCAAGACCCCCCAGCCGTAGGTTCGTTTCAATCTTTATATGTATATATTCATCTCTGTAGTATTTTATAAGCTTTTGGCATAAACTTTTAACTTTTGTTTGACCCGCAACAAGTTTGACCCCACTGTTACACGAAATTTATTGTATGTATTTTGGACTATATGCTATAATTCTGCTTTCGCCACTTGTTCACTTTGAACAACTGATTGCAGTTTTGTTAATCAATTTATAATTGTTTATACTTAGTAAAAATTGTTACTTTTATTATACTTATGTTGATTAATGAATAAAGTATTAAATTGAATTGAATTGAAAAAAATTAATTGATTTGATAAGAGATCTCGAACTTTCTAAAGAATCTGCAAAGGTTTTGGCTTTTAGATTAAAAGAAAAACACTTGTTGGCGTCATTTTCAAAAGTGACATTCTATCGTTCAAGAGAGTAAGAATTGCTACCATTTTTTCAATCGGAAAATGATACTGTTTTTTTTTTTTTGATGTGCACAAGGCCTTATTCTTAAAATGGGTCTTTCAAAATATCATCCAAATGAATGGCGTCTCTTTATAGACAGCTCTAAACGAAGTCGTTTAGTCGTTTGTTGAAGTTACTAAAAACTTTCTCGGAAATTTCAACTCAAATAACAGTTCTGAAATTGTAAATGACATGCTAGAGCACTTAAATAACTTAGGATGTAATATGTCCATCAAAGTGCACTACCTTGTCATAAAGCGGAAGGTTGCATGTGGCAGAGCGCGTGCATGCTAGTTAAACCTGGTCTATAGCTCGTCGGATTGGTGCGGTTCTTGCTCTCCGCACAGTTATACAACCACCAATGAACAAAAAAAAAATCATGCACATAAAGTTAACTAAAAACTACCGAAAATACCGACTGGTCCTGTATATAAGGTCATTGACCGAGATACGGTCTGAAATGAAACATGATTCGTAGGAATCAAAACAGAACCAAAAATCATTCTACACAAATTAAGAAAAAAAAAATCAAAAGAAAGACGAGAAGCCGAGATGAAATTTGCTTCTATGCTCTTCCCATACGCAACCAAAAAGAGAGACAGTTTAAAAGCCTCCACTCCCATCCATAACCAACCACTACCGACCTTAACTTCTCTCACAAGATCAACTCTATTTACTCCATCATATTTATTAATTTTTTTCCTTTATAAATGCAGCATTGCCAATAAACAAAATTTATATCAATCATATAAATTTCATTATGTACAAAAACAAAGTTCTCTTAACCATTTCCAATTTATGATATATGCATGTATGCCTTATTCGGACTTAAATCAAAGCAATGGACTTGATCAAATTTTCTTCAGTTTCTTTAAATAATTTTAATGCGAATTTTACTTCATACTAGCATATATATATTTGCAATATTTAATATGTGGTAAATATGTAAAATTATCCCAAGTTTTTTTTGTACAAAATCTACAGTGCTAAATAAGTCAAATTATATTTTTCTTTTTCATGGTTTTAAATAAAAAGAAATTACTCACTTTGGAACATACATTATGTTACATGGTGGATCCCACGACGCTAGCGCTAACGTTGTTAGTATTCCTCCATATATTGTTGTTGTTATTTTGACTTCAAGGTGATATTATTTTGTGTTCTGTTATTTACTTATTGAACTTGTTTGTTTTTTTTTTTTGTTTCATATGCTTTTACATACATACTAGTTGCTAACCTTAAAATTATTTTTCTAAATTTTAACGCAAAGATTGAATTTCTAAACTTTTTTTTTAATTTTTTTGTTCTTAAATAAGAATAAACTCACTATATTTTAAATTATTTTAAATTCTACCAATTGAACCATCAAAAAAAAATTTTTGACGAACACTAAAATTGTTTTCAACTAATTTAAATTAGTATTTTACTTCAGTATTTTTCTTTTCACAGTTTTTGTTCTCCTAATGTTTAGTTCTTTCTTTTAGATTTTCATAATCGGTATTAAATACTTTTTTTTTTTTTTGATTATTTATCTTGGAATTCTGGTTTGATTTTAATTTTTTTTTATTTCTATTTCTTTTATTTTCTTTAAGCACTCGACGTTAGACTGTGGGTCACTATGCAACTACTGAAATGATGAGTTGCAATGTGATTCAGCCTCTTGCTGTGCTGACCACTCAGAACAGGTTTTTTGAGCTTGTCAGAGAAGCACCAAAACAAAAATTATTTTCGATATGCGCTGAGACTTATGATCTGTCGAGGTCGCTTACGCTTCGAAATTGAAAAATTAATGCTCTCTTCAGACCTCTTTATTTTCGCTGTTACTTCCTAATAATTCCGTCTGTGGTATATCAGAAACGTTTTTTCTCTCACTTTGAACTTGATACCCCATTAAATTTACAAAAATAGATAGATAGAATTACAATGTTACTAATTCCACACTCTGTAGCTCAAAGAACTAGAGGCGAATGTGGCGTAGGTTAACACATAAAACTTAACAGATACACAAGATCGTTCATGGGGTCTTTTAAATAAATAAGTGAATTTAAACAAAAAACATAAATTTAAATTGATTAAAAGTAATTAAAAATAATAATAAAAAAAAAGGAATGAAAAAATAAATAAATATAAAAAAAGAAAATAAAAAAAGTTAGAAGAAAATAGGCAAACAAAAGAAACATTTGATCTTTTAAAATTATATTTGAATATGTAGAATTCGATCTAACCCTTCGTAGTTGAATCTAAAGAGCCACGATTTCACCTCAAGCAGGAAAGTATGCTTGTTTCGTATATAGCGAATATTGTTTGGTAAGCTGTTATACAATCTTGGGGCTATTGCAGAATGTGAATGTAGGAAATGTTGTGTATTATGCGGTGGAATTATAGTCTTATTATATTTGTTAGCGTTTGTCAAATGACCATCATTATGAAAAAACATTTTAAGAGTTTTATAAAAAAACAAATGTTTAAAAGGTAGAATTTTAAGGCTTTTGAAAAGTGCAAAGCTATGTTCAATTCGACTTTTGCTGCAGATAATACGGATGATGTGCTTTTGAGTGATTAGCAATGAACTAATTTTATTATGGTGTGTAACACCTCAACAAGCCAGCCCATATTCCAATTTAGAATGAAGAATGCCATAGTAGATGCAAGTTAATAGCTTGCTCGAACAAAATGTTTTTAAAAGATAAATTTGTCTTATTGCCGACAGCGCGTATCTTTTAAGTGCACTGGTATGTTCCGACTATTTCATTTTCGAGTCCAACATAATGCCTAAATATTTGAAAGATGTAACGCAATCAATTTTAAAGCATTCGGAACAGCAAGCGGTGGTTAAAAGTAGTCAACGAATGATTTGTTGTGCTACATGTGTAGTTATCAAACATAAACTTATTACAGTTAGAGTGATGTAATACAAAATTATCACACTGAACTTCTCTAGCATTGAAAAACATTACTTTGGTTTTGTCACTTAGGACCAGCTTATGCATTATAAACCAATGTCGCAAGAGACTTAGATCATGATTTATACTAGATGTCAAATCAAGTATGGAGTCACACGAGTAAATGCCAGCCATATCATCTGCAAAAGCTACTGTTTTGCACGAGAACTTTTGATTGAAAATTGTGTTAATATAAATTAAAAATAGTACAGGACCTAGATCCGAACCTTGCGGTACACCTGTATCAATTTTGACGAAAGAGCTGAACTTATTTTTTATTTTCACTCGTTGCATCCTGTTTCGCAAATAGGAGCAAAACCATTTATGAACAGATCCTCTAAGTCCGCATTTATAAATTTTATTCAAAAGAATCTTGTGGTCGACAGTATCAAAAGCCTTAGTGATATCTATAAAAAGTGCAGCAGTTTGTTTCTTATTGTTAAGAGAGTTGTAGACATTATTGCAAAAATTTGGAAGAGCATCTTCGGTTGATAGATTTGATCTGAAACCATACTGGTGTTCACTAAAAAATTTAGTTTTATTTAGAAAATTAATAATTCTTGTTTTCATAAATTTCTCATACACTTTCGAAAATGACGGTAAAATAGATATTGGACGGTAATTATTCGGTAACCGACTATCTCCTTTTTTGAACAAAGGAATAGCTTCCGCTTTTTTAACTCCTCTGGGAAGATTCCAACATCAATACTTTTATTGACTAAACGACAAAGAACGTCAACAATATTGTGCACTATTTGTTTTATAAATGTATTTGAAATATTATATTCAGTTTTTGTGTTTGAATTTTTTAGTGACATAATGATTTTATAAATTTCTAACGGAGAGACGGGCTCAACAAAGATGCTCAAATTTTGAGATGGTTCTTTTTCTAAACAGCTACAAGTCGTATAACTGTTGGCATTATTGGTACCTACACTTTTTACAATATTTGCAAAGAAATTGTTCAATGCGTTTGCTATGTCTGCTTCATTTGATAAAGATTTTCCATTAACTTTTAAACTGGAAATTTTTTCATTTTTATTTCATCTATTTAATAAGTTGTTAACAATTTTCCATTCCCTCTTCAAATCACCTCTGACTTGATTAAATTCGTTGATATAAAAATTATTTTTACAAACAATAGTATCTTTTTGAATTTCCTTACAAAGTATTTTATATTGGGCTTTTAAAATGATATTATGAGGGTTTTTTGTGACTTTTTTGTGGAATTTATTTTTGTGATTAATTTTTCTTAGGAGTTCATTGGTCATCCAAGGTTTTAATCTAATGAGTTTTGAACTTTTTGCATTACAAGTGTAGGTGCAAAAATTTATATGTTGCTTTAGAATTTCCATGAACAAATTAAAGGATATTGATGGATCTGGTTCATCATAAATCTTGTTCCAGAATTCAAATCTTAATCTGTTATTCAACAAAGTAAAATCTGTTTTCATGAAAACATTGTTACAAGATTCAGCTTGTTCTTTAACAGAATTTTCAAAATTTTCGAAACAGAGACAAGTTAAGCAGTGGTCTGTTACTTGTAGGTCACAGACGGAACTACTTACGGTTGTCCTGCAAGATTTGTTTAACCGTAAAAATATATGGTCAATACACGTAGAGGAAGAATCTGTATTTCTGGTTGGTTGATTGATACAAGATTCAAACCCGTTGGACGATAGCATGAATAAATACTTATCTACAACACTTGATTCATTTAAAATATTTAAATTAATATCACCTAACACAACAAGATTCGAGTTTTTGATATTTCCCAATAATCCACCCAGTTCATTCAAAAACACATCATTCACATTACTATCATTGAACCTATAAATGCAAACAAATACAAATTTTTGATGATTTATCGAGCAGACAACTTTTACCACATCTGAACTAACAAAATTCAATTCAGAGAACTCACAATTTATTTGTTTTAATAAACACTGCAACACCACCTGCCGCATAATTATTATTGCACTTCGCAAAAAAATTATATCCTGGGATATCAAAAACAGATCTTTCTTCATCGTATATCCATATTTCAGTTAAAAAGATGAGATCGGGCTTATTTTCGAAAGAGTTTAAAGTTAAAAGAAAGTGGTCGAAATTCTTACGCATGCTTCTTATGTTTTGTTGAATAATATAGAATTTTTCAAATTTGTTTGGATTATTTGAGATATCGTAAAATTTAACATTTTTGCAATTTACAAGTGGACAGTTGTACAAATTCACTTGAAGATCTTCATTTTCCACAATCATTTAAGTTTATGTGTTGTTTGGTAAATGCGAATTTTTCAGATTTTCAAGATCTGCGAGCGATTCGATTACAATGTAATTGTCTCCTTCCACTTTCCGCATTAAAATCCTACCATTTGAAATCCAAACAAATTTAAAGTTTATATCTTTTTGTAGCTTTTGAGCTTCTTTTAAAAGATATCTAGTCATGCCAGACAGACTGTCATTAACATAAATATTATTGTTTCTCTTACACGCAAATATTTTTGAACATAAATTTCTCTTGTTTGCAGACTTTCTTTTCATAATATTTTTTTTTACGTGAAGGGAATTGCTATTTACGTGAAAAATTTTGTTAAAGCTTACCATGCGGTATCAAGTTAAAATATATTTTTAATTCCCTTGCCGTTCCGCTAATTTTTCGTCTCAATTAAAATTTAACCAAAAATAAACTTTAACAATTATGTGCAAGCTTGACTTGCGTTTGTAAAATAAATTTTAACTTGGATTTCACAGACTTATGTATCAAAATTTCTAGATTTTTATAATTTTTTATTTCACTTCTATACTGTTCGAGATCTTGCAGAAAAAGAAAGAGGAAATTCATACTGCATTTTCTTATGTAAGTTAAATACCGTTCGGTTAAATGGATTTGTTAAAACTGATTCTTTATTCAAAAAATTTTAGTTGCTAGAACAAAATTATTACAATAAATGTTTTAATTGCAGTGCTGGCAAATTCACATACTTTGGCCAGCAGTGCAATTTGATACTCTTAGTTGCTAGAATAAAATTATTACAATAAATGTTTTAATTGCAGTGCTGGCAAATTCACATACTTTGACCAGCAGTGCAACTTGATACTTTACGTGCTTTAAATGAAATAACTTGCGATATTTTAGCAAAAGAAACGAAATAAACGAAAGAAACGAAAGAAAAGAATGCGCGCTTTAGCACACGCGCATCCGGGAGCTTCCACTGATCAGCGATTGGTTGCATGATCAGTAGGTGTGCTAGCATAATCAGTAGGTGTGTTAACTATCCTCCCCGTTAAAGAGCTGGCGTCCCTGCCTGCTCGAAGATTCAAGACAAGCTGTTCGATCTGAAGTCTTCCCTGACGTCTCTTATACAGGATATAAGAAACTGAGACCAAAATCGCTATTACCCAAATGAAAACGAAAGAAAAAGTTCTGACGGTAAGACTGCCGTAGATTTCGTCCCTTGAAGAATGAATATAATTTAGGTTGTGATCACTGATGTGTTTTAAAAACGGTAAGGATAAAGAAACGGAGTGATCAGTGAAATTAATCCTGTGAGAGCTTGGAATCTCTGGCTTTAAATTAATAGTTCTTTTCCGATTTAGAAAAGGTACTTCATTTACGTAAACCTTATCCTGATATGTTATAAGGAATGTACCGTTTATAAAAACGGGCGGTCCGTTGTTCTCGATTACTTTTGCTGCATAATTATTTAAAATGATGACCCCATCGTCAACAATTTGAATTGGCTCCAGGTGGAAAGCCGTAGTCTTCTTGCATCGTGCATTGCCATTATTGAGTAACGAACTAACGCACTCCGCATCATGAAAAATTTGACAAAAAGGAGAGAAGGGGCCTTTTCTACAGTTAGTTAACGGTTCGTAAGTATGTTGGCATTTCGCCACCAAGTTTGTGTCAAAGACAGCAATTTCATTCCGATGCGCTACAGGAAAAATATTTATCAGTTCGCAAATTCTTTCTACAATTGGATACCGAATTATAAAGACGATAGTGTCTCTATTCTGCATTACCTTTAAAGAAGACACGCCAATTATTTCACTTAAAGTTACATTATTTCTTATATTTTTAGAGAAAATTTTTTCTATCTCAGAAGTTTCCAATAAAATAGGATTTATGACATTTAGTCTTGCTAACATTACTGAATAAATTATATTATTAAGCTCTATTGATATCATCCTATTTCTTTGCATTACCAACTCAAATAACTGTCCGTTTTCTACAGCAAGTTTCTTCTGTGAGGTCAATAAAATATTTAATGAGTCTGTCAAATTATTAATCTGTTTTTGAAATTCTGAGTTTATTAATATTTGGTAATTGTTTGAGTCTGTGAGCCGTTCTTGTATCGCCCTGACTTTTTCGTAATCGTCTGCGTCCGGAGTACCTGCAATATATTTGAGAGCTGTCCCTATGAGGTTAATGCTTCGAGCCTGTTTATGATGGATACGTAACATGGACACTAATCGAAGGATATTTTCCGCGTCTACTTCCATTTCAGTTTTAGCGTCCGATTTCAATAGCAATTTTGACATTTCTAAGGCCTCCTCACCCATTTCCTCATATCGTGTCAGGTTTACACTATGAACTAAGTAGTCGTCTCCCGTTGTTATCCGAACCGAGCCATTTATAATAGGGATGTAATATGAGTTGGAATAGTCCAGCAACTTGCCATTGGTTGATGTCAACAGAGCAATTCTGAAATGATTTTTATTTAATATTGTCTTTATGGACGATTCTATTGTCAATTTGTAAAGCAGTTCCTAAATCTTTCTGTACCACCTTTTTAATAAAAAGCTTACTAAACTTATTTCCCAGTCGTCTGTTCACCTTGACATAAACTGTGTCCCCTGGCTTAAAGAATTTTGTCGTTCTATTCCTGTTGTGGTAAGTCAGGTCCTTGTTTTGAGTTTTAGCGAGTTTTTCTCTAATGTCAGTTTTATCTTTTTCTGAAAGACAATGTATAATTGCCGCTGGCTTAAAGCCTGTTACTGAGTGTAAAGTGTCGTTGTACCTGGAGACCGCAATAAGCACCAATTCTTTAGTATCATGGTAAGGTGCTTCTCCCTTGAGACACCTCGCTATTTCGCCTATTGTGCTGTGAAGCCTTTCTATCTGTCCATTGCTTACGCTGTGGGCTGGAGGTACGGGAAATATTTTTGCGCCGAATTGATTTGCCATAAGTGATTTAATTGTTCCAGAGTTAAATGATTTTTCATTGTCACAGATTATAGTTTTTACGCTTGGAAAAAAGGTCATGATTTTGAGAAGTGGTATTTTCACATCGACGATAGACCGCGATTCTATTGGGAGCATAAGCGCGAATTTAGTAAATTTATCCAGACAAGACAGGAAGTGTTGACTGTCCGTTGAAAAAATATCGATGTGCAAGATTTCCCCCGGGTAGGAAGGTACAGGGGTCTGTTCAATATTTGTTTTCTGAGGATGGCGCTTGTATTTTGACTCGTTGCATGTTTTACAATTCGCCACAATTTCCTTCAATTTTTGCCTAATGTTAGGGAAAAAATAGTCCTGAAGAACTTGGTTAAAATTTTCTCGTGCACCGCGGTGTGCTCTATTGTGTTCACTTGTTAAAATTTCTAGCTGATCATCAAGATTACTTACATCTATGACCACTTTATGTGAGTGAACGATTTTGACAGAAGGAAACTGGTTAATTACATGATCTTGAATTTTACCTAGGATATGTAAATCACATTGAAGGCAGTTCACCACATTTGGGTTCACACATTTCTTCAACATAGAGTAAATTTCCTCAACACAGGTAAAGTTAACTAAATGTCGAACAAAGCTTCCAAACAAGGTTTGGGTCGAGAGCTGAGGTGCAGAGGCATTATTTAGAATAATTTGGTTTTTGAAACAATTTACTGGGTTAACAACGGTTCGGATGACTCTGGTTAATGATGCTTCGCTATGTATTGTCCCTTCTGATGCTGATATAGTTTCCTGTCCTTCTGAGGCCGTGTCGGTATCTGACCCAGCCACTGCACAATCTGTTCCACTTACAGAAGGCTCATTATTACAGACCAAAGGATTTGCATATTGTCTAGATAGTGCGTCTGCGACAGTGTTTTCCTTTCCTGGCTTATAAAAAAAGGTAGGCGAGAACTCCTCAATGAAGGCTCTCCAACGTCGGATTTTGGTGTTTGGGTTGCGTTCCGAAAGGGAAAAGGAAAGGGGTTGATGGTCTGTATAGATTTTAATATTTTTGGCCCCATAGAGGTAATTGCGAAGTTTCTGGAGTGACCAAACTATGGCGAGAAGTTCACGCTCATTAGTAGCGTAATTTTCTTCCGCTCTCGAAAGGGTCCGTGAAACCATGGTAATGGGTTTTCCATTTTGTGACAAGACGGCTCCTATTGCCGTAGAAGACGCGTCGGTAGTGAGCTCAAAGGGTTTTTCGTAGTCAGGTTGGAGCAAAAGTACATCTTCTGATGCCAGAATTTTTTTAACTCTGTTAAACGCCCTAACAGCGTTTTCGTCTAGCTCCAAGGAAGTGTTTTGTGAGCTTTTCGCATTCACATGACCGTTTTCACCACGCAAGTACCTCGAAAGTGGTTTAGTAATACTTGCGTAGTCCTTGATGAATCGGCGGTAATAACCTGCCAGTCCAAGAAACGATCTTAACCCTCTAAGTGTTGTTGGCATTTTATAATCAATTATGTCACGGATTTTGTCGGGACAAGTTTTGATTCCGTTTTCCGAAACCACAAATCCCAGGAATTCGACTGAATTTTTCAAAAACTTTGATTTTTCCCTTGCGACTCGCATGTTTGCAGCATACAATTTGTTTAGAATTCTGTCGATGTCTGCAAGGTGTTGCTCTACTGTCGGAGAAAAAATAATAACGTCGTCGATGTAGATATAACATGTCTTCCCGATTTCGTCCCTTAATACGTCATCTATTGCGCGTTGGAACACGCTAGGGGCATTTTTTAACCCAAAAGGGAGCCGGCAGAATTCAAACTTGCCGTTATTCACGCTAAAGGCAGTTTTTTCTCTGTCTTTTTCCGATAGCTGGACTTGGTGAAACCCGGACTTCAAATCTATTGTTGAGAAAGTTCTGGCCTTTCCAAGGTTTGACAGTATTGTGGAAATATTTGGTATTGGGTATCTATCGCTAACTGTCTTAGAATTCAATTTTCTAAAATCAATTACTAGCCGTCTTTTCTGTTGGCCCTCTTCATCAAAGCCTTTTTTATTGACAATCCATATTGGATTGTTATATGGGGACTTTGATGGCCTAATGATATTATTTTTTAAGAGGTCCTCCAGCTCTCTTTGCACAAAGTTGGTTAAAGCTTGGGGGTATGGGTAGGATCTAGAGTACACTGGCTCCTCATCCGTTGTTCTGATTCTCGCAATAACATTGGTATTGTAGGGCAGAGCTTCATTCGGATCAGCAAAGACTTTTTTATTTTTTTCAAGAATTGCTAGCAAGTTATTTTCAAACGGTATGTCTCTGTTTGGTGTTATACTGTTGACCTGTTTACAGGGTAAGTATTTTAATTTTTCTTCGCCGCCGTCAAACCGCAAAATTCCTCTCTGAAGGTCAATTTGAGCGTTGATTTCATTCAAGAAATCAAGTCCAATTATTCCTTCAAACGTGTTCAAACATGGAAGTATAAAAAAACTACTGGTCTTATTAAATATGTTAATAAGACATTTGTGCGAGACCTTGGAGTCTCCATGAAGAGACTTAACACTGAACGTCTTATTTACGGGTTTAACACCTTTAAGTGCAGTTAGGTTTTTAACGTAATTTTTAGAGGCTCCCGTATCGATTAACAACTTAATTATCCCTCCACCAAGAGTTTTTTCTACATATGGGAGGAGGGAGTCTCCCCTAAAAAATTTATTTCGTCAGCCGGTTGAATATTACTTTGGTCCTCCTGCAAATACTCTGGATCTATCTCGAGGTCATCGTAGGCGGATGGCTCAAAAACGTAAGCCTCGCCCAAGTTTTCATTTTCCGAGCCAAAATATTCAGCTCCACCCAAATGGTTTATTCGCTGAAATTTATTTGGATTTACCACAAAGGATTGACCCGAGGGGCGCTTTCCAGCTTGAGGCTGATTTTGCGCAGCCCGATTTTGAAAGCTCCTTTGCATACTTCTTAAGCTTCTGTCGACGTCCATTGGTTCGGGGGGATTTGGGGTTGTTTGTTGGAATTGATTGTTTGGTGTGCGAACTTGTTGCTGTTGGGGAACATATGAGGGCAAGGAAGCTTGACGTTGTGTCGGATTTACAAGCGAGCGAACTCGGTAGTGGGGGGAATTAGATGTGCCTGGTTGGTTGACATATTGTCGGCTTTGCAAGCCACTGCTGTAAACGCTTGCAAAGTGGCACCTGTTCTGATTAGTCTCGAGCTCCTGAGCAAGCGCGAGAGCCGAAGGCATATCTGCCGGTTTGCAAGAAAACAAGGTGTCACACAATGGTCTTCTTAACCCCGAGATGAACACTCTTAAAGCATCCTTACGGTACTTATCGTTCAACGAATCTATGAGGGGCCTATTGCCTTCATTGGTCATTATTACCTTATTGATGATCAGTGTTAACTTCTGTTCAACCAAGTCGTAGAATTCGATTAATGGTTTTGGACCTTGCCTTAGGGTGGATAATTCCTGTTCTAAAGTGTAAATAGACCTTTTGTCCGCGTATGCGAAATCCAGACGGGCTATTATGGCCTGAAAATTAAGTACGGTGTTATACGCGCTCAAAACGGTGTCCGCGGAACCAACGATCTTGTTTCGCAATATTGCTACGGTCTGATAATAGCGAGTACTTCCCTCGAATTTTTTGAACAGGTCATGAGCAGTCAATGCAGACTGTCGCCATGAGACGTACTTTTTTGGGTCCCCATTGAACTCGGGAACTGACTTCACAATATCGAGTGATTCAGTACATTCTATTCCGTCCCTTATCACTATAGGTTTATATTCCTCTACTTGGACAGGGGTTTCAAGTTCTGCTAACCTTCCTGCAAGTCCGTCAACTATTGCTTGAAAATCGGTCCTGGTTCGTTCGGTTGCCTGGCTAATTGCCGTTTGCAGCAATGCTTGGACCGTTTCAGCATTCATTTCTTCAGTTTCTTTACTTTTTTTCAAATTAAAATTTCTTAATTTCCTTATTAAATCGTCTACGTCAGGAAGCTCGTCTTTACCACTAGACATAGATTTCCCCAAAGATTTCGCGTTTGCAAAGAAATAGAATTACCTATTATAGGAATACTAAGTCTTAAATTCGTAAACTAATAAACTTTATACTTTAAGCAACGAACTTCTTTTAAAATTTCGATAAAACAATTGAGCCGACAATTATAACTTACAGTAAGACTATCCTCATGTCTACTTAGTGCGACTTCTGGTGGTGATTCTTCGTGGTTGCTATATTCCGTAGGTACTGGTGGTACTGGATATTGTTGACCCTGTTGCGCTTCTCAGCGGTTTCAAAGACTGGTTTCTTCTCCTGGCTATGTTCTGATGGTTGTTACTGTTGTTTTCCTGTTTTTTTTTTATTTGCTTATTTGCGTTCTGATGATTTTATTTCACAAAGCTTTTAGTAGCTGCTTTGGCTATGGTAAAGCTAATGCTTTAGGTTTTTAGTTGCTGCTTTGTTCTATTTAAAAAAGTCACTATCCCTTATAGGATTTTAAAATATTCTCTATGAGAATTTTGAAATCTTCTCTATGAGAAACACAGGCTTTATTTCACAAAGTTTTTAGTTGCTGCTTTGTTCTATTTAAAAAAAGTCACTATCCCTTATAGGATTTTAAAATATTCTCTATGAGAATTTTGAAATCTTCTCTATGAGAGTAAAGGCGAACAGTCACTATCCTTTATAAGGATTTGAGAATATTCTCACACAGGTGAACAATCACTATCCTTTATAAGGATTTTTTAAAAATCTTTTACAAAGATTTTTTATTTCGCGTTGGGCGCCAGTTAAATACCGTTCGGTTAAATGGATTTGTTAAAACTGATTCTTTATTCAAAAAATTTTAGTTGCTAGAACAAAATTATTACAATAAATGTTTTAATTGCAGTGCTGGCAAATTCACATACTTTGGCCAGCAGTGCAATTTGATACTCTTAGTTGCTAGAATAAAATTATTACAATAAATGTTTTAATTGCAGTGCTGGCAAATTCACATACTTTGACCAGCAGTGCAACTTGATACTTTACGTGCTTTAAATGAAATAACTTGCGATATTTTAGCAAAAGAAACGAAATAAACGAAAGAAACGAAAGAAAAGAATGCGCGCTTTAGCACACGCGCATCCGGGAGCTTCCACTGATCAGCGATTGGTTGCATGATCAGTAGGTGTGCTAGCATAATCAGTAGGTGTGTTAACTTGTACAAGCAGGTATGAACTGTTTTGCAACTGATCGAAAAAAAGAAAAAAATTGATTATGCAGTTTTAAGTTAAATTATAACTCATGATCTGGACTGCAGCATTAGGAGTCTTCAAAAAACATGTTTGTCCAACTTTGGCCAGTAAAAAAAATTAAATTTTCTAAGTAATAACTAATTTTACAAATAATTAAATTGTCGACATCACAACCTTCACAGTCATCTTGACCAATTCACAGAAAATGTAATCAATATAAGGTCCTTAGTTAAAAAAAAAGTGCAGCTCCTCGGCACCAAAACTAGTGTTGACCAGTGTTATTTATAAGATATTTATTTCCTTAGCTTTAAGAATATATACTATGCAAACAAATTTTAAATAATTGTTGTAAATCCTTTAAAACACCGAAAAACTAGTTGTGGTATCGTTTTCTCGTGGTCTGTAGGTAAGGAATATTGTAATCAGAATCCCTTTTTTCTCTCCTTTCCTTTGGCTAAATCTCTTTTTATATCTTTTTATTTTTGCACATACAAAATCCTTATGCTACGCAAATTGTTTTTTGTTAAATTGATTTTGAAAAAAAAAGGAATTATTCTTTTTCCGTAAAGTTAAACACAGAAAAGTGCATTTTTTTAAAGTGATTAAGTGGATTTTCTTTATTTTTTTGCTATAGGAAAACAAAATTCTAAGCTGGAAAACTCAGCAGCAGATGTTATCAACGAGGTAAAAATAATTGATAGCACGGAGCACTTTCATTCCCTAAAGCTTATGCTCTTAATCGTCATTATTATCCTCGGAATCAATCTTCTGCTTAAGGTGTGCAAGACCGACTGATTTAGACAAAGCTTAAATGTAATTTTAAATAAAAATCCTTTCGAACCTAAAATGCATAATTCTCCGTAAGGAATGTCAGCAAATTCTCACTAGGTTACGACCATATAAGGAGACATTTGATAAATAAATTAAAAAAATAAAACAGCGGAAAAGCATCTGTTAAGATTGATGAAAACTTTGGAACGTATAAGGATCATATTAAATAAAACTACAAACGATTTACAAAACAACACAAGGAACAAGCAGAAAAATATTTTTCTGACTATAAAATAAAAATTCTTTGAATATAATTGAAGAGGAACATAAACTTAAGCCTACCAGAAACACATCACGAAGAAATATATCCACTTGCAATCAGGGAAACGAAAACCAAAATGCTTCAAACAGTTATGAAATTAGTCAATACAGCATCAAAAGTTGTGCCCGAATATGACGGTAACCCACAAACGTTACAGCGCTTTGTCGATGCGTTGGAATTTTTGAATACTATGGTGGATGAACATATGTTACCTGCCGCACGGTTCATAAAAACTCGACTTAGTGGGACCGCACGAAACCTTATTACGGGGAACGAAGCAAGCATTGATGGCATAATAGCTAGATTAAAAAGCAGAGTTAAAAGAATCTGTTGAACTTGCAGACAAAACTTGCATCTGGCAAATATCCATTACCAAGAATCGACATCATACTTGATCAATTCGGTCGTGCAAAATACGATAGAGATAGAAAAAAATTTAAGAAATATCACATCTTTTCAACCGAACAAGGTTCCTTCAGATTCAAACGATTACCTTTTGAATTAAAAATGACACCAAACTCGTTTCAAAGGATGATGAACATTGCTTTTTCTGGTTAAGGACCAACCAGAACATTTGTTTATATGGGTGATCTTATAGTTGAAGGATGTTCAGAAAATCAAATGATTACAAATCAAGCATTGGTGCTTGAAATATGCAGAAAAACAAATCTAAAACTAAATCCAGACAAATGCAAATTTCTTAATTCACAAGTTACTTTTCTAGGTCATAACTGTACTGATATAGGTATTTTACCTGATAAAACAAAGTATGAACAAATCTTATCCTATCCAAAGCCAACAAACGCTGATGAATCTAAGCAAATCATAGCATTTGTAAATTATTATAGAAGATTTATACCAAATTTCTCAGACCATGCAATACATATAACTAGATTAATAAGAAAGAACACATCATTCATCTGTACCGCTGAATGTGAAAACGCATTTCAATATTTAAAAAACTCCATACATATCATGTAGAACCTCTAATTGCAACACCAGCTTTCGATGTCGTGCAAATTGACACAATAGGTCCACTACCTAAACAATTCAATGAAAACGAATATGCGTTTACGATAATTTGCGATCTAACGAAATTCTTTACAAAAGTTGCTATTCCAAACAAATCTGCCAACATAGTATCCAAATCAATGGTAGAAAACTGCATACTAAGTAATTCACGGACCCATGTAACAAATTCTTATAGATATGGGTACCGAATATAAAAATGAAACATTTAACGAAATATTTAAACTTCTAAATATACAAAATAAAAAATCCACCCCATATCATCACCAGACATTAGGTACAGCCGAACGATCACACAGAACATTTAACAAATACATCAGATCGTACATTTCAGTAAACAAATTAGATTGGGACACTGGAAAAACCATTGCACTATATGACCTTATGTAAAAATTATTCTTTCATTCTACATATTTTACAAAATTATATAATATGGCATTAAAATATAAGATTAAAAACGGCCGGTAGTCTCAATATGATAATCTTCAGAAATTAAATTAATTAATTTGAAAATCAAGGTACATATGGGCATTTCCGCCGAAAAAGCCAACCGTGACAGAAAAATTAAAAGTTATTATAAAAGCTTTACTATCTGATATTATCTAAGGAAAATATTCAAATTTTGTTAATTTAAGAAATTTACACCAGAATTCATTCATCACATTGAGCAAACCACTTGCAAACTTGCATAAATGCAGTTTCTCTTTTTTTGTAATATTGAATGACCTTCTGTCATCGACCACCAACCCAATCCATTCCTTTGCGGACGACAGCAACATATGTCATTCTTATTGTTTCAAAAAGCGCCCGAGCTCTGTGGAGGTTGAGAGTAAAAGGCGGCATATGAATGACTCACTCGTTTTCGACCTCAACACAATCACCGAGTGGGTTCGTATTAACCGAGTCAATTTTAATGCTTCAAAAACTCAGTTCTCACAGACGAATGGATCTTTCCCTTTCTTCCCTTAATATGGCTGGCTTAGATATTGCGAGGTCAACAACTCTTGACGTTCTGGGCATATCGGTTCAATCGGACCTGAGGTGGTCTGATCATGTATTCGATGTGTCGAAAGATGCGGCCAAGTGTATTGGTTTTTTGAAACGGTGTAAGAAATACTTCACTCCAGTTGATCTTCGTACTGTTTATTTCACTTATATTAGACCCAAACTAGAGCACAACTCACACATTTGGGCCGGGGCTCCTAAAACCACTTTGGAGCTGCTAGATTGTGTCCAGCAACGTGTGTTGAAACTAATTGGTGATGAATCTATCATCGCCTCTATCGATTCCCTTCACCACCGGCGTAACGTAGGGTGTTTAACCCTTTTTTATAGATATTATAACGGGATGTGCTCTAGAGAAATACGGGAACTGATCCCATCAGCCAGGATTTTCTCTCGCAGCACTCGGGCATCCCATCAGGCCCATCCTTTTTGCGTCACGCCGGTGTTCAACAGGACATCACACTTTCGTGATAATTCTTTCTTTTGCCGAACCATCAAGTTGTGGAACTGCTTACCTGCGTCTATCTTCCCCGGCAGTTGTGACATCCATAGATTCAAGACTAATGTTCACCGACACTACTCCATCTATCCCCCTTCCCTCTAACCTTTCTCCTTTTCTTAAAACCAACACGGTGCATTGCATTTATAGGGGCATCCCCTGAGCGTTGGCTTATGCTTTAAAAAAAAAAAAAAAAAAAAAATTTCGAAATTGATAACAGCAGCAAGTGTGTCAAAATTTTTGCACGAACAGAGTTTCATGTACATAATCAAAAAAAAAAAAAAAACGAGTGCAAAAACAATAAAATTATAAATTTTTGGAGCTGTTTGAAGTTGGTCATGTTCGAAAACATACATAAGTGTAATAAATAGGCAGTTCAAAACGGTTAAACCACTTTTTCACAGCCATAGCACAACATAATCGCATAATTTTTTTTTTGTTGGAAAGGTTGTGAAGAGAAGGAGGGACATGTATACTTTTTTTCAATAGTAGGCGGTACCACGCCCCTAACGGGAAAAAAACGTTTCCACGGCTAAACTTTTGGATCGATGTTGATGAAATTTTGCTTAAAGATAAATTGAATCCTAAGAAAGATTATTAAAAACTCTGATTCCTTAAAGCGGGCTTGGCATTGCTCCAAATGGGGAAAAACTGTATCACGGCTGTGCCACTACACTGATTTTGATGAAATTTGGTATGTAGATAGATTGAAACTCAAGTAAAAATATTTTTTTAAGAGGGCAGTGCCACGCCTCTTACAGGAAAAACGTTTTAGCAGCAAAAAAACAAGAAAAATACCTACTCATTCCTCTTTTTTTTGTTAAAATTGATCTCACTAATTCATTTGATAAATATAAACATTAAATTTGTTATTTAATTGTTGTATATATCTTAAATATTATTATTTATATAAATATTAATGTAGTTTTGAAAAATTGCCCAAGTGATTATAAATGGAAAAATATGTCCCGTTCGAATGGATTATTATGCCTCGTAAGAAAAAAAGTAAATAAGATTTTTCAATCAAACGAAATCTAATAAAAAGTTACATTATTCTATAAAATTTTAAAATTAGTCGCATTAAAAAATGTTGCCAGGTTTCGCTGACTTGTGTTTTTCTATAGATGGCCATGAAAAATACTTCCTTTTTTTGACCCGTTCGAATGGCTTTTTAATTGCCTCTATCTTGGAACCAGTACTACGTCTGGCATCAACTTAACCACTCAATATAGTTCTATCAAAGGGCTATTCCTTAAAGTAACAGAAAAAAAAAAAGTGTTTTACTTTGACTTTTATTCCTTAAAAAAAAAACTTCTGTCCCGTTCAACATGAGAGAAATGCCCATATATATATATGTTACCGGCCAAATTAGTTAGGTTAAGCCTAAAGATGTGCAATGACATTTTAATGAAAAAGCACTGTGGTTAGTGAAGAATACGACAGTAGCAAAGTAAAAAAAACAAAATTTGTCAATTTCATTATATACTTGGCAATTTTTAAGTGAGGGCAATTTCACTATTCACAGTGCTTTTGCATTAGAAATAAATTGCATATTTTCAGGCCTTCAAATTAACTAGTTTGGACTAAAAACTAGTTTGGCCGGTGAGACATACTTACAAAAAAAATAAATAAAGACTTATTTATTTATTTTTTCCCCCAAAGGGGAAGATGTCGTGGTATTGCTCAAGTTGACTTACGATATGCGATTCGAGTTAGTTAGGACTTTTGTAAGCCGTTCAAGATATTGCGATGAAATTCGGTAAACGGATACATATCAAATATAACTTGTATTGTGATAAAAGTGGGCGTATTTAAAAAAAGAGGGCATGGCACTTTTCAACTGCTAAAAATTTTGTTTCCGTATGTCTCCAAATTGGCACAAACAATTTTTATAAAAATTTTGGAGATGATGCCGCTGAAAGCAGTCATCAATACAAGCTCTGCCACGTTACTGAAAAAGCTCTTTGAAGGGCGTGGCACTGCCCTTAATTTTTATAAACGCTATATTAAGAGAACTAACAACTTAATCGTTATGAAATTTAATGAGGTAGATATACTTGCTATAAGATCTCTTATTACAAAAATTTGGTTCAATAGTACCTGTGGGCGTGGCTCCTCCTATATGAACAAAAAACGTTTGTTGTTATAGATAGTAATCTTCATAAAATTTGATGTATTGATGTCAGTTACTATAAGCTTTAAAAAGAAATGAATTTTGACGAGGTTGCATCAGTGGGCATGGCACCTCCCATATCAACATAAATTTCTAAGCGCTGCTATAAGTGAACTATTGGTGCAATAGCTATGAAATTTAATGTAAGTGGTTCAGTTGCTATAGAGTATATCTGAATCAAAAGTGACTGAAATAGCACCAGTGGGACAAATAAAATACAGTAAGTGGAATATTTATCGAAATATGTGAGCAATCCTACTAAAATTTGGTGTAAGGGGTTTGCGTATGCTATTTCTGGATCAAAACCGGGCTGGATTGTACCAGTGGGTGTGTCACTGCCCTAAATTTTAAATTTAACTACTGTATATATCGCAAACTATACAAGCTATTGTGCTAAAATTTAATATGAGGATGTTGATCACGGATTTAATTTATTGAAACAAAAGTGGGCGGAATTGGAGAAGTTGGCGTGGCATTTAAAAAGTTTTTAATTTCTATTCGATTTTTTTCAACATTTTCCATATTCTTTCCACTTTTTCAGCCCTTTAACTTTTTCCAATATATCCTATATGTATTTGTTCGACTTGTTCAACCTCTTTCAACTTTCTTCATAAGATTCTTTATTTTTCGTCTTTTTCATCAATTTTGAATTGTTTCAAATTCAACCTCTTTCAACTTTGTTAGAGTTTTTCAACCTCTCTCAACTTTTTTCAACATTTTGCATATATTTTCGACTTTTTCAACCTGTGTCAAGCTTTCTAAAATTTCACATTTTTTTGGACTTATTCAACCTCCTCAACGTCTTTTTAACATTTATTTAAAAGTTACTTTCAGTGCAGTGTAGCAGTGGCGTGTCGTGGCGTTTTCAGCTGGATGTTCAACGTGTATGTGTTGAAACTAAACGATACTAGCTAGCATTCTGGCTGTATAAATACTTTTACACCATCTAGCGGCAAATAATAAACCGAACAGACGCTGCAGTACACTATAAAAGTCGAAAACTGAGAAAAATTATCGCCGTCGTACAACACCATCTAGGTTAGGTTGGGAAGGAGTGGCAGTCAGTTGCGAACTGACTCACTTAGACCAAAAATGATCCATTGTGATACCACAGGGTGTCTCACTATACCCTCTCGTTGAACCAACCAGATCTCTTAATAAAACTTGATAGCTGACCTATACCAACATTCTTCAGGTCATCCAGGTCATCAAATAGAAACGAACCGAGTGTTTTGTGGCGTTTCCTAGCAAGTGCGGGGCAGGAGCAGAGAAAATGTTTTATGTTTTCCTCCTCCTCCACATCTCCGCAACTTCTGCAAAAGTCAAAAGACCTAACACCCAATCTCTCCGCATGTCTGCCAATGAGGCAATGTCCAGTTATGACTGCAACAACTGTCGAGACACCATGTCTAGTGCGAGAAATCAGTTCTGACGAACGCTTAGCATCCCATTTCGGCCAAATCTGCCTAGTTTTATTACAAGTTGACCCTTGAGTCCACCTTTTGTTAGCATTTTTTACCATTTCTTCTTTAAGCAATAACTTGCAGGTAGCAAGTGGCATGCCAACACCTTCCTTATCTTGAGGAATTTGTGCAGTAGTCCCTTGCCTAGCAAGTTCATCAGCTTTGCAGTTGCCATCAATGTTCCTATGCCCTGGCACCCAGATGAGGTGAATATTAAAATGCTGGGCCATCTCATTTAGAGATGAGCGACATTGTTGGGCCACTAGTGAATTGAGGAAGACTGATTCTAGAGATTTGGTAGCAGCCTGACTATCTGAATAAATGGTTATATCCTTTCTGGATACGACATTCATCCTCAGCCAGGATGCTACTTCTTCTATCGCTATAGCCTCTGCCTGAAAAACGCTACAGTGGTCTGGTAACCTCGCAAAGATACTAATTTTCAGTTCCTTAGAGTAAATACCATAACCCTCCTGGTTATTTAGCTTGGAACCATCTGTGTAGAAATTAATATGGCCCCTTCTCCCCGGGATTCCTCCCTTCCAGTCATCCCTAGATTGAATGTGAGTTACGTAATCCTTATTGAATGAGATTACTGGAACAATATAGTCCAAATTAGAGGGTACAGACTGCAAGCTATTAAGGATAGTTGAGTGGCCTGTTCTACCCTCGGACCAGCAGATAGTTTCCCTGAGTCTGATGGCAGCACAGGGTGCCATCCGTTTACCTAGCAGGTCAAGAGGAACGAGATTAAAGAGGACCTCCAAGGCGTCAGTCGGTGTAGTCCTCAGTGCACCACCGATGCACATGGAAGCTGCCCTTTGAACTCTTTGCAATTTTTTGTAATAGGTAACCTTGTCTAAGACAGGCCACCATACCACAATGCCGTATAAAAGAATCGGTCGAATGACCGCTGTGTAAAGCCAGTGAACAATACGAGGTGATAGCCCCCATCTTCCACCTACCGCTTTTTTACAAGAGTATAGCGCTACAGTTGCTTTCCTAACTCTTTCTTCGATGTTAATTTTCCAACTTAATTTCCTATCCAATACCAGACCAAGATACCTTGCACTATAATTAAAAGTTAATCTAGTGCCATTTAGCGAAGGTGGTACTAAAATTGGAAGTTTGTTATTCCTAGTGAAGAGTACTAGTTCAGTTTTGTTCGGATTTACACCTAAGCCAGCCTCATCTGCCCATGAGACGAGTATATTTAAGGCATCCTGAAGAATTTCACACAGTGTGTTTGGAAATTTACCACATGCAATTAATGCTACATCATCTGCATAAGCAACAGCCTTACAGCCGTGCCCTTTTAGTGACATGAGCATCTTATTTACTGCCAGATTCCACAGTAGAGGAGATAGTATACCCCCCTGCGGCCTTCCTCTGCAAACAAACCTATTTGCCTTGGATTTGCCAAGATTTGATGTAATGCTTCTGTTTGTCAGTAGTTTTTTAATCATATCAACTATTGAACTGTTAATGCCCAGTTTCTGAAGCTCTGATATGATCATATTTGGGTTAACATTATTAAATGCTCCTTCAATGTCTAAGAACGCCGTCAGGGCGAATTCCTTATATTCAAAGGATTTCTCAATACTACCTACTATAGTGTGGAGTGTAGTTTCTATAGATCTGCCTTTCGTATAGGCATGCTGAGAATTAGACAGTAGATCAGGTTTGATACTACTTCGAATATAGATTTCTATGAGCCTTTCCAAAGTTTTTAGAAGAAAGGAGGAAAGACTTATTGGCCTAAAATCCTTTGGATTTATGTAAGAGCTCTTCCCGGCCTTTGGAAAGAAGATGACTTTGGTCATCCTCCAAGCTAGAGGAATGTAGGAAAGGTTAAGGCAGCCTTTAAAAATAGCTACCAACCATGGTATAATTAAACGAACAGATCGTTGCAGTTCAACTGGTGTTACACCATCAGGTCCTGGTGAATTGTAGGGTTTGAAACTACTAATCTCTCATCGAACTTTGGCTTCCGAAACAATGTCCCCAAGAATATTTGAAGATATCTGATTTTGAACACTTAAATCCACTGGTTGCTGCAAAGAGTTACCATTGAAGTGTGAGTCTAGTAAGAGGTCTAAGGTCTCTTTGCTAGAAGTTGTCCAGCAGCCATCAGGCTTTTTTAAGAAACCTAGCGTAGTGGGTGAGGTAGATAGAATCTTCCTCAATCTAGATGCTTCTGAAGTCTCTTCTATGTTTTCACAGAAGTTCCGCCACGAGTTGCGTTTAGCTTTCCTCAACGAACTCTTGTATAATTTAATACTAGATTTATATTCGTTCCAGTCATTTTCTAAACCTGATTTTTTGGCTTTATTAAATAAGGTTCTACTACTACGTCTAAGGACTTGAATATCTGTTGACCACCATGGGGGTTTTTTCTTTCCCCTGGGCTTGCCTATTGGGCAAGATATCTCCAAAGGCTTATTTAATCCTCCTGTTAATTGTTGAACCAATTTGTCAATCTCGTGGACAGTTGGCGGCACTACGGAGGTTGAAATAGGCAGATGTGCTGCAAGATTCCTGTTATATAAACCCCAGTTTGTCTTTTTGACGTTCCGCTGAGCAATAGGAACTGGGGAGTTAGCAGTGAGAGTAAATTCTATGTAACGATGATCTGAGAAAGAGGGCTCGGCTGAGACTCTCCAGTCAACAATGAAATCGAAAGCGAAGTCCGAGACAAGTGTTATGTCCAGGACTTCTTCTCTATTCTTTATTATAAAGGTTGGTTCGCAGCCTTTGTTGCAGATAAGGAGGTTAGTATTCAAAATATAATCAAAAAGTAACTCACCTCGTTCATTTTCATCTGTGCTACCCCAGACAGTGTGGTGTGCATTTGCGTCGCTGCCTATGACTAGCCTAGTTTTGTTGAAAAAGGCCTGCTCTATAGAAGCCTTAAGTACAGTCGGTGGTAGGCCACCTGTCATGTCGTGAGCCATGTAGGACGAAGCTAGCCAGAAGCATCCAGCTTCAAACTCAAGGCTGGCAACGGCCGTATCTCGGTCACTATAATTAGAAAGCAAAAACAAGTTAAGGTTGGTCTTTGCCAAAATACACGCCCTGGGGTTACCTTCATCATTTGCACCAGTAGCTTATACCCTAACATCCTCAGCCCACAGAATCTCCCAGCATGAACCCAGGGTTCCTGTATGAGGACTACATCATCTCCGCTTTTACTTAAGCGGATCAGTAAGCCCGCGGACGCCGCTTTAGAGTGGTGGAGGTTAATTTGGAGTACCCTTATCGGATTCCAAATCACCCCCCTCCACCACGGTTATGTCCGCTTCATCATCTTCAACCTCCTCGAGTAGCAGAGCTTCTTCAAGGAGATTTCCTACCTCTGATAACCCGTCAGAGTCCGTGGAGTTTTCCACAAGAGACGCCTCAGGTTGACCGCCTAGAGAACAGCTCCCCCCCTCTGGTTCCACCTCTCCTCCCCAACATCCATATCCCCTGGCACTGGTTGTGCAGTGGCTACGGCTTTTGTGGAGGCAGAGACAGTCCCTTAGGACGCAAGCTCCTCGTCTTTGCGGTAAACCCTAAGCGTCACCTTGTTGAAACCGTACTTTATGATCCCTTTGGATTCCGCTAAAGCTTCCACGGACTCTTTATTAAGTAGGACCATAGCCTGCATGGATGGTCCGACAGGAGTTTCTAGCTTCCCAATCTTCCAATTGTGAGTTGGAAGATTGGAATTGCAAAGTCGGAGCATCCGCAGTACTGCGTTCTCTCCCGACGGGGTACTAGGTAACCAGACGCGAGCCCGGGGCCTGGAAGGAATTTCTTCCTTCTCAACTCCCCAGCCGACTTTGACTGACCCTGCCCTGAGGCTATGTTCGATGCCGAACTGGTTTGTCCAAGACCGGACAACAAAATTCCCCCATTTTTATCCTGCCCAACCCCTGATCTCCCACCCGACTTAGACTGATCTGGCTGTGAGGCCGTAATCGTTGCCGAACTAGTTGTCTCTGGGGTGGACAGTGAAAGTTCCCCAGATTTTTTATTTGTAGGGTTGGACGTGAAGTCCAGAGCCTTCTTTTTTCCTCCCACCATCAGTGCAGGTCCAGCCACCCGAAGGCCAGCGCTGGTCTCACCTGATGTGGTGCCGGCGTTATCGCCCTTTTTCGGATTTGTGCGAGCTCCGGACTCAGAATTTTTGATTGTTTTTGTTTCTGTTTTTGATTTTGTTTTTGAAGTTGAAAGATCGATATGATACCCACGAGTACAGGACGCATATGTCCACCCACACAGAAGTCCAGGTGCGTGGGTAAGGCTGGTTAATACCGGAGGGCGCCAGGTATCCGGTATGCTCCGTTAGCGATTGAGCTATTTTTTTTTGAAACTGGGCTCCCAACCTGAAAGATCCTCAGCACGGATCGCATAACACCTTGATCCAGCCCAAGCAAGGGAAAAAGGAGTCCATCCCCACAGAGCCTGCATGTGTGGATAAGGCTAGATTATAACAGGAGTTCGCCAAACGTCCCGAGTCCGCATATTATCAACTAGATAACCCACTAGCCATTCATCCCTCGGCATATGCTGTTTCACCTTGGATTGGGGGAATTTCAACCTGAAATACCTTAAGGACATACACCCATCGGCACCAGACACTCATGATTTAGCGGTGAGAACCGATATGTGCTGTCCCGAAGATACCTCAGGTATTTGAGGAGCTAACCGACCCCTAGCCTAGCTATGCTAGCCAGCCCTACAAACAAGACTAACTTCCTGGAGAGCTGTTTCCAGTGGCCACCAGCTTGGAGGTCATAGCTACACTACCGACTGTTACTAATTGCGGCACGACAAGCATGTACTAACTGTTTATCATGTATATAGCTTTGTTCTGCTAATCAGTGCAGTCGGCTGACCACCTAGACACCATCTAGATTCTGGATAATTGTGAACTCAACGTCGATACGCCATACTGGTAAATTATGGATTATGGTAGAATACACGCCACTTAGAAGCACTGGTAAATTGTGGATTATGGTAGAATGCACGCCACTTGGAAGCACTGGTAGATTGTGGATGGTGGTAGAATACACGCCATCTAGGAGGTAGCAGATTATTCGAGAAAGTGATGCCTGTAGTATAAAAGGGTGACATTTGAGTTTTCGGACACAGTTAAATTAAAACAGTGAAGCAGAACAGTGTGTTCCGTAATAAAGTGACTTTAAGTAGTAATGTAAAACAGTTGTGTATACAGTGTCAGATTAATATTTGAATTTGAACGTTAATAAAATAAAATATTATACCGTGTAAAAACTAACTATTGTGATTTAAATAAACCATTTTGTAACTAAATAAGTTTGTGTGTTTTTAATTGTTACACAATCCAGTGACTGAACTCAGAAAAGTGTAAGAGATCGAAATTATCGTCAAAGAGACAGGAATTTCGTAACAATATGAATGCTTATTCTTAGTTTTTTCCAGGACCACGACGGGGACGTGATAGACTGAGATCCCATTTTAGTTTTTTTGTTTTTTTTTATATTTTTTTAATATTTTTTTTAATATTTTTTTAAATTTTTTTAAAGTTTTTATTATTGTTACTTTTTTATTCCAAACAATTTTACTGGTATGTCAATTCAATACGACGTGTTTTTTCCAAGAAAATGTCCAGAACCTCATCATAAAAGCTGTTTTTGCTTTTGATTTCCTTAAGAAATACTTTTTCTATGGAAATCAAAGCCAGTTCCGACAATCTCTGTTCGCACATAGTATTTCTCGAAAAAGTCTTTATCCGCTTGAGTGCAGAGAATGATCTTTCAACTGAGCTACTTGAAGTTGGGATTGTCAAAATTAAGGAACTTAGCTTAAAAATTTCTGAAAACGTATCTTTCAAGTCCAAATTTAAAAGAGTTTCGGATATATCTTTGATGAAAATGCTACGAAACTTTTCACATGAGAAAAATACACTCAACTCATTCCTTAGCTTAACAAATTCGAAGAAGGGGGCATATGAAATTTTAAGGCTTTCAAAAGCATCATCTGGAAAACTTCTTTCGAAATTGAGAAACTTTTTTGAATTCAACAATTGCAAAAACTTTAATCTTTTTAACGACTTAAATCTTATATCCATTTGTGTTGACAAAGTATCAATTATTTCAAAAAATACACGTTTGTAACGCATTTCAAAACATTGTAAGTCTTCGCCATGTTTTGAAATTGGGTTAGTCGAATTTTTTGCAGCAACAAAAAATGTTTCAAACTGAGGCCTGGTGTTTGAAATTTTATTTTTTGTCACTTCAATTTAGTCACAACAATATTGAATATCTAAGTATTTTGCTTGTAGAATATTAAATAATACATCAGTAAATGAAAATATATCATTAAATACATTAAGCATGAAAACTGTATTGAATGAAGTAAAATTTTTCCTGTTAAATTTCTTGTTCAATAAATTCAGAGCACACATCGCAGTTTTCTCAGTAAAACATTTTTAAACAGCGCTGCGCTGCATTGTCGAAGTGCGCATTTTTTGACAAACGTACATTTGTTTTTTTTTTCTGTTGGATTGCAGAGATTCTCTGCCACGACTCGTGTTGTTATGTGCGCTAATGTTCTACGAACACAGTTTTCTGTTTATCATGCGCATTTCGTTAGAATGTGTGTGTAGTAGTTTTTTTTATTATAGGTTTTTTGCTGTGACTTGGTGCGAAATCAAGAAGCGCACACTCAAGTCGGTTGGATGGAACATAACATCGTCAAATAATGTTGCGTTTGAGAAGCGGCCGTTGGTCGATGATACAACACGACTCTTGTTGTATCAAGTTATGTGCGCTAATATCCTACGAACACAGTGTGGACTGTGTTTTATTGTATCTTTATTCCTCGGCAGTCAAAGATGAACTGTCGATAAGTTTTAAAATAACTTACAAAGCTAGCATCTATTATACATATTTCGTGACAGGTCACAATAGTTTGTTACAATGGTTGGTTCACATTGATGCTTATGACTACTTATATGAACATTAGGTTAGAATGACTTACGATAACTTAAGGAAGAGGGTTATGATTGTATGTGACTACTTACATATATTGCTTCAATTCGGCCATTCTGACATTTGGGATCACCTGATCTTAACGTTGTTATTTTGTTTTAATTATTCATTTAACCTCTTGCGACCATTGAACCACGGTTTTAAATTTGCAATAGCCCAAACCCCACTATAAGGTGTACGTGACTGTTGAAACCCTTCTACATTTTCTAGTAAGTAGCGATCATTTCGGAAACTTTTTGCAATTTTGTAAGGTCCTTTGAATTTTGGTATAAGCTTTTTAGAAACGCCTATGTGTGAGTTAAAATTTTTTATCATGACATAGTCTCCTAATTCGTACTTTATTGGCTCTTGTCTTTTTTTTTTGTATAGTCTTTGTAATAATTTTGTACTTTTTCCTGTTTTTCTTTCGCTATTTCTCGTATATTTTCTAAATTTCTTGCAATTTTATTTTGTTCTTTTTCTATCAGATTTTCTTTGAGGGTATCTAAAATTTTTCCTTTCTGTTGAACGCCGAAAAGCATAACACGTGGGTGCTGGTCAATTGACCGATGAAATGTATTATTCATTGCATGTTCAACTGTTTCTAAAGTTTTGTCCCACTGTCCATTTGCTTGGTTTTCTTTTAATTTTGAAATCATTGGTCCTAAGCTTCTATTCACTCTTTCGACTTGCCCATTTGCCTGCGGAGAGGCTGTTGCTACCTTTATATGCTTTACGTTGTTTACTTCGAGAAATTCTGCAAACTCATTTGAGGTAAAACAAGTTCCTCTATCTGACACTATATATTTGGACTTACTGTATGCTCTGACATAATCTTTTAATGCCTCAATGGCTTCTTTCGATTTTGTTGTCTTGGCTGGGTACAATCTAACAAATTTTGTAAGTCCATCAATTATAACTAGGACATGTTTTTTTGTGCTTCTACTATCATCAATCGGTCCATAGTGATCAATATGTACAACTTCGAACGGAATATTACCTTTTGGAATGTTATGTAAATAACCTTCTTGTTTACCACTCTTAGATGAAAAAGCGATGCATTTTAAGCAGTTATTTTTATGTTTTTCAGCTTTTTGTCGAATATTTGGAAACCAAAAACTTTTAGCAATTAATTCTGTCCTTTTATCAACGCCTACAAAACATGCTCCTCCATAGCCTCAGGAACGCAAAAGAAAAGTAAATCATTCTTTTTTTATATATGACTCCATTTCGCATTTTGTAAAAACTGTTTCCTTTATTTTGTAAATCTTCTCTTAATTTAGTTAATTTCTTATCTTTTCCTTGGAAAATTACTAAATTTTATTCGAATGTGTTTGTTTCTATCACTAATATATTTGTATTTCTACTTAAATCATCTACGTGCTACGTGCTAGTTCCCACCTGGCTATCCTTGGATTTAATTCTTTCTTATTCAAAGTCATCAATAGTGAATTACAGTCGGTAATGATTTTGAATTTCTTCCCTTGCAAATATACTCCAAATCTTTTTAAAGCATTTATTATAGCTAACGTTTCTAGTTCATAACTATGATATTTTGACTCAGAATCTGTTGTTCTTTTTGAAAAATAGAAAATTGGATGAAGCTTATTATTTTCTTTTCTTTGTAATAAAGTTGCTCCAAATCCTATTGAACTAGCATCGCAATGTAATTCGGTTTCATCTGTTGGGTCATAAAGTGCTAAAATTGGTGCTACTACCAATTTTTGTTTAAGCAAATCAAATGTGTTTAATTCGCTTACACCGAATTGAAACTTTTTATCTTTTCTTGTTAAGTCGTGCAATGGTTTTGCTATAATAGAAAAATTTTTTATAAAACGTCTAAAATATGAGCATAGTCCCAAGAAACTTTGAACTTCGTGTACATTTCCTGGTACTGAAACATTTTTTATTGCCTCTATTCCTTTTTCGTCTGCCATAATTCCATCCCCAGTGATTGTGTATCCTAAATATTTTACTATATATATCTAATAAGTCATCTATTAACGGAATTGGATAGTTAACTTTTGCTGTTACCTTATTTAATGTCCGGTAATCTACACACATTCTAAGTTCTTCCGTTTTCTTTTTAACTAGCACAATTGGTGATACAAATTCTGATTCACTTGTCTGTATAAAACCTTTTTCTAAATATTCGTCTAACGTTTTTTGCAACTCTATTTTTTCAGAGTACGACAACCTTCGAGGAGGGCAATTAAAGGGCTTAGGATTTTCTAAAACTTATTTGATTTCGCTTTTAATCTTCGGTTCATTTGGTCTCGCTGGTCTACATTTTAGTATATAACATGTCCTAGTAGCCTTATTTTTTCGAAGAAAATTTCAAGCATAAAAGTTTACTACACCAAATCAAAACTAATGAGATGAAATGAAGTAAAAAATTCTGATTAACTTGTCTGTATAAAACCTTTTTCTAAATATTCGTCTAACGTTTTTTGCAACTCTATTTTTTCAGAGTGCGACAACCTTCGAGGAGGGCAATTAAAGGGCTTGGGATTTTCTAAAACTAATTCGATTTCGCTTTTAATCTTCGGTTCATTTGGTCTCGCTGGTCTTACATAATATTCTTTAAATATATTGTCAAATAAAACTTTGTGTTTATAACCTATTTCGTTATTAATTTTATATAATACATCTCATTATTAGAAATAACTATATTTAAAATTTGCTCATCAAAATTTTCATCAATGTATGCTTCCTTTATATTTTGGCCTTTGTTATTACTTACTTTTTGCTCAAATTCAACTTCATTACCAATAATTATTTTTGAATCAGTAATTTCCAATAAATCTCTTCCAAATACAACAGAATGGGTCATAGACTCGTCTGCCACTACAATCAAATTTAGACATAAATTTTTAATGATTAGATAACATTTTATTAATCCAAAAGTTTTTAGCACACTTTTATTTATACCAAAATTTTATTTATTTATTAATTTATTATTACGGTCTACAGATTTAATCTTACAGACTAATTAAAAATTAGTTAATTAAAAAGAATAAATAAATTTAATTTAAAAAGGTATAACTTACATTAAAATTTACAATATACATACATATACATTAAAATAAACAATATCTTTAGATAATTATTGTAATTTTATTCTTCCCGGTACTAGTGACCTTTTAATAAAGCTTATGGGGCTTCCGGAGTCTACAAGGCATTCTGTAAATATATATATATTTGTTTTACCTAATATTGTTAGCTTATAAAATCTTACGTAATTATTTTGCTGATCGAAAACCTTGTTTTTGTTTTGTGGGCACTCAGAAACTTTGTGGCCCATGGCACCACAACCATAGCACGAACCTGCAACACGTCTTGTTTTTCTGCATTCAGCCGCATAGTGTCCCAAACAATTGCAGTTGAAATATCTTGCACTAATTTTTTGATCTTCTGGCTTCTGCGCAGCAGCTAAACTTTGTCTTGGCAGTTCCACTTTATTGAATGCTTGTAAAACATCGCCTTTGACCACAAAACTCTGAATTTTTGCTTGTGTGCGAAACTGTTCGTTTGGGATTCCTTCGATTAGATAATCGACCATTTCTGTTTCTTCGATTAAAATGTTGCTGGCAAGAACACATTTTTCAGTAAAATAGTCAGCGAACGGCTCACCAACTTTCCACTTTCTGGCTTCGAATTTTTGGCGTAGCACTAATTTTGTCTCGTTTTTTCCGAATATCATCTCCATTTGTGTCAATAGTGTGTCTACGCTCTCGCTCACGAAGTTTGGTTTCGACTGCAACCACAATAGCGCTTTTCCACGCAACTCTGTGACTAATTACGCACGAACTTCGTTCTCACTCATTTTGTGCATTTCTTTAATGGATTTCATTTGCGTTATCCAAACTTGAAAATTATCTCCACCTTCATAGTCAGGCAAAAACTCTTTTAAAATGTTGAACGATAATTTGTTTTCATCGACTTCGTTACTTTGTTTACGCACTCCATAATCTTTCAATAATTTGTTCTCCTTCATAACGATTGCCTTTTCTCTACGTAGCAACTCAATTTCTTTCTTCAAAAGATCGGCTTCTCTTTGAGCGCTCTCATTATGTCTGTACTCAATTTGTGTACTTGTGCTTTGTTCATTTGCAACGCCTTTATTACATTCGCTTGTTGTTGGTATTTAACTGTGATTGACGTTTTCATATAACATGACGTCGATTGAATTCTCGTTCTCATCGTCATTTGCTGCTTCAAGGGTTTCTTCGTTAACATTCGTCGTTGCATTTGAATTCTTCTCAACGCCTGCTGCCGCGTTCAATTTTTCACTTGTCTTGTCTTTTGTCGTTAAGTTTTCACCATTATTTGTCAAAACATTTGAACTTTCATTTGCCACTACATTTTTTCCCGGAAGATTTGCTTCTTTTGTCACTAAATTTATTTCATCCTCCTCGTTGTTCGGTGCCACGGTAACCCCTTAGAGTACAGCCTCGTTGAGCGCTAGACAATTGCCTCTTAAATCTGGCCCTACATCATTTAAGCGTGCAGCCAGTGCACTCTTTGTACCATGCGACGGTAACCCGAGACTTTTGCATCACTCCCGCAATTGTTGAATGTTATAATTGTTTATATTTATTCCGTTCATTTTAAATAAACTTTTTTTTTGTCTTAAAAAAGAAATATACTGTTTAACGCGGCGCGTATCCCACTTCTGATATTGTGGACTGTGTTTTATTGTATCTTTGTTCCTCGGCAGTCAAAGATGAACTGTCGATAAGTTTTAAAATAACTTACAAAGCTAGCATCTATTATACATATTCCGTGACAGGTCACAATAGTTTGTTACAATGTTCACAATGATGCTTATGACTACTTATATGAACATTAGGTTAGAATGACTTACGATAACTTAAGGAAGAGGGTTATGATTGTATGTGACTATTTACATATATTGCCACAACAGTTTATTGTTTATTATGAGTATTTTGTTAGAATGTGTGTGTAGTAGTTTTTTTTTAGTATAGGTTTTTGCTGTGACTTGGTGCGACATCAAGAAGCGCACACTCAAGTCGGTTGGATGGAATTCAACATCATGAAATAATGTTGCGTTAGATCTGCTACGATGAGCTAGAACAATTGTAGTCGTATTACGTACATACGCATGTATATTGTACGCTTAGAGGAGGAAACTTTGATATGATAGATATGGCATATTGCAGCGTGACAGTAGGAACAGTAACAGTGTCAAATTATTGATTTAATATGTTTCACAAATATGAGAACGTATAATAGGGGGGAAAAAGTGCATCGGATTTTGGTTGGGTGTGCGGAGAACACCTGCGCACCTGAGAGTAAACGCCACTGCAGTGTAGGGTATGTGAGTTTCGGCCTGGACGAATATAACACTTTAACTTGTTAAATGTGGTTGTTTAGCATGTCCTTTTCCAGAGTGTTAGGATGATTAGAGAACCGTTTCTTATAATTTATTGAAATTCATCAGTAGAAACTTTGAGTTCTTTGTGCAATCTAGAATTTTCAAGTTGACATATTGTTACTATCCGAAACTCACCAAACGTACAAAGATAATTTCAATATGAGTGGTTATATTTTTTACGGCAGAAACCACCCAAATGGAAAAGCTCGTGGAGGCATAGGAATTTTGATAAAATCCTGATCAAATAACAAAATGACTACAACGCCAATCAAACCTATTGGGATCAAGGATTATCTCACCAAAAGGTATACAGATTTGGGTGACCTTGACCAATAATTCCAGTCTTGATATCATCTCCCCAAGCCAGCCAACTTATTTGCCAACAGATTTACAAAAAATACCTTATCTAATCGATTTTGGTATACCAAAAAATTTTCCTCGTAGCTAACTGAAACAGAGTTATCATCAGATCATTCCCCGGTAATAATAAAAATAAAAAGTCTTTCGAATTCTAAGGATCAAACCTATGCACGCACAAACTAGCTAGCTTAACACACGTCAGCTCTCATCTTATCAAGTCATCAAACTATTCCTTATGGAAGTAGTGAAAAAAATCAAAGCACCTTAACAATCCGAGTCACCTATTCGCTTCTCTTAAGGCAACTGGGCTAGATCAGATTCTGAAATGGGAGCCACTTTTGTTGAATATCTTTACTCAGTACTTAAGCCAAATGCACCAAAAAACAGCTTCCAACTTCATTCAGTAACGATTACAATATCATATAGCCTTTTTTAGAAACGTTATAGGAAATCCATGACATAATAAAGGAGGAATTAAGACCTCAGAAATCTCCAGGATGTGATCTCTGATGACGAAAGTCGGCAGGTGACACGTTTTCGCCCACAACCAACAGCAGCAGAGCTTATTTTATTTTCTTTATTTTTTATTTAGCTTATGAATTACTGAATTATTTATTTATTACATTTATATTAAAGTTAAAATACATGAAGACATCTTAATTAAAACGTAGTTGTTAATTAATAAG
The DNA here is from genome assembly GCA_949775025.1 of Tricholauxania praeusta. Classification (NCBI taxonomy): domain Eukaryota; kingdom Metazoa; phylum Arthropoda; class Insecta; order Diptera; family Lauxaniidae; genus Tricholauxania; species Tricholauxania praeusta. Next base: position 63,804,731 of record OX459030.1, on the reverse strand, counting down.
TATTTAATTAAAAGAATTAACCCTCAGATGAGCGTATTTGCCTGGCCAGACCAAATCGGTTTTCAAATTAGTTTATCTGTTTATCGAAGTATTTCTGAGTGCTCACCGTCCATGACTTCCTTAAATATGCTGAGACGAACGTAATGGAACAATAAGCGATGCTTTTCCGATGAATTTGTAGTGAGAAATTTTGTCTTAAACTTTTTCGTGAACCAAGCGTACATGGATCTGAGCAGACCCAACAAATTTTGTCATCCAGTATTGAACCAGTGAATGAGTTGGAGTTCGTTTTGGACTAGTACGATGATGACGATACAGAGAAGCCGTACTCGCCGTTGCTAGTCAATCGTCAACCGCGATTCTATCATTCAGCGATGCTGCACAAGACGATGTGGCTTATCATGTTCAGTAACAGATTTACGATTCGAAAGATGGCAAGTCATGAAATGCGAATCCACCACATTCTGGAAGGTCACGTTCCCATAATATACCAAAGTTTATACGCAAAGGGCCATTACGAAGAACATTGCCGAATCAAAAAACCATTTTGAAACTCTTATTGTGCCCAAAATCGCAAACATTATAATGCGGGAAACCAATTGAGAAGCTCTTGAAACCTTTCGTCTATCAAACGAAGTGCAGCATAGTAAAAAACATGCGAGTTTGGACGGTGACCACTACAACAATTCCCAATCTAAAAAGACACCATTTCCTTGTTCTAGTTTAAGTACGCAACCACTTACGTCCGCTTCGATAACGTATGGATTCGTGTGGAGGGGATCAATAAAGTAAATCTGCTGCCATGGACGATATATGGCTCATGATGATGGCCAACTTAGAGAAAGCATACACCCTAGGTTATCAACTGGCCGTCTATGAGCAGATATATCCGTAACGCGGTAGAATTTGGTTTACTCAATATGTTCAGAGTAAGCTCGCAAATACGAAAAAAAAAAATAAGTGAACTTTAGAATCCGTTTCAAATTATTTCTTGATTGGGATAATTTATACGGTAATTCTACCAGGTGACCAATGAAAGACGAACTAAGGCAAACGGGTCGTCATGAACACTTTACACTGACTTCTTTCCATCGTATAATTTGGAAGAGATATTGATAGAGTAAAATTAGGCGTTTGTAGGCACCGTTGGAAAGCACAAGACCTTCATCTCCGGTCAAAAGCTTGACTCAAAACATACTGTGAATAGAACCATATTTTGTTTCTACAATACTGACGTCGTTATGTGTTCCTACATAACAAAGCTAAAGAGGCCAGTAATATGGTTGTCCAACGTTCACTACAGTTGTGACATTGAACCATGAAACCGAATGAAGTATTGGACTATAGTCGACACAATAAATCAGATATTGACTGGATATTCCTCTAAGCATTCAAAAACCTGATGTTGGCATTGTTTAACAACTTGCTTGATGTTGCCGGTTTGGCCTCATTCATCATCTATGAGGAGTTGAATGTTGTTCATTTGTCATTGAATTAGCGCGATAGCTGGTAACACCACACATTACGTAACGGACGAAAAACCCATTGATGCGGAAGTTTGTCACATCAAGGAAGCTATGATTTTTCCTAAAATCATATGCTTCTTCTTCTTCGGAAGCGCGATGCAAGACTGGACACTATTGCAGCACTACCTTAATAAACATACCATGCAATTGTACAAAAGGAAATCAGAATGCTCTATATAATGAATTTTTATCAGATAAAAAATAAAGGTACCCGAACCTTCTCAAATGGACTAAAGCACTCTTTTTATTATACTTACATACACCCAGACACACTTACATACATACTATAAACATATACTAACACACTAAGCACACCTGTGGTCATCTGCCTATAGCTGTTCGAACATGTACGTATTGAATGGGTCCGGACAGACTTTCGCTCCACTTGTTAAGATTAAAATCGCATGAAATCGAGTGAAAATCGTACCAAAGTTGCATCTAAATTGAACATATGCCCAGGTGACAACCTAAGTTTTTAATGCACAGTGGTTCCTGCCATACGTCAAAAATTAAAAAAAATCCAAATTAATATTTTCGAAATCTAAGCAACTCTACCATTTCTAATAATAGCAAACTTCGTAACGGTAAATTTTTCTTGAATGTTTCAACGGTAATTCTTATATCCTTTGTGTGTACGCGAAAAAATCCTACGTGTGTGTACACTCGTGGTACCCGGGTACTCAAATTGAAATAAACGATTTATAACAGGGGTGTAGGCTGAAAATATCAAAATATGCACATATTTATTACCAAAAGCTGCAACAAAACAGAATTTCCAACAGAAAAAAATTTATAGCAATAAGGGTCAGCATTTACTAAACTTATTATAACAAAAACAGCAATAATTTTAGTTATATAATCTATATATTGTTACGAAATTCCTGTCTCTTAGACGATAATTTCGATCTCCCACACTTTTCTGAGTTCGATTACTGGATTGTGTAACAATCAAAAACACACAAACTTATTTAATTATAAAATAGTTTATTTAAATCACAAAAGTTAGTTTTTACACGTTACAATTGTTTATTTTATTTATATTCAAAGTCTAATATTAATCTGGCACTGTATAGACAATTTACTTTTAAAATGAACTGTATCACTCAATTGCTTCACTTTATTGCTTAAAAGCAACTGTTCTGTGTGTGTCGGCAACTCATATAACAACCTTTTATACTAAAGTCATCACTTTCTTGAACAATCCAGTATCTTCTAAATGGCGTATCGGCGTGGAATACACAATCACTTTCTCGAATAATTCAGTACCTTCTAAATGGCGCATCGGCTTGTAATTCACAATCAATTTCTCGAATAATTCAGTACCTTCTAAATGACATTGTACGACGGCGGTAATTTAATTTTTAATACAAAAACTGCACTTGGCCGCTAGATGGTGTAAAAGTATTTATACAGCCAGTGATGCTAGCTAATATCGTTCAGTTTTCTTTTGTTGGTTTTTATTTCGAGAATTTTCTGGCGTAAACCCAATTTTGCTACACTGCCCTCCGCTTAAACTTGTTCGTCCCGAACAAGAGTCTCTCCGTCCCTAGTATAAGGTGCCAGCCTTTCGATGTGAACTACCTTTAATTTACTTTTGTTCCCGGGGTATTTTTGGATTCGATACACAACATCATTAATCCTTGTTACGATCCGGTAAGGTCACATCCAATGAGTCTGTAATTTAGGAGACAATCCTCGTTTTCGTTGTGGGTTATGTAGCAGCACTAGTTGACCTTTGAACCTTTCAGTATTTGCTCGCAGGTCATACCGAGCTTTCATCTTGTCGCTGGCCAATTGAGTACATCTCCTGATAAGCTCGTGTATATCTGCTAATTCTTCTCTTTTCCGCGACATGTAGTCGTCAGCATGGGTCGTTTCTGGGACAACGCTTACTCCGTACTTCAAATCTGCTGGAAGCCTTAAGTCCGTACCAAAAATGGCATTTACTGGCGTGACTGTAGTACTATCGTGTATTGACGACCGATAAGCCATCAGAAAAATTGGTAGATGCTCATTCCAATCTTTTTGTCCTTTATCGACAACCTTTTTTAAATGCTCCTCTAGAGTGCGGTTGAACCTTTCGACCATGCCATCGGACTGAGGATGCAAAGCTGTGGTACGTGTCTTCTGTATTCCAAGCATGTCACAAACCTCCTTAAAAAGTGTCGACTCAAAATTTCGTCCTTGGTCGGAATACAACTCAAATGGAGCTCCATATCGGCAAATCCAATTTTTGATGAAAATGTCTGCCACTGTTTTTGCTTCTTGATTGGGAATGGGACATACTTCTGGCCACTTACTGAAGTAATCAATTAGCACAATTTCCTGCATTGCTGATTGGAAAAGGTCCCGCTATATCCATGGCTATCCTCTCAAAGGGAGCTCCTTTAGCAATTGCACATTGGTCACAACGGCGGATCCAGTCAGCAACTGATTATTGGCATCCTACCCAATAAAACCGTTTCTTTATTTTCTCTGTGGTTTTCGTTATGCCCAGATGTCCACCACTCGATCCATTGTGATAATCCTCGATTAATTCCTTAAATTTTGCCTTTGCAATAACTAGCAGTTTTGAACGAATTTTACCATCCTTGCTTTCCCAGATTCGGTAGAGACAACCATCATGCAACTCCAAAATTTGCCATTGCGCCCAGTATGCTTTACAGATTTGGCTTTCACTTGAGATTTCTTGCCACGCCGGTTTCCTACCCAGCTCCTTATACTTAATTATAGTTGCCAAATCTGTATCACTGCGCTGGTCCCGTTTTACCTCCTCTTTTGTCCACTTTTCTTCAGGCAAAACGTTCAAAAGGCGCACATCAATTGTTTCAGCTTTATTTTCCGTTCGTGAACAATGACCGCATTCAATTTTACATGGACTACGGGAAAGTGCATCTGCATTTCCATGTTGGCTTCCTTTGCGATGTTCTATGGTGAAATCATAGCTCTGCAAGCGTTCTATCTACCGTGCGATTTGACCTTCAGGATCCTTGAATTGAAGTAGCCACCTTAATGCCGCATGATCTGTCCTCAGGAAAAAGTGCTGCCCATATAAGTACTTATGGAAGTGTTTCACGCATTCCATTACTGCCAGTAACTCTCTCCGAGTTACGCAATAATTCCTCTCAGGTTTTGACAGAATTTTGCTGAAATATGCGACGACTTTTTCTTGTCCATTGATGATTTGGGACAAAACTCCTCCAATACCATGGTATTGGAGAAGTTTTGTCCTGGCCATGGCCACTTGCATCGGTGTCCAATACAAATTCTTTGCCGGGCAATGGGTACGCGAGTATTGGCGCTGTAGACAATAATTCTTTGAGATTTTGGAATGCAGTTTCCTGTCCACCACTCCATTCGAATTTCCGATTCTTCTGTGTCAGCTCATGTAGACTGCCTGCAGAAAACTTCGCAACTCATGAAGATTAGATGGTCGTGGCCAATTTTTCACAGCTTTTATTTTATCTTCATCTGTGTGTATTCCTTCTGACGAAACCTTGTGCCCCAGATATTTGACTTCACGCTGAAAAAGTGAGCAATTTATCGCACTTAATTTTAGTACAGATGCCTCCAAGCACTCAAACACTTCCTCCAGATTTTTCAAATGGTCATCAAAATCTTTTCCCATGATGATTATGTCATCGAGATACACTAGACAAGCCTTCCAATGAAGTCCTTTGAGAACTCGTTCCATTAACCGCTCAAACGTAGCTGGACCATTCCCAATACTAAAGGCAATTTTTTCCTTGTCCTTTTCATCTATTTCCACCTGCCAATATCCACTTTGTAAGTCCAGGGTGGAAAACCATGTTGCTCCAGATAACGTATCCTTTTTTGGTGACGTCATTCAATTTCTGTAATCCACCCAGAATCGCATACTTCCGTCCTTTTTCGTGACAAGTAGGACCGGTGAACTCCATGGACTTTCTGATGGTGCTATGACATTTTCTCGCGCCATATCCTCTATAAGGCCCGTCACTTCTTCTCTCTTAGTGAGTGCTAGCCTCCTTGGAGGTTGACGAATTGGCTGAAAGTTACCTGTATCAATGCGATGTTTGACAACTGATGTTCGGCCATTATTTTTTCCTTTGGACGCAAATATCCGCCAATGCTTTTGCAGAAACATTTTTGCTTTATTTTTGTTCTGGGCAGACAAGTCCTTCGTCGATTCTTTCGTCAATACTTCCAAAGCCGACGATTCCGTTAAAGTTGTACCTTGTGTGTTCTGCTGGTCTTTTCCATAATTTATCACAGCCGTAACTTTCTCACATTGCGCTATAAGTACACCTTTTTTCATCCATTTTGGCTTATTTGTTGGATTCAAAATTCGTACCGGTATTTTTCTGTCCGTTCTTGTTTTTACTAGGGTCTTTCCAATAACCAGGTTTTTCTTTAAATTTTATTTATCTGCTTCCACTACCCACAGATGGCTTGTCCCACAGTCTTCACTTGTTGTGGCCCAAAAAATTTCTTCGGTGTTGAGTTCAATTCGACAGCGCTCACTTATGTAGACTCTTGCAATTGTTAATTTTTGTCCACAGCTAATATCTAAAGGCAACTACATGGACATACCTTAACGTTTTTTTCTTCAGATCCAAAGAGAACCCGTGTCGAATCTTGAAGTCCACGCCAATGATAACCTCATCGGTGATGTTTGCAACAATAAAATCATGTTCCACAGTTTTGTTTCCGATAAGAATACTCGCTGTAACTTTTCCTACTATTTGCGCAATTTCTCCTGTCGCTATTCTCAATTGGATCCCATTTAATGGCGTTACTCGTCGTCTATCAAATAAGTCTCTCTTCACAATTGAATGCGATGCGCCTGTATCCAAAGTAAGCTCACATGGTCTTTCGTTGATTTTTCCACCGATGGTAAGGCTGTTGGAATTTCGGCAGAGCTTCGAAACTAAGACTATGGGGCAATCATCTGTGAGAGTGAGCTCACGCCCCGCTGTACTGACTCTCTTTAGTTTAACGACTACTGCTCGCTACCATTTTCGCCATCGTCCACCCTATTTCCAATTCTTCTTCTTGGTGAACGTGATGCAGATCGTTTACGACGTGATTTGTAGACACGTGCCATGTGTCCCTGCTTAGCACAGTTGAAGCATTTTCCGCTGAAGCTATTGCTGGCGAACGATGAATTTTTCTTTTCAGCCTCCACCTCCATCCGAATAGTTTTCAGTGATGGGCAGCATGCACGGAGGGAATTAATTTCTAAAATAGAAGTAGAATTTACGTTGAATCAAGAAATCGTAGTACGATTCTCGTCCAAACAGATTATTATTTAATTCAAACATTTGCTTTTCTTGATCCAAGAATCACTCAAAACAAATAAAATTACGAAATACTTCTTGAATCAAAGCATAATTATTAGAACTTCTGAGAATCAATCAAAATTTTTTTCTACAATTCAGAAACAATAACTAGAACTTTTAAAAATTAATAAGAAATTTTTTCTGGCGTCTAGAAATAGTTACTTGAACTTTCAAAAATAAATAACTACTCTTTTCTGGAGTCGAGAAATCATTACTAGGGTTTCTAAGATAGAACAAGAAATTATTTCTTGAATTGAGATATAGTTAGTAGACCTCCAAAATATGAACAGCGACTTCTTTCTTGAATTAAAAAAAAATAATGTTCGATAGCAGAAAAAAAGCGCAGAAAATACAGCTAAATCCGAGAAAGAATTTAATAAATCATAGAAAAGTATAAGTGCGTTATGGCCATCGGATATGCTGCATTTCCAAATTTTCTTGTCTTTCCCTTTGGTTTTTCAGTTGGAGTAATTAAATGATGAAGACAGTCAATTACTTTTATATCCTTTGTCGAAAAATATTATTTTCATTCATTTCAAAATGACATAATAATATACATATGATAGTTTCGTATTTGTACAGTAGGTGACATAGGTTTTGTTTTACAAGAAAAAAATATTTGAATCAAGAAAGTTTTAAGTTTGTTTCGATCAAAACTTAGTTCAACTAAAATTTAATTGAATCGAATCTCGTTGATTTGATTAAATTTTGTAAAAATTGTAGAAAACGCAAGAAATTTTTACTTGTTTCAAGAACCTCACTACTGATTCAAACTCAAGTAGATAATTCGTGATATCAAATAAATAGTACTTAATATTAGAAAATTCGAATATTTCGAGTATAAAAAATAACTAACAATACCATATACTTCTTAATATAAGAAATTATAGTTTGTGTAGCTGCAAAATGTAATTTATGTGTATCAAGAAAGCGTTTCTGAATCTGAGTAAAAATTAATCAATACGATTAAAACAAGCTTAAATTAAAAACAATTTGTTTGTTTTTGAGTTTTCTTAGTTTGAGAAACGAAATGGATTGATTTAAAAAATATGATTTTCACCGTGTGTCAACGCAATCGCCTCCTGAGTGAGGGCAACCGTTACTGTTTCGTTAAATGTTGCCTTTGGGTTGCTCATTGTCTCGCCTTTTGTATCTGAGTCACGTATGCCGTCAATAAACGCCTCTATTTTGAATTTTTCAGCTACGACACTTAGCTCGTCAGGATAGAAAAGGTGTGCCAATCGCTCAATATCTGCAGCATACTCCTGCAAGGACTCACCAGATTTCTGGATACGACTTTTCAACTCCAATCTGTGAATCTGCTTCATGTGGTCACTGCCATATTTTCGCTGTAAAGCATCCATCACCGCCTTGTAATTTTTCTGCTCCGCCACTGGAACCGTTTGCAATACTTCTGCAGCTGCGCCTTTTAATGCCACAATTAGTGCTGCAGCTGCGCTTTCGTTATTCCAACGATTTTGACCAGATGTTGTTTCGAACTGGAGCTTGAAGGCACTAAATGGTGTTGTTCCATCGTACGAGGGTGTCTTAAGCATCTCTGCGCTGATTCCTCTTATCACTTGAGTGGTTGGTTCGCTTATTTCCAACTGTTGAATCCTTTTATTAACGTCCTCAAAATTATTTTGAACTTTTTCAAGATTATTTTGAACTTTTTCAAGATAAACTTCTTCCTTGAATGATTCAACGTCACCTCGTAACTCAGTCATTTTTGCATCGAAGCCATTTACCATTTTAGCCACCTCCGTTCGAACAGCTTCAATGTTTTGATTATTGCGTAGATCTGCGTCCCGTTCTGACTTAAGCTCTGATCAATTTCTTCCCGAACCCCCTGGATCTGCAGCGCGTTCTGACTTAAGCTCTGACCAATTTCTTCCCGAACCGCCTGGATCTGCAGCGCGTTCTGACTTAACTTCTGATCAATTTCTTTCTGACCCGCCTGGACCTGCAGCGCGTTCTGACTTATTGTCTGCGTCATCGCCATTAACATTTTCTTGAACTTTGACATATCTACAACTTCACCACTTGCCGCCGGTCCAGAAGCTTCTTCCACTTTCGCTGTTGATTCTGATACATCACTGTAAAATTCATGCTCTTCCAGGCTTACACCTTTAGCCTCAAGAGCCTGCCGTAAGCGTTTCTGTAACTCTACCTTTCCGCCAGATGATTCCGGATTCAGCTGCTGCAAGTCCTTCTTCAGTTGATCCATTTTCATTTCGTCAAACGTAACCATTTTTTTTTTTTTTTAATTGATTAATTCTTTTTACAATATCCCAATTCTGACACCAATTGTTACGAAATTTCCGTCTCTTAGACGATAACTTCGATCTCCCAAACTTTTCTGAGTTCGATCACTGGATTGTGTAACAATCAAAAACACAGAAACTTATTTAATTATAAAATTGTTTATTTAAATCACAAAAGTTAGTTTTACACTTTACAATTGTTTATTTCATTAATATTCAAAGTCTAATATTAATCTGGCACTGTTAGTCCAGTAGAATTAGTCGAAAAAATGAGAAAAAAAAAAATAATTCGTTACAGCAATCTGACAGCGGAATATTGTTGTGAAAAAGCTCTTGTAAAAGCGGACAAAAAAATCAAACCGACAGCAGTTATCCGGTGTGGAATGGGGTGCATTTTTAGAGGTTTAGAGGTTTGATAGTTCTTGGACCAAAAATTAAAAATTTTTTTTTGTCATTTATTTTTTTAATGAAAATTTATATAGTGGCATTGACAATTTCAAATTATAGAGTATTAAGGTGAATACAGTGAAAACAACAAGGGATTTGAGCACACGAAACACCAAAGCTCTACTCGCGGAGAGACCACAGATTTTCAATTTTTCGGTCAATTTTTCCATTGTAGTATACCTTTTTTTTACCACGTATCTAAAGAAGACATAACAAAGAGTAACTGAGCCAAAACAGAACTCCTTAGGAGGTGTAGTTTTAAGGGGAATCTCAGTTAAAAATTTCGGTTTTTTTAGTTTAAAAATTAAATTTAACAACAACCTCTAAATATTTCCGTCTTAAAAAATTACTGCCATTGTGTAACACTGAAAAGCATGTTTTGCCCAAGTTTCAGATCCATAGAAACTTTTTTGTGAAAGAAAAAAATTAAAAACCAAAAAACCGGTTTTCAGCCATTTTTTTAAAAATTTTGAGGTTAAGGTGAAAAGATCTGTACAAAAGTTGTAGACTTTCTTATTTCCTACAACTTTTGCGTTGAACTTTTTTTGATATGATGCACAGTCTAGCCAGAAAACGTGAAAAACTGTGTTCGACCTCTAAAAATGCACCCCATTCCACCCCGGATAACTGCTGTCGGTTCAATTTTTTTGTCCGCTTTTACAAGAGCTTGTTCAACAATATTCCGCTCTCAGATTGCTGTAACGAATTATTTTGTTGTTCAAACCCTATTTCTACTGGACTATGTATAGACAATTTACTTTTAAAATGAACTGTATCACTCAATTGCTTCACTTTATTGCTTAAAGCAACTGTTCTGCTTCACTGTTTAAATTCAACTGTGTGTCGGCACCTCAAATGATAACCTTTTATACAGGGTGTTTTTTTAGAGGTATGGAGCTTCGAATTGAAATAAAACACAAGAAAATCGTTTTAATGTCCATCAATTTGGCTTTATTGGAAGGATAATTTTATGCCATTAATGTTTAAATATGATTTCGGGCATGTGGCCGCCGCGGCTGGCTCGAATAAAGCCAATTCTACAGGTCCAATTTTGAACCACTTTTTCGAGCATATGGGGCCGTATGTCGGCAATAACGCCACGAATGTTGGCTTCCAAGTCCCCTAACGTTTCTGGTTTGTTGGCGTAGACGAGCGACTTCACATATCCCCAAAGAAAATAATCCAATGGTGTCAAATCACACGATCTTGGTGGCCAATTGACAAGTCCATTCCGCGAAATTATGCGATCATCGAATGTTTCCTTCAATAAATTGATTGTGACGTGCGCTGTGTGGCATGTAGCGCCGTCTTGTTGGAACCACAACTCATCCACATTCATGCCATCCAATTCGGGAACAAAATAGTCGGTTATCATGGCTCTATACCGGTCTTTATTAACGGTAACTGATTCTCCAGCATTATTTCGGAAGAAGTATGGCCCAATGACTCCACCAGCCCATAGAGCACACCAAACAGTCAGTTTTTGTGGATGTAATGGCGTCTCAAGGGTTTCATGTGGATTCTCTTCACTCCAAAATCACGACGCATTGCATGGTCTCGCGGCTTTAATTCTTGCACAAGCTGGATCTTGTAAGGTCGCAAGCCAAGATCTTTGTGCAAAATCTTCCATAAAGTTGATGGACAAAGCTCCAATTGCTGTGCACGGTGGCGAATCAATTCATTCGGGTCCTCTTCAACATTTTGCTCTACAGCGGCAATTGTTTCTTCGGTGCGCACTGTTCGACGTCTCTGCGGATGCGTATTATCACATAGAGTAAACGTAGTGCGAAAACGACCCTTGGTTAACCGAATTAATTGCTCTGATGGACGATTATGTCGAGCATACATTTTATGTATGTATGTATGACGGAGCTTGCGGTAAACTTCGCAAACTGAACCATTATTTTCGAAATAAATTTGCACGATTTGCAAGCGTTGTTCTTTTGTCAACCTGTTCATGATGAAATGGCAAACCAAACTGAACATAAATGACATTAGAGTTGCCAGATTTGACCATAAAATGCCAGTTTTATCTCTATTCGAAAAACAAACACCTAGTACTACAGTCATCACTTTCTTGAACAATCCAGTATCTTCTTAATGGCGTATCAGCGTGGAGTTCACAATCACTCTCTCGAATAATTCAGTACCTTCTAAATGGCGCATCGGCGAGGAATTCACAATCACTTTCTCGAACAATTCAGTACGATGGCGGTAATTTCATTTTTAATACAAAAACCGCACTTGGCCGCTAGATGGTGTAAAAGTATTTATACAGCCAGTGATGCTAGCTAGTATCGTTTAGTTTTCTTTTGTTGGTTTTTATTTCGAGTAACCAAATTTCGCTACAATATTAATACGTGAACATCGAAACTTGTGGTACAACTGTGTGGATAGTATTCACTATAAGAAAAGGGGAATGAAACTTATATCATTGGAAAGGTACTGTTCCATAGATGTGTAGAAAAGAAAAATAATGTGTGTATGTTGCCGTTAAAACAGGTAAAATAAAGTTAACATAGACCTATGATTTCCCCATACAAAATGCTATAACACCTACTGAGATGAAACGCTGTCAGGGATGAGCCGCCTCACCGATTTTAATGAAATTTGATATGGAGATAGGTTGAACCTTAAGAAAATATATTTGTTCAGAGTGGGCAATGCCACGCCCTTAACAAGAAAAAACGTCTGCGACTAAACTAATGGATCGATTTTGATGAAATTTAGTTTGGATACAGACTGAACCCCAAACAAGATTGATAAAATCTCTAAGTTCTTTTGGTGGGCGTGGCACTGCACCTTAAAGGAAAATCGTTTTCACTGCTAAGCCAATGCACCAATTTTGATGGAATTTGGTACAGAAATAGATTGAATCTTTAGGAAAGGTATTCGGCATAAAGTGGACGGTTCCAGGCCCCCAATATTAAATATGTTTTCACAGCTAAGCTAATGGACCGATTTTAGTGCAATTCAATATGGAGATAGATTGCACCCTAAGCAAGAGAAAGAAGTAGGGATAAACAAGCTCTTTCCAGTTTAGTTTTTTAATACTGAAAAGTATTTTTTGTTACTTTTATGCGCGCTTCATTTGAAAATATCTTCATAATTTGAGCTAGCTAATATTAATTAAATGAGTATTATAGCTAAATACTTTTGTAAAACGGTAAGGGGCCGTCCATTACTATCTATCATAAGGTTTGTTTTGAAAATTCGAACCCCCTCTTTCCCCTTATGCAGCGGCCCTCGCAGCGTACATCTGATTCCAGGAAAATAATCCAGCTTGGGATACATCTACAAATTCACGAAGATGCTTCCTGAAGAATCTCGGAAAACAATTGACATTGCTAGAAATAAATACCAGATCAACTATTCCCTTGTATGCCGGAACTTTGCTACCAAAATCGGTATAGAATCCATATTAGAACGTCCAATTCATGTAAAAGTAGTTCCTGTAGCAATACCGACTCGCGATTATACAGGCCGTTTATCGGTAGTTGGGAACTGCGCTATATACCCTACTTCACCGAATCAAAAGAGGCGTAAGACGAGGAAGTCTTGTGAGGATTGCGTTCGGCTGGTTTGCGACACACATGCCAAGTGCAATACTTGCTCTGACTTATAAATAAAACATAAGTAAATTTGAATCCATTTTCAATCGAACTAATTTTATGAAATATGTGCAACACTATTTAATTTTCTTTTTATCTATATAAATAAAATGATAGCCGTTTTCGATGAACGGAATTCACGCAAAATCTACTGAATCAATTTTGATCAAATTTTTTTTATCATCTTTCTTAGACGCTTGGTCCCAACATAGAATTAAAATTATCACGATATTCCTGTTAAATATCAAAATATTAAAGTTTTAAAATTGCTAAAAAAATTAATTTCACACATAGAAAGAAGCATGTAAGCATAACATATCGTTTAATGGCAAGTTAGTGTTTAGTTAGTGTGTGCAGTGGCGGATACAAGGGGGGACTATAGGGGCTGAAGCCCCCCCTGGGAGCGAAAAAAAATATTTTTATTCAAGAACGTTCATGGAGGATCGAACAAATCAAAGCAGTTCAGGCTTTGACATCTGAAAACCAACTCTTAGCATTTTACTCTCATTGTTTTCGGTCAGTATCTGAATTTGTGCGCAGGAAAATCATGTGATATTTCTGAAATTCGTAACATGCTAGACACTGTTTCATCAGTGTCAAACTTTTCTCGAATTCATCTAAAAGAGTAGAGCTATTGAGATAAAATTTTCGAACGGAGTCCAGAAACAAAAAAAAAAAACGTTTTAAAGCATTGTGTGCGACCAGATACGTTGATACTTTCAGCGAAGTATTACTGTTTACCTCTTAAGCATTACAAAACTTAGAACAAAGTAAGGAACCCAAAGCGTCTTCAAAAGCTGTCCAACTTTCAACTTCGATAGCACGCTCCAATTTATAAGAATCGTTACATATTCTAAAAATTGTAAATGTTCCTATATTGACGCTCAGCAAATTATCAACCTCTTTATATGTGAGCAATCATACTAAAATTTGGCTTAAGAGGTTTGTTTATGGAAAGTTATTTCTGGATTAAAATCAGACTGGGTTGTACCAGTAGGTGTGTCTTACTTACTTACTTGGGTGGCCATAACAACCCGTTACCGGGTTACGGCCGACCTCAAAAGCTCTCTCCAGGCGCGCGACTTCTCCAATCAATCACACCAAGCGTGGATAGGGTTTCCTCGGCTTGGTCTTTCCATCGGAGGCATGGTCTTCCTCTTCGTCGTCGCCCAGCGACTTCCGCATCAAACACCTTTTTCGCCGGAGTTTCTTCGTCCATACGCACAACATGTCCCAGACAGCGCAGACGTTGGATAGTGATGCGCTTGACTATGTCAATGTCAGCGTAGAGCTCGTACAGTTCGTGGTTCATTCGAATACGGTAGTCGTCGCCGACGTGAACAGGACCGAAGATTTTGCGAAGAATTTTTCTCTCAAACACCCCAAGCGTTGCTGCATCAGTCTGCGACACAACCCATGCTTCTGCGCCGTAAAGTAGCACGGGTAAGATGAGCGTCTTGTAGAGTGTCAGTTTTGTCGGGCGAGAGAGGTCTCTACTACACAATTGCTTACTGAGACAATAGTAACACCTATTAGCAAGAGTTAGTCTTCGCTTTATCTCCAGGCTGACATCGTTTTGAGTGTTCACGGCGGTGCCAAGATAGGTGAATTCCTTGACAACTTCGAAAGTATAGTTGTTCGCAGTAACAGAGGATCCAATACGATGCGTCTCCGTGTTTGTGGGCAGAATATATATAGCAGTAGGTGTATCGTCGCCCTAAATTTTAAGACTAATTACGGCATATATCGCAAAATATGCAAGCCATTGTGCTAAAAATTGGTATGCGAATGTCGATCACAAATAAAATTCATTTAATATCCAAAAGTAGGCGGAATTGAAGAAGTGGGCGTGGGATATTTCGACTATTTAATTTCTATTCGATTTTTTTCAACATTTTCCATATTATTTTAACTTTTTCCAAATATATTCCATAAGTATTTTTTCGTCTTTTTCAACCTCTTTCAACTTTATTCGTCATTTCCTTTATTTATTCAACTTTTTCATCGATTTAGAACTGTTTCAACATTTTTCAACCTCTTCAATTTTTTGAGAGTTTTTCAACCGCTTTCAATATTTTTCATCATTTACCATATTTTTTCGACTTTTTCAATTTCTTCAAACAGTCTTTTGCAACTGTTTCAAAACTTTTTCAATCTTTTTACATTTTTTCTCGACTTATTCAAGCTCTTCAACGTCTTTTTAACATTTATTTAAAAGGTACTTTCAATGCAGTGTAAAGAATGTGAGTTTCGGCATGGACGAATATTACTAGTTTTAATTTATTTTTATTTCACATTTCTTTCATGTTTCAGAGCCGCAATATTCTATCCTTATTTGGATCATAAAATTTCAGAATCAAAATCAAAATTCCAGAGTACAAGGTTAGAAATTTTGGAATAAATTTTAATACTTTTGGGATTACATATATGACTACACCAGAATTGTATTAAAATTCAATACTGTCTTGATATTAAAATTCATTTTTAATATAAATTTGTATTAAAATTTAATACTAGTTTTTATTACAATTTAAAAAAAATATGTCGTATCCACTGGGATTCGAACAAGGGTTGCATGAACATTTTAACGACATCAGCCAACGTAGTATCATATTTACGTTGGCTAAATGTAATACTTGCGATAGCATCAAATGTTATAAAATATCGTTTTAATGTTTGAACTGTATTAGAATTTAATACAAAATGTATTACAAAATTTTGTAATATATTCAGTATTAAATTTAATCAAAATCGTATTAAAAATCTTTGTAATACTTCACTTGTATTAAAATTTATTCCAAGATTTCTAGAACATTTTATACCGGTAATCACTCGATGAGGCATGTTGACAAAATCATAGAAAGTGAAAAGTGATTGCAGCAAGGTTGAGCGCTAATCCGAAATTAAATTGTGACTTCAGCATTGTTGTAAAACCGATTTCAAAGATGCTTTGAATTCAATGAAACCATTGGCCATTACACTAGTTTACAATTTTGGGCCTCATATCGAGATCTGGTTTCTTATAGAAGTTTTCCTATGAATTTTGGGGCGTAGATTCCAAAAATGACAACCACTTTTTTTTTTTTAAGAATCGTTAAAAAAAACCTTTTTTTCTGCACTTTTTTCATTTATTTGGTCAGATTTCTATGATTTTTTTTTTCGACCTAAATCAGTTGCACACTATTCAAACATTAATTTTATCTTCTGTCTAACGGTTTGTTGTTCAAGAGAATATTATAGGATTTGATGGAGTTATAAGCGGTCATATTCCAAAAAGAGTGACTTTTTTGGTCTTTTCAAAAAAGTTAAAACTTTTGTTTTTTATATTTTTAATATTCAGGATGAAAATCTATTTTTTAACAAATATTTTAAGTATATATATGCTCAAATCGGATACAAAATGTTAAAGTTGATCAAAAATCAATAAAAATACGGTTCCTTTTACACTATGAACCAACAGACTTGGACATATGGGAATGCATGAAAATATGGAAATTACCTTTTATCATTGTGTCCGATTTGAGCAAATATATACTTAAAATAGATATATATTAAAAAATAGGTCTTGAACGGTTTTTGGATTTATCCCTTATGTGAGCGAAGAAAAAAACACCGCATTTCGTGCGACTAGGTACCCGGGTACCTTCATATGAAATTATGAAATCTGGCCGTGTAATTCATATTTTCTTGTGTTGCTTTTCAAATTTTAAATATATTTTGAAATGTTTACTACGCAATTTTTCAAATTTCAAATAAATTCGAAATGGTTAAGTAAGCTGTTTTTGCCATTTCCATGGAAACAAAATCTGTCGTAATGAAGGCATGAGGAGACGATGCATTTCAGTTGTTCTGTGTTCTTTGAGTATTACTTATTGTGCTCATTATTTTTTGAAGTGAAGTAAAATATATTTTGAATATGGCAGAAGAAACTATAGGTCAAGACTTCGTGTTCAAAGATTTAATTCTGAAGAAATTCGAGCATTGATGCGTGAAAGTTCAAGTGACGAAGATGGATTCGTTCCTTCAGAAGACGAGCAGTATTATATCCCTACAGTTGAAGAGGCTGATTCTGAAACATCAGATGTTGAACTTTTGGCTGAAATCGAGTGTGAGGAGGATTCAAGCGATTCAGATGAAAGTTTTGAAGCTGAAGCATGCAATGACTTGTTTGGAAAAGACGGGACTCAATGGCGGTTAGAACCATTTGCAGAAACACAGACTTCAGGCCGCAACATTATTCGTCAACGAGGTGGTGCAGCGTCGTTTAGTCAGTTTTATACTTCAAAAGAGATATTCAAAATTATTTTATCAGGTGAGATGTGTGACATTATTTTTGAGAGAAACAAACAGGAAAGGTGCGAGACTATAATAAAAATTTATTAGAAACATATTGATGCCAGTAAGCGACCGAAAGAGAAAGTTTTTATTCCTTTTTCTGAACAAGAAATGGATGCATTCCTTGGCATCCTTATCTGTTGCGGTGCTTATAAGTCCAACAAGGAGCATTTAACAGAACTCTGGAAACCAGATCATTTTCCTCTTATCCGTGCATCAATGTCACACAATAGGTTTAAAATGTTCCTTCGCTTTATACGATTTGACAATGATGCAACTCGATCTGTTCGCTTATTAAGTGACAAAGCCGCTGCTATTCGTGATATTTGGACCATGTTGATATCTAATTTGGACAAAAATTATAATCCACGTGAGTGTATAACAGTTGATGAACAACTCTATGGATATCGAGGACGTACACGTTTCACTCAGTACATACCATCAAAACCTGAAAAATATGGTATAAAAATATTTTGGGCATGTGATGCTACTAATTCATACCCTCTTAATGGTCAAATATATACCGGTAAGTCAAGTGGAGGTGAGCGCCAAACCAATATTGGTGAACGAACTGTTTTAGACCTTATTTCAAGATATAAAAATTCAGGAAGAAATGTTACCACGGATAATTTTTTCACATCCCTGCAACTAGCTCACGTTTTGAGTTCATGGAATATGACACTTGTTGGAACTGCACGAAAAAATAAACGAATCCTTCCAGCAACCATGCAAATACATAAGGACAGGCCAATATATTCTTCAAATTTTGCTTTCAACAAAGAAGCAACGGTGTGTTCCTAAAAAGAAAAAAGCGGTAATAATGCGTTCATCAATGCACATGTCACCTATAGTTCAAAATGACGCAACTGCTAAGCCAGAAATTATAATTTATTATAACAAGACCAAGAGAGGTGTCGACAACATGGACAAGCTGTTGGGGGAGTATAGCACAAAACGCAAAACCAATCGATGGCCGTTATCTCTTTTTTCAACATAATCGACATTGCAGCTTTAGCAGCATACATAATTTATATGGAACATAATCCTGGACTTACTTCCAGTGATAGAAGAAGATATTTTCTAAAAGAACTAAGCTTTCAGCTATGCAAAGCAAATATCGAACATAGGTCAAAAAATCCTTTTGTGACATCAAAACCTCATATAAGGTCCGCAATACAAGACGTAATTGCACCAATTTCGCCATCTACCTCATCTGCAGGGCCTGTTATTCCAAAACGAGATGCCAGTGGACGCATTGCTGTAGTAGGAAGTTGCTACGCTTGCCAAGAACAGAACAGAAAACAACGAAAAACTCGCAAAGCTTGCTGTAGTTGTTTGCGGCCTATTTGTGATGAACACTCGGTAGCTCGACCAACATGTAATTCATGCCTTCAAACTAAAGAAAATAATGTTCTTTTTCCTCAATAAATAATGAATATAATGATATTGTTGTTTCAAAAAAAAAGTTTTGTGTTGACATATGTATATGTATATACCCCGGTACCTTGTCGCACGGATTAAGTATAAAAAAGAATTTTGATCACCCTTTATCATACCAAAGGGGCTTAGTCGACAAAATATCTTAAAAAGCATACTTCATAAATAGTTTGGAGCTCTCCCAAACGGTTATTCTTGTAACGCGTATAGAATTGATATTATTGACTAAAGAAAATGAAAAAGATACCCGGGTACCTTGTTAAACGGAGCAATTGAAATTATGTGACTTTTCTGAAAAGACCAAAAAAGTCACTCTGACCACTTGTAACTCCATCAAATCCTATTCTTATCTCATGAACAGCAAACCGATAGACAGAAGATAAAATTAATTTTTGAATAGTGTGCAACTGACTTAGGTCGAAAACAAAAAATCATAGAAATCTGACCAAATAAATGAAAAAAGTGCAGAAAAAAGGGTTTTTTTGGAGATATCTCGAAAACGATTCTTAAGGAAAAAAAAAATGATCCAAATAAATGAAAAAAGTGTAGAAAAAAGAGTTTTTTTTGGGGATATCTCGAAAACGATTCTTAAGAAAAAAAATGGTTGTAATTTTTGGAATCTACGCCCTAAAATACATAGAAAAAGGTATACGAGAAATCAGACCTTTTTTTTGTAAAAGGTGTTATCAAAACCAAAAAAAAATGGAATCGTTCTTCCAATGCATTACAATTCTACTGCAAGTATTTGCCACAATTCCAGCAGAACAAAGTTTTTCTGTGTTAAAATGTTTGACATTGTATTGTATTTAAGGTCTACAATGACAGAAGATTGCTTGAATGGATTGGCTCTGGAAAATATTCATAAAGAAATCTATATAACCTCAGCTGAAATTGTTGAATTATTTTTCCAAAAGAAACCTCGCCGTCTTGAAACCCTTGACTGGACTACTGATTAGATTGTTGTAATATGTCAAAAAATATAAATATTGCTCGTTGAAAAATTTAATCAATGAGTGTTTTCATTCAAGAAAAATGTTAGCCCCCCTGAAGGAAATCCTGGATCCGCCACTGAGTGTGTGTGCGTTTTGTTTTTATATGGCAATGCAATGGAAGAGAATATTCAAATTTTAATCTCGCTCTCGCTCGCATTCTTAATTTGTCAACGCAGCAACGCGGAATTTGTGAACAATGAAAAAAAATTACAGTACGTTCAGACAAAGAAAACACACATGCTGTCCTAAATGGCTTGATAACATGTGTGACTGTCAATATTGCTTTGCGTTCACATTTTCGTGCATGCCATCAAACATCAATTGCAGAACAATTTATGAGCGTCCACATCGAAGTAAACTGCATGAAATCCTATTTAAAATGAAAAATGTTTACTAGGCTTGACAGTCAGTTCACACAGGTTGTATGGTTGGACAAGCCAGCAGGAAAATCAACAATTTTTTAAATCCATCCAACATGTGTGTCAAGCGGTCGTTCCTAGATGGTCGAACATTGATGTTGGACAACATGTGTGATAATGTGTACTAGGATAATTGATTGTGTTAGTTTGTGTGTGTGCTTTGTTTTTGTCTTTCACATGGCAATGCAATGGAATATTTTTGGAAGAAAAAACAACAAGAGCTCTAGATCTGTGAAGAAGAATCCAAAATTGACTGTAGTTCTATTTAAAAAAAGTAAATTGTTTGCCTTCGCAAAAAAACAGCCTACGCGTATAAAATCGCGGGCATCTGCTAGTTTTTATATAAAACTAATATAAAATAAAAGTGTTTGAAACTACATACTTTTAGCAAAATAAGCACCAATTTTTCAAAATTTTTATACAAAATACATGCAGGTACACGGGTACCACGGGTGTACACTTAGAGGTGTAAAAACTTTAGCCAAAGAAAAAAGTATACTAAACTTTTTTTTATATAGATTGCTTGCTTAAAGTGTGGCTCTTGACTAGGTTGAGGAATAAAAGAATATAAATATTAAAAAATTAACTTTTGTAGCCCTAAACTCAGAAAAAGTACGTTTTGAGTACACGGGTACCACGGGTGTACACATAAAGGATATATAATCATCAGAGATGCAAGTATTGATTGTAGTGGCTAGTGCATAGTAAAGAGTTCAAAAGTGAAGTGTAGGGGTAGAGAGGTTAACGGCTTTACGCCGAACTTTTAGAAAATTAGAACAAGTACTTTAAGCGAAACGCTCAATTTAAGTTTTGCTTTAATTCTGATTTATTTACCAAAAATATAAAGTTTATATACTAATTTAAACAGTATTTTTCTTAACTTCTAAATCCCAGTATTCTGTAAAACTCCGCCTACAATTTTTGTGTTTCCTTTTGATCGCCAATCACAATTTTTGGTAGATCACCAAATTTGTTTCCCATGTACACACACGTATACTAAATTTGTTTCCATAAGGAAATCTAATGCTACCCTAGTCGTTATGCAATTGGCATTGGTTTGTGTCGCTGCACATGGAACACGAGACACTTTATAATTGTTGTTGTTGTTGTGCTAGTGCTTGTGATTGATACGAACAGCACAAGTCGAACGGGGTTGAAAATAAATCAAAGGAAATGAATGTGAGTAGGTGCTTTAGGATATTGTTTATTTAAAAATTTGGTGGGAAAGTAAATTTGTTTAACCAAAATCCAAAAGTCGTAAATTTAATTTTATGATTTTTTGTTGGTGGTCAAATTGAATTTTATGTGAAAAGTGTTTTTTGTTTTTATTCGGTTTTATTTTACAATCTATTGGAATAAAATTTGTACTTAAGGAATTTGTGTTGAGTGATGACGGTGACTTGAAGGGTACATTATTTGAATGTGCAACAGTGACTTTATGGTACACTTGTGCATGCGGTAATAGTGACTTGATGAGTACACTACACCCTTACCCTTAAGCGAAAATTTATCTGTCAAAGTTAAATTTTTAAGATGGTGGAGTTTTATAAAAATTTACATTTTTGGGAATTTTTATGAAAATGTACTTTCTAATGTCTGTAATATATATGTATGTTATAAGTAATATTTTAGAAATAAAATATAAGTAATATAAAAATTCATTCAAGCATTCATTCCGTTAGGATAAGATTTATCATTATTAGTATTTATATAATTCAAATTTAATTTTAGGTATTTTTATCTGTAGATAAAATATATTGTATTATAATGTTTTATGAAAGTAAATAATCAATTATAAGTGGAATTTTATATTTAATTAACTAATAAAGTTTTAAATTGAAATAAGCGTTAATTAAATTTTTAAATTATTCTTATATTACGTGCTTACAAACTTTTTTAACATATTATTATGAAATTTCTTATGTTTATTTTTAATGTCTATAATGGAATTAACTCCTTCTCTACTTATTATTTTATAAGGTCCGTGATATGGACTTTGATTTTTCTTTCTATTTTCTAATTTTACTAAAACTAAATCTCCTTCTTGGAAATCAGATACGTTAACATTTTTGTCATATTCAATTTTTCTTTTACTTTTAACCATTTTAATTATATCTTTTGCTTTGTTTATGGAAGTTTTTAATCTTATTTTTAACTCATTTGCATAATTGTCTAAATCGTAAATTTTTGTTTCATCTTTTATCACATCACTTGGAAGAGTTGGTAGTTTGCCAAAAATTAATTCGTATGGAGAGTAATGAGTGTCTACATGTGGAGTTGTATTGTATGCAAATGTGTAATACGGAATCCATTTATCCCATTCGTTATCATCTGCGAAAGAAAGAAGATGCTCGTTAAGAACTCTGTGGTTCCTTTCAAGTGCTCCTATTGTTTCGTGATGATAAGGTGCTGAGAAAATTTGTTTTATTTTCAATAAATTGCATACATTTTTCATGATTTCATTTGTAAACTCTGTTCCTCTATCTGATTTCAACGTTTTAAAACAACCGTACTTTAAAATTAATTGTTCTACAAGTGTAGAGGCTATTGACCTTGCGTCTTTAGTTTCAATTGAATGTGCAATGACAAATTTGCTAAGATCACATTGCATTGGGGGCCGTTCATAAATTACGTAAGACGTTTAGGGGGGGGGGGGGTCGGCGGATTCTTACTACATCTTACGAGAGGGGGGAGGGGGTGAATGATCATCTTACGTAAGATTTAAAATGCGTATTCATACATTAAAGTTGTATTAACGCATCGTCATTTGTGGCAGTAATGAAATATATTTGAATTTTCGACAGTCACGAAAGATTCAGAAATATCGATTACAATCGATTTAAGTAATCGACTCGAACTTCTCTTCTGTTTATGTAATGAAATATATGTATGTTGTTTACACGCAGGGTCGACTTGTAACACCGTCTCACAAGTTTGCTATTATTCAGGCATTTACACGCAGATACGTCGACTTTGAAATTTTGTTGATGTTGTCCCGGTTCTTTACCACCCCCTTGCACTTGTCCTCTTCAACAAGAAGATTCGCTTTCGATTCCTTCTTCAACAGGAGACCAAAACAGCAATCAGTTTTGTCCTCTATTTCTTCGCTTAGCGTTAAATTACGATTGGTCAAAAGTACATCCACAGTTCAAAATCATGCCTTACGATTTTTTTTGTCCTTCCCTTGCAAACGTCTTAGCTGATCGAGTTTGTAATATTTGTGACCAGTACTTTGCCTCGAAAAAAGCTACTGTAATGCACAAAAAACTACATGGAAAAGACTGTAGTCGCACTCACATGATTCAACCAGTTTCAATTTTGAAACGTGGACAGGGGAAAAGCCTTTGCATTTTAAAACAATCGGAGATTTGTCAAGTTGCAGAGTGGCATGACGACGAGGATATTGATGTTACAGGGTTTGAATGTGAATCAGAAAATTCAACAGACGAATCGGGTGTGCCAATTGTAGGTTCACTATCAGACTGGTTGAAAAGCGCATGAACTAACGATGACCTTTTTTATTCATATTGAAAAACAAATGTGTAGTTTGCAATTTCGTAATATTTATTTAATATGTAACATATGTACTTATATTAAAATTAAATATAGTAATATAGTACAACACATTAAAAATCCATTTTTTGACTAGTTTCACCTTAATTATGAATCTTACGTAAGATTTCGGAAGGGGGGGAGGGGGGGGTAGTGAGAATCTTACTAAATCTTACTCGGGGGAGGGGGGGGGGGTCAAAAAGTCATGAAATTGTCTTACGTAATTTATGAACGGCCCCTTGTGAGTATGTAGCGGTAACCGTTTGAAATTCTAAGCGGTCCTACTGTGTCTATTGTAATTGTTTCAAAGCAAGTAGTTGGTGTGTCTGTTATGGTCATCTGTTCCTTAACGTGTCGAGTTTGTTTGTTACGAGCGCAATCTTCACATTTGTTAATGTAATTCTTTACCATCTGTCGCATATGCTTCCATACATAGCGTTGTTTTAATTTTAGAATGGTTTTCCTAATTCCTAAATGTCCTCCTTGTGGTGAATCATGGAATTCTACAATTAATTTGTTTTGCATGGATTTATTAGTAATTCTTTTAGGGGGTCTATATATCAAAATAGTTAGCGATTTCCTTCTTTTTTCATAACTTTTCTGCTGCAGCTTGTTATATAACTTTTTAAATTCTTTTTTATGCATAAATTCAAATATTTTATCTTCTTCATCTAGCGCTAGTTCTTTAATGTTCAATTTACTCATTTTGGATACTAATTTCTTCAGAATCAACTCTAGAGTTGCTGAATCGTCATTAGACCTTGCATGCATATTTTTATAATTTTTACTTGAAGGTGGCTTCATCGAAATCGAATCTGGATTCGTCGATTTATCGCTACTTCCTACGTGCACAATATCATTTATAATTGTGATACATGTATCTTTTTCATTTAAATATCTTTTATCGCTTAAATCAAAATGTAATTTCTTTACATTCCTGACGTCAGTTATAGACGTGCAATCCCATATAAAGAGTTGGCCATTCTCATGCTGAGATATACATGTCTCCTGTTCTATTTGATTTTCTTCTTTTTTCTTCCTACTTCCCCTTGTAGCTACCATGACTTTATGATTGCTCGTTTCCTCTTTTGGTATCAAAGTTTTAAGTATATCAGAATTTACTATTCTTGATAATGCATCGGCATTAGTATTAATTTTGCCTTGTTTAAATTTTATTTCAAAATCATAATCAGAAAGATCGAGTCTAATTCTCGTCATTTTTGATGATGGGTTTTTGTGGCTAAACAGTGAAACTAAAGGTCTGTGATCGGTCACAACAATGAATTTCTGTCCATACAGGTATGGCTTGAAAAAATGTATATCCCAATGTATTGCTAATAACTCTATTTCTATTATAGGCTTGTTAATGTCATGTTTTTGTAAAGTTTTACTTGCGTATGATATCGGTAGATCTTGACCTATTTCACCTTGTGATAATACTGCTCCTAAAGCGTAATTTGAAGCGTCAGTTGTTAAAATGAAAGGTTTAGTGAAATCAGGATATTGCAATATAGGTGGTTCTAATAATTTCTGTTTTAATGTCTCAAAAGCTGTCTGACATTGTGTTGTCCAATCAAAAGTTTGATTTTTCTTTAGTAATGAATTTAAACATTGAGCTTTTGTTGCAAAATCTTTAATAAATCTCCTATAATAATTACAAAATGCGACGAATCTACGTACTTCGTCTGCATTCGTTGGAATAGGGTAATTTTTTATAGTGTCATATTTTGCAGGATCTGTTTTTACACCGTTTTGTGTAATTAAATGTCCTAAAAATACTACTTCCGGTCTTAAAAATTTGCATTTGCTTGCGTTTAATTTCAAATTGTATTTTGATAATCTGTCAAAAACTTTTTCTAAATTATTATTGTGGTGTTGGAGACTACATCCAAATACTATTATGTCATCGACGTATAAAAATGCTTCTGAGCTTAATCCAGTTAGTACTACAGTTAGCATACGTTGGAAACTGTTTGAGGATATTTTTAATCCGAACGGTAGTCTTTTGAATTGATAATGACCATCATTGGTCGAAAATGCTGTTAAAGGTCTTGAGTTTTTGTCCAAAGGTATTTGATGAAAAGAGCTTGTCATGTCAAGTGTAGAAAAGTATTTTGCTCTACCTAGTTTATCCAAGACATCTTCTATTCTGGTTAAAGGAAATTTATCACTTACTATCTTGTCATTTAATTTTCTAAAATCAACGACTAAACGCCATTTTTTAGTGTCATCAGTGCTCTTCTTTGGAACTAATAATAAAGGTGAGTTATATGGGCTTATTGATGGTTCAATTATGTCGTTTTCTAGTAAATTATTTACCTGTTCATGAATTTCTGTGTTATGTGTATGTGGTAATCTGTAGTTTTTTATGTATGTGGGTGTGTTATCTACTGTTGAAAGCTTTTGTGTATAAAAATTGTTTATAGATAATTGTTCGTCTTCTAAATGAAATATATATTGATATTTTTGAAATATGTGTGTAAGTGGATGATTAGGTGCTATGTCCAGTTCTTTTAATACTTTTTTGAATCTATTATCATCTTGATTTCTATTCTGTCTGTAATATGTATAGTTTGCTAATGGTTTGAATTTTGGAACTAATTTATTGATTTTTACTTCTGATTCAGTTGTATTAAGTATTTTTATATGGCATTTTCCATTTGCTGGAACTATTGAATTTGCTAAAAATACTCCTGTTTGAATTTCTTCATTTAGTATTAAACTGTCTTCTGTTAATTTCAAATTTATTGGGTGAATAATTTCTGTCCTTGGTGGTATTCTTATTGTGTCATATGCGTCCTTTTTAAAGTACAAAGGTGTTATAACGTCTGTGTTTCCTAATATTATTGTAAGCGTTTGTGTTTCATAGTCAATTTTAAACATGTATTTAGATAAAAAGTCTCTACCTATAATTCCGTCGGTATCAATCGGAAAGTCATTATCGACTACATGAAAAAAATGTTCTATAATATCGCATTGAAAATCTAGGTGTAATTTTATTTCTCCTAATGTTAGAGTTCCTTCATTTGTTATTCCTGTTAGCCTGCATTTATTTTCTGGCAATAAATTTATATCATTTATATTTTCTAACTTGCATATTGAGATATCTGCTCCTGTATCAATTAAAAATTTCAAATTTTGTTTTGAGTTTTTACATCTGACTGATGTAATTTGTATTACTATCCGAGATATTATATATCTTTAATTTTGCTGTCCCGGATGATCTTCCGTTGAGACCTCCGAGCGATTTTCGTTTACCGGTGTATTGTCACTAGCGACATATATTCTGTTGTTGTTATTTCGATTCCTATTGTTCCAATTTCTGTTATTGGAATTTGAATTTCTCTTATTATTATTATTGGAACTGTTTGAATTGTAATTTCCTCTGTTATTATTATTGCTCCTGTTACTGTTATTATTGTAGTTGTATCGGTTCTTTCTGTTCCCGTTAGTGTTTCTTGGGTTGTAGGAGTTGCTGTTGTTTCCGTCATTTTGTTGTCTCCTATTAGAATTGTTATACATAATTGTTTTTATTAGCATAATTTTGTTGTCTGTAGCCTGTACTATTGTTTGATCTAAAATACATTAATTGATTTGTTGTCTTTATGCTTTTCTCTAATTTTAAAGCTAAAGTCGTTGCTTCTGCTAACGTCTTAGGTTGCGATGCAAATATTGTATTTTTTAAATCGTCATTTAGTCCATTTTTGAAAATAGTCAATGCATAACTGTCGTTTAATGTTAATATTAAATTTCTCTGTGCATCACTAGCATTAGTTTGTAAATCATTCATCTGTAAATTATTTAATTCGGATACTAATGTTAATAGTTTGTCCTTAAAGTTCGTTACTGTACCGTTGCGTTGTGTCAAAGACGAAAGTTGTGTGTGTATTTGTGTTTGTGTTAAATTAGTTTTGTAAGATTTATTTAGTGCTAATTGTAATTTAGCAAATGTGTCTATTGCAGTCGTGAAACCTAAGGTTGTTTTAACATTCGAAGCTAATTTAACGTTAACCACTAGAAGTATTAATTTCTTTTTATTTTCTGTTGAATAGGTGTCGTAAATTAATTCAACAATGGTTAGAAAAGAATTAAGTTCTTTATAATTTCCATTAAAAATTGGTATAGTTTTTAAAACTAAAACTAAATCGAAGTCTAATTCAACCATATTTGAATTTTGTTCAACTTCGTGATTTGATAAAAGCTCTCGCGTTGTTTTTAATAAAATATTGAGTTGTTCAGTTAATCTATATGCTTCAAAACTATTTAAGTTTTTCGCTATATCATCAAAATGTGTTTTGTATTTTTCTAAGTAATTCAATTTCAGCTTAATTGTTTCTTTCGTATATTTTCTGTTAGGTGCTTTTCTTAAGTTAATATAAATTTTTTTAACTTCTTTCACGATTTCTTTTAGATTTTCCATAAATTATATAAGGAAAAAAAAAAATATGTTTCTGTGTATATTTATTTATGCATTTTGCGTTCTATTTGTATGTTTAAGTACATACTTTTTACAATACGTATTTATTTTATGCGCTATGTAGAGAAAAATAAAAATTAAAAAGATTGTAACAACCGCTGTTGTTGTGATTGCTGTTACATCAGTTTTTGTTATAACCGAATCGATGTTATTATCGATGTTTTCATTTATTGTAATTTGGTCCGTTTTCTTGGTGTCCCACATTGTTATTTGGTATATGGTTTGCGTGAGGTTTGGTATCATCTAAATGTTGAGACGTTGCATTAACAAGCGTGTTTCTTCTATAACTGTTGAATCGTCGTCGTAGTTTTCTACCGTTGGCTCTTTGGTCCAACCTATGATTTCGTATATTGCTTTCATGCAAGCAATCTTTCATCTTCTTTCTATGGAATGGTTTCTTTTGTTTTGAAGCGTTGATTATTTTGGTTAAGTCCAGGTTTTGTAGGGTTTCTTCGAATCGTTGATCGTAAATTTTTTCTTCTGGATTGTTATGTTTGCTGGCCATTTGGTTGAATTATTGAGAAAATTTTGAAGAATTATTTTAAGTTTGAATTATTGTGTTTAATTGGCTTGTAGCTATTTTTTTCTTTTTTTATTAGCTCGTGAATTTTCTATTGGTCCTTTGCATTTGTAGTTATGGTCAATATGTTATATAATTGACGGATGTTTTTTCGGGCATTTACTTTTCTGCCTCCTCGAACTCTTTTTTTTTGGTTGCGTTTTTGCTAAATCTGCTGCTGTTTCCGCTGCAGTTGCTTCACGGAATCTTCTAGTTAATTCCTGTTGCAGGTATTGTTTCTTCTTTAATTTTTCAATCGAAATTGGCAGTGGTCCAGCTGATTTAGGTGTTGGTATGTATTGTGGTGACTCTTCCGTTGTCGGGGCCAGTGGCGTCGGGACGTATGTTTCTATTGTTGTTTTTATTCTTGCGAATATAGCGTTGAATTCCGTCTCCGTTTGTTCTTTTGTGTCTGAAGTCCAGTCCGTATTTGGCAGGATCGCCATGTAGGGGTAGAGAGGTTAAGATAAAAAAATAAGTATTTCAAGGCGCACCGCGCCAAAGTAGTATGGCTTTACGCCGAACTTTTTGAAAATTAGAACAAGTACTTTAAGCGAAACGCTCAATTTAAGTTTTGCTTTAATTCTGGTTTATTTACCAAAAATATAAATTTTATATACTAATTTAAACAGTATTTTTCTTAACTTCTAAATCCCAGTATTCTGTAAAACTCCGCCTACAATTTTTGTGTTTCCTTTTGATCGCCAATCACAATTTTTGGTAGATCACCAAATTTGTTTCCCATGTACACACAAGTATACTAAATTTGTTTCCATAAGGAAATCTAATGCTACCCTAGTCGTTATGCAATTGGCATTGGTTTGTGTCGCTGCACATGTGGAACACGAGACACTTTATAATTGTTGTTGTTGTTGTGCTTGTGCTTGTGATTGATACGAACAGCACAAGTCAAACGGGGTTGAAAATAAATCAAAGGAAATGAATGTGAGTAGGTGCTTTAGGATTTTGTTTATTTAAAAATTCGGTGGGAAAGTAAATTTGTTTAACCAAAATCCAAAAGTCGTAAATTTAATTTTATGATTTTTTTTTGGTGGTCAAATTGAATTTTATGTGAAAAGTGTTTTTTGTTTTTATTCGGTTTTATTTTACAATCTATGGGAATGAAATTTGTGCTTAAGGAATTTGTGTTGAGTGATGACGGTGACTTGAAGGGTACATTATTTGAATGTGCAACAGTGACTTTATGGTACACTTGTGCATGAAGCCGGGATCTTGGCTCGCCGGTGTCCAAGGTTCAGTTACAGAAAATTTGTATTCGCAGGTTGGCTAATCTTTCTTTCTTCTATTAAAGAAAACGCGAGCGAGGTTTTTTTTCAATTTCTAATAATTTTTATTGTTTATAAATTCAATTCAATTAAATTTCCTCTTAATTAGCTAAGAAAGGAACGGATTAATTTCTGTATTAAATAATAAAAAATACTTATTGCTACTCTAGCGCTGAGAAATGTTCCAGTTACGCCTCTGGTATCAACCGGGGATATTCCTTTCTCCTCACACTTGCATCTCACTTGACTTCTTCCGGCACTAAGTCCTTGTATTCGTTTCGTTCTAGCGCATGAGTACCTCGGGAAACCCGAAAACACACTCATGCGATTGCTTCTAGCCTTAACCTTGACGCGTAACTTTCCTATACGGCGATGCTGAGCTCTCGCAACCAAGTACTTTGGGAAAACCCGAAAACGCACTTGTTTGGTTGAACGCGTCAACGACCGCCAGACAAAAACTTAACCCTGCCGCTGTGACCGATGCTGAGCTCTCGCAATCAAGTACTTCGGGAAAACCCGAAAACGCACTTGTTTGGTTGAACGCGTCAACGATCGCCTGAATAAAGAAAGTTGTCCCTGCCGCTCTGACCGATGCTGAGCTCTCGCAACCAAGTACCTCGGGAAAACCCGAAAACGCAATTGCTTGGTTGAACGCGTCAACGACTGCCAAATAAACTAATCTCTGCCGCTGTGACCGATGCTGAGCTCTCGCAATCAAGTACTTCGGGAAAACCCGAAAACGCACTTGTTTGGTTGAACGCGTCAACGATCGCCTGAATAAAGAAAGTTGTCCCTGCCGCTCTGACCGATGCTGAGCTCTCGCAACCAAGTACCTCGGGAAAACCCGAAAACGCAATTGCTTGGTTGAACGCGTCAACGACCGCCAGACAAAAACTTAACCCTGCCGCTGTGACCGATGCTGAGCTCTCGCAATCAAGTACTTCGGGAAAACCCGAAAACGCACTTGTTTGGTTGAACGCGTCAACGATCGCCTGAATAAAGAAAGTTGTCCCTGCCGCTCTGACCGATGCTGAGCTCTCGCAACCAAGTACCTCGGGAAAACCCGAAAACGCAATTGCTTGGTTGAACGCGTCAACGACTGCCAAATAAACTAATCTCTGCCGCTGTGACCGATGCTGAGCTCTCGCAATCAAATACCTCGGGAAAACCCGAAAACGCACTTATTTGGTTGAATACGTCACCGACCGCCAAATAAATGATCGTACGCTACTTTGCTGAATCTGTCGCATTCTAGCGCATGAGCACTTCGGGGACACCCGAAAACACTCTCATGCGTTTGAACCTAACCGCAACCCCACACGCAATTCCTACGCTATGCTATCAGCTTGACGATTGCTTAGAGTTTTTACTCACAAGTACTTCGGGAAGACCCAAAAACGCACTTGTGTGCTCGAATGCGCAACGACCGTCAAGCTAGCTCACTGCTGGAAAGATAATTTGGTTAGTTATCTATAAATTACCGCTGAAGGCTGCGAACTGCGACTGCTGGCTCTGGTGGTCCCCAGTTGAATGAATAAAATTGTGATCTGCATTTAACACCCAACCTTTTGCTGGTGTCGATTACATCAGCTGGTTCTTATTATCTGTCACAACAGCTGTTTCGGTTGGTGGTGCCAGATAGTTTGATAACTTAACCTAGTGTCTTTACTACTAATTTACGTTCTAATGACAACTTCGATAATTAGTTGTTCACATGTGCGTTTGCTTATGATTATTTTAATATACATATATAATATAATTCAGTTGTCTAACCCCTTTTTTTCTTAGTAATAAATATTTATACTGGTAATAATGTAATATGTAATAACTAAATATAAGGAACGTAAAAATGCATAAAAATATACTGCGGTGATGTGGCTGTGCGTGCGATAGTGCTGTATTCACATGTCACGGTGCCTGTATTTTGAGGATGGAAACGAGGGCCGACTCCCATCCTCACAACGTAATAGAGGTTTCAATATGTGCCATCTAAACGTACAAAGTTTGAAGAATAAAATTGGGCTATCGGCCATTTTCACGAATGACCATTTTCACGTCCAAAATTTTATCTTGCTCTTTGTAAGTGTAGTATCTAGCCACTACAGACCATTCATGAAAATGGTTATTCGTGAAAGTGACCATTCGTGAAAACGGTAATTCGTGAAAATGACCATTCGTGAAATCGCTTTCGTGAAAATGACCATTCGTGTAAACGGTCATTCGTGAAAATGACCATTCGTGAAATCGCTTTCGTGAAAATGACATGGAATCTAAAATTGATGATTTGCGGCTCCTTGTTAATAATAGTTTCGTTGATGTTATTTGTCTGTCTGAAACCTGGATCAGGAAGGAAATATGTAGCGATTTATTCAAGCTTAACAATTTTAAGTCAAATCGTGCTGATAGACAGGATAGGATGGGTGGCGGCGTCTGCATTTACATTAGAAACTGCTATAAGTTTCATGTCGTTAGAAAATCTACTAACATTGATTTGCTGGAATATATGTTTATTGAAGTTCTTCATGACTCTGGCAAATTCTTAGTAGGATGCATTTACATGGCTCCAAACATTGCTAATTATACTTTAATTAGAAATATTTTAGAGGATTTTGTCCCTCTATATGCCAATATTGTTACTTGCGGTGACTTTAATTTAAATATTTTAAACAACAATTATAAGCAATTTGTTGAAATTATTGAATCTTTTAATTTCAAATTTGTGAATTGTGTTTTTCCTACTCGCCCGAACTATATACCCTCCTTACTAGATCTGTTTTTAATGTCAAACTGAAATTTTGTTTTACATTTTGATCAAATTTCTGTTCCTGCTTTTTCTCACCATGACTTAATTTCCCTCACGCTTAATATATACCCTTCGGTTATTACTTTAAATTCATGTACAATACCAAATTTTTCAAGTGTAAGCATTAACTCGTTATTTTCCGAATGGCAAAGTATTGACTGGACGCCCATTTATAACAAATGATGCTAACTTACAGGTTCAATTTTTAAACACAAATATCAATTTATTATTCGCTGCCCATGTACCAATCTCATTTAAAAATAGACAACCAACAAAATTCCCATGGCTTTCTCTTGAAGTACTGAATCTCATCAAAAAAAGAGATATCTTGTATTCTAAATGGAAGAGATGCAATTGTTCTGCATTTTACGTTGACTTTAAGCGATCTCGTAATGCTGTTACCAGTTTAATTCGGAAAAATAAAAGTCACTTTTATGAACGTAAATTCGCTCACAGTAGATCAAGCTCTTGTAACAGATTTTTATTGTGTTCTGGCAACATACCTGCTGCAACCTACCAAATAAGCTTTGACAGCTGTGCAATTCCATTTCATTCGCCACAGTTGGCAATATGGATGGTAGAATAAATTTTGACAGCTTGCTATTGCATCAGCAAATTCTGATTGGCTGATTAAGGAAAAGGGGAGAACATTTTGATTTTTATTCAGATGGGTGGGATGTCATACGTGTCATTGTATGGAGAACTCAGTTGCCTGTTCTGTTTCTTGTGGTGTGGGCACGCGTCGTCCGTCGCTGGTTTCTAATTTGTTGGAAAATCGATAATTGTTTTAGAATAAGATCATCAGAGCCTCTCCCAAATGCTTTTACGCCTGTGTGCAAGATTTTTTACGCTGAAGTTTTTTCTGAAATAGCCAGGAATTGGACGATTTTCGTAACATGAATTTAAAATTGCTGTTTAATTTGCAAAAAAAACAAAAAAGAACTCATTTGTTAAAGTTTAACTTGAGTAAAGAATTTAAAAAGTTATTAAAAGAAAAACAATATTGTGAGGTTCTACCCTGGGAACATAATTTAAAAACAAAATTACGGTTCGGATTTAAAGCAAAATTTATCCATATACAATAAAACAACCTGATCGGATTATTTAAACGCAAAAGATTTAACAATAAAACCAGGATGAGTTTAAGATGTGCTGTACTCCTGATGAAATTTAAAACTAAAATTGTGACAGTTTATTATGACCAATTCAAAAGAAAAAGCGTGTATACATAATTCCGCTTTAAATAAATGAAAAACTAAGATTAAAATAAACTCTTAATAAAGTCAGAGAACATTTTATTTTTTTTAAAAAAACAAAAAGCCTTTACATATGCCGAAGTAAAGAAGAAGGAAAAGCTACATAATACGCTGATTTTTGATGAAAAGCAGTTAAATAATAGATATGTAAGTTACATCGCAAAAAAAAAAGAAAATTATAATTATATGCAATAACTATTATTTAGAATTCTAACCAGTAGGTCTACAATTTTGTCAGTTTAATAATACCAAATATTAATATTGTTTAATATCAATCTGCTCACTTACGTTAATATAATCAACCGAAAATAAAAATGTACAATACTTTGATTGTAAGTTTATAATTTAGTCATTAAATGTGAATTAAAATGAACCACTGATTTTTTTTTAAACTGAGGAACAGAGATGAGCGGAAGTGTAAGTATGCTTACGCAGTGAGAAAAATTTTATAGATTTAGAAAGTTTACAGATCTTTTTCTTTGCTTCTCATTTGAAAGGCTCTTATTTTCGGGGTTTATTATGGCATGAGTCAATTTCTTTTTTTTATGCTTGCGCGTTATCGTGATGGTAGGTGAAAGAACCACACCCATTCAGACCTGAGCTAGTCGAGGAAAACATGCCGACGACACTTACCATCCGAAAATTTTTCGTTCTTACTATTTTTGAACTAATTTTTATAAGCAGCGCGTAACATAAATGGCGCCCAACGGGATGGACAACTATTGATATGATCGTGTATCAATTGTTTTCTCCAATTACAAAGTAAATATTTTGAATCGTAACAAAAATCTAAATTTGGTTGCTTATTGTTCAGTTATGAGTCTTGTATTATAAGGGAAAACCCTTTTCAATTTAACGCCATGATTGATTTCATTAAGTAATTTATATTGCATAACCTTTTCTCTCTTAACATCTCGTTCACTAAAATTGATTTTTGAGATCTGTAAGTCCATAGTTAACAGGTTTGGAACTTGTTTCTTTAGTCGCGACAGTTTTGATGTCATATTTGATGAATAAGGTCAATTTACTATATTTCAGTCCGAATAAATTGCTTAACGAAAGCGAATTATATTGTTGCGGAATACGGTTTTTTGGTTCTAGTCTACTCAAAGAAAATATACATATTACATTGAGGTGGAAAAGGTTATATCATTTAAAGAAAAAAAAAAAAAAAAAAACATACGTATGTTTGATCTATAAGAGTCGTTTTAGCATTGACCAAATGTGCTCTAATTTGCCTTATGCAGACATAGTCATAGTCAGCGAATACTTTATTAAAAAGTTTCACTTAGCGTGATTAGTTTTTTTTTATCACTGTTTATATGGGTGTACATACACGGATGCAAGTCGAAGTTCCTCAAGCACTTGTTCTATATATTTCGAAAAAAAAAAAAAATATTTTGAAAAAAAAAAACTTTAGATAAGTCTATTTTATATTTATATAACTTTAAAAATTTCAAATTTGATCTACAGTACATTTCAAACTTGCACAATATTAAGTTTTGAATAGCATTAAATTTTAAACTTAATTAACCCTAAATTTCAAACTGTAACAACATTAAGTTAAAACTTGAAAAACATTTCAAATTGGATTTACATTACATTTCAAATTTGCACAATATTAAGTTTTGAATAACATTAAATTTTAAACTTGATTTACACTAAAATTCAAACTTTAACAACATTAAGAAAAATTTGAAAAACATTACATATTCTTACCTATTAAATAGAAAAAAAAAAAAAAAAAAATTTTTGCATAGAGGTGTTTAGCTATTCTCTTTTAATCACTATGGAAACGCGTTCTAATTCTCGTGGTTATTCCTCCAATCACGGTTTGAATACCTCAAGAGGTAGGGGCAGGCAAACTCATAGTGTCTCATACGTGTCTACAAATTCAACCACGCAGTCGAATCCTCCACCTCAACGTGGAAGTGTAGTGCACTCACCACAAAATCTGGGTGGGCCACCACAACCAACCGTAAACGTTTCGGTTCAGGCATCATCTTTGCTTCCCGTGAATACAAGTGCTACTACTAGCTCTAACATTTCTGAACTTTCCACTGCACAACCGCATGATTTAAACCTAAATCCGTCGACTAGTCTTAACGTCAGACAGAGAGAAGAAGCTCAGTTAAACTCTGATCCACTTACAGCAAACTTGTTGGAAAACTCGTTTCCGAACATAAATCAAGCTTCACTTGAGCCAACAGGGTTTAGAACAAACCACGTTTCATCAGGCTTACACTCATTTATGGCTTCGGGGTCCAATAATAACTTGCTAGCTTGAAATCCACCAGAAGCATCTGAAAATGTCGCTTCTATCGATTCATTGGTAGCCTTACTGCAAAGGACTATTAGAACCACTCAGGAAGAGTTCAGGGCAGAGTTGATAGATATGAGGAACATAATTTCAAATATTTCCTTTCAACAAGCTTCTGGAGTTAACAATGTGGGCGTTTCGCCTCAAAATGTGCAGAGTGCTGCAACTGTCGCCATGCCATAATCGTGGTCAGCCCCAGTTGGGGGAGGTTGCTCGGTAAAACTTAAAGACTGGAACGTAAAATTCGATGGAACTGGTAGTGTTTCCGATTTTTTGTTTAAAATTGGCACCTTGCGTCAAAGATATAACTGCAGTGACGATCATATATTGTCAAACTTTCACATTTTTCTTAGCGGAAAAGCAGAAATTTGGTTCTGGTTATTTTTAAAGCAAAATCCTCAAGCTACTTATCCATTCTTATGTTTTTCAATCAAAAAACAGTTTGGTACATTGGAATCGGATCATGATGTCATGATGCAAATTTCTCTTCGGACACAAGCTCCTAAAGAAAGCTATGATGAATTCCATACCGCTATAGTTAGCATGAATGCGCGCATGAGAGACCCAATTGCCGAAAGATCATTAATAGACATCATAAAGAAAAATGTTAATTCTAATCTCCGATTTATGCTTTTCAACTCTGAACCCATAGACGTTCAAGAACTGAGGGACATAGCAAGAAAGGCTGAGAAGTAAGAGCCAGACGCCAGTTGTTGGTCAGAGAAGACAGGTTAACGAGATTAATTGCTTTGCACCCTGGTGCGCAAATTTACCTGACAATGAAAGTGAATTTGTTAATGACCCTCAAATCGAAGCTTTACAAATCTCGCATCGCACAGTTAGACCAGACTATTCCAAAATTAAGTGCTGGAATTGTCTTGCATTTGGGCATTCATATATTTATTGTGCAGAAGAAACTAGAAATATTTTCTGTTTCAAATGTGGTCAGAGAGGGGTAACAACTCCCAAGTGTACCAATCATAATTTGGGAAACTCCAAACGAAGCGAGAAGGCCATCGGGGACTTTCGTGTTCTAAATCCTTCCCCGAGTTCATAAACGATCGTATGAGGAGTTTTTCACCGGAAAATGAATTACTATGCGATCACTCGGATAGTTTTCCAAACAACTCAGTTTTACAGAACTCTATCTTATCCTTATCTTCATGTTTTTTAACGAAAAAGATTACTAAATGCAGGTTACGTTATCATCAAAGAAAGTTTTTTCGTAGACTGATTGAATCTTCATGCTTAGTGGAACAGGCTGATGGCAGGCCTTTTGCTCAAATTAAATTATTAAGTGAACCTATATATGGCCTTTTAGACTCTGGTGCCAGTGTATCAGTTCTCGGTAAAAATTGCTTACCGTTCCTTGAACGACACAATATCACGATAAAGCCTTTTTCGTCATTCATTGCTACTGCTGACGGTTCTAAAAATAAAATTTTGGGCCATTGTTCCATACCTGTTACTTATAAGGGGGTAACCAAAAATGTGAGTTTTTATATAGTGCCTTCATTGTCGCAAGAGGTATATCTTGGCATTGATTTTTGGCGCTTGTTTTCAATAGCTCCTGATCTAATTCCACAGATTGACAGTATACAACTTGAAATTGATGATAGCAAAGAGGACATATATTTCCATGAATTGACACCTGAAAACAAACTTTTACTTGACGCTGTTATAGGTAAATTTCCATCATTTGAAAAAAGCGGTCTTGGATGCACTAATTTGTTGGAGCATAATATAGACACAGGGGATTCTGTACCTATAAAATCCAGGCATTATCCACTTTCGCCTCCAAGACAGGCAGAAATTTATCAAGAACTTGATCGCCTGCTAGAACTGAACGTTATCGAAGAATCCAACTCTCCTTGGTGTAGTCCAATTGTGAGTGTACGCAAACCCGGAAAAATTCGTTTATGCCTTGATTCAAGGAAGTTGAATTCATTGACAAAAAAGATTCATACCCTTTACCTCATATTGGAGGGTTATTGAGCAGGTTAAACGATACGGTTTACATTAGTGGCATAGATTTGAAAGATGCCTTCTTTCAAATTAAACTAACCGAAAGTTCTAAGGAAAAAACTGCATTCGCCGTGCCTGGTAAACCACTCTACCAATATAGAGTTATGCCCTTTGGGCTCTGTAACGGTCCACAAACTTTGAGTAGATTGATGGACAGAGTAATTCCCTCCCGGCTTCGTGATAATGTATTCATTTATCTCGACGACCTTTTGGTTTGCACTTTTACTTTCGAACGCCACTTAGATTTATTAAGTCAAGTAGCTAATTGTTTACGAGATGCCCAGCTCACGATTAATGTTTCTAAAAGTAAGTTCTGCCAAAGGGAGATAAAGTACCTGGGGTACCGTATTGGTATGGGTTGTTTAAGGGTAGATCCCGATAAAATCTCAGCCATTACAAAATTTCCACTCCCGAAATCTCCCCGCCAAGTGCGACGTTTCATCGGTATGGCTAATTGGTACCGCGCATTTATTACCAACTTTTCAGACTTAGCAGGTCCACTTACAGATTACCTTCGAAAAACAGGAAAAGCCTTTGCTCTCACACCAGAAGCTATCACATCTTTCGAAAAACTTAAAGTTGCTCTTTCCAGTGCTCCTGTGCTAGCTCAACCTGACTTTTCTAAGGAGTTTGTTATTCAGTGTGACGCTTCCAAAGTTGGAGTAGGTGGAGTATTGTATCAGTTTGATGATGATGGCAATGAAAAGCCCCTAGCTTTTGTTTCACAAAAACTAAACAAAGCACAAAAGAATTATACCGTGACAGAACTTGAGTGTATGGCCGCTATAATCTCTGTTCGTCGATTTAGACCATATATTGAAGGGTTACCCTTCCGTATTATTACAGACCATTCGAGTCTCAAATGGTTGATGACACAGAAAGGATTAACCAATAGGCTGGCAAGATGGAGCTTAGAGCTGCAAGGGTATGATTTTAAAATGGAACACCGGAAGGGGTCGCTTAATACTGTTCCAGATGCGCTTTCTCGTTTTGATGTAGACGAGCTAAACTTAAATAACATTTCTCCTGAGATTGATTTAAAATCTGGTGAATTTGATAGTCCTGACTACCTTGAAGTCAGAAACACCATTAGGAAAAATAAAGATCATCTACCAGATCTTCGTCTGCTCGATAAACATGTCTATAAGAGGGTAAAATTTCGTCAAGGTATAGATAATGACGAAGAAAGTTTATGGAGATTGTGGTTGCCTCAGGCTTTAGCCCAGTCAGTTATAAGATCAACTCATGATTCCGGATGCCATGGTGGATTTGTCAAAACCCTGTCCAGAGTTCGTCAAAAATATTTCTGGCCTTCGATGGCAAACGATATTAGGAATAATATTAACCAGTGCGATGATTGTAAGACTATGAAAGCCTCTAATCAAATTTTAAAGCCACCCATGGGAGTGCAATTTCAAACAGTTCGTCCATTTCAGCGATTATACATCGATTTCTTAGGTCCGTATCCTCGCTCGAAATCCGGTAACGCACATTTACTAATTGTATTGAACCATTTTACAAAATTCATGTTCCTTCATCCAATGCGTCATGCTACTTCCATAAACGTTATAGATTTTTTGCAAAATTGTGTTTTCAATACTTTTGGTGTCCCTCAATTTCTCCACAGTGATAACGCCAAGAATTTCGTGTCAAAGGAAATGCAAGACTTTCTGTCATCACATGGAGTTGAGCACATTAAGACGGGCCTATATTCGCCCCAAGCGAACTGCTCGGAGCAAGTTAATCGTGAAATCATCTCCAAACTTCGTTTTTATCTAAAACAAGATTCTGACCATTGTGGGTGGGATAAGTGTATTCCTAAAGTACTTTCTGTTTTGCGTAGCGATTATCATACTTCAATAAATTGCTCTCCATACTACGCAGTTTTTGGGCAAAACATGATACTCCATGGTTTTTCATATGCCCTGCTGGAAAAACTAACACTCCTTCAAGATGATATTCAAATAACTAATGGCGATAAATGTACTCAAATTCGGGAAAGAATTCAAAAAAATCTTAAGATCGCACACCAAAAAGCTGAAAAGGTTTACAATACTCGTGCTAGGCCAATAAGTTATAAAGTAGGCCAAGAGGTTTTTTACAAAAGTCACCATCTGAGCAATTTTAAAAAAGGGATTGTTGCCAAATTCATGCCTAAGTTCGTAAAGTGTCGAATTCGTAATAAAGTTGGAAACTCTCTTTACGATGTAGAGGATTTGCAAGGAAATTATATAGGAAGATACCATGCCAATAACATTCGGCCGTAAAATTCAATGAAGCAAGTTCTTGTTGTTTGATTATTGCCCGGCTTTTCGTGGGTCGTGCCACACGTTCTAGTAATGAAAGAAGCTTTATTGACATTGGGAAATATCCTTGTTCCTGTTCTTCCATTTGATATAAAATCAATGGATGAAGCAGTTGTGTAACAGATTTTTATTGTGTTCTGGCAACATACCTGCTGCAACCTACCAAATAAGCTTTGACAGCTGTGCAATTCCATTTCATTCGCCACAGTTGGCAATATGGATGGTAGAATAAATTTTGACAGCTTGCTATTGCATCAGCAAATTCTGATTGGCTGATTAAGGAAAAGGGGAGAACATTTTGATTTTTATTCAGATGGGTGGGATGTCATACGTGTCATTGTATGGAGAACTCAGTTGCCTGTTCTGTTTCTTGTGGTGTGGGCACGCGTCGTCCGTCGCTGGTTTCTAATTTGTTGGAAAATCGATAATTGTTTTAGAATAAGATCATCAGAGCCTCTCCCAAATGCTTTTACGCCTGTGTGCAAGATTTTTTACGCTGAAGTTTTTTCTGAAATAGCCAGGAATTGGACGATTTTCGTAACATGAATTTAAAATTGCTGTTTAATTTGCAAAAAAAACAAAAAAGAACTCATTTGTTAAAGTTTAACTTGAGTAAAGAATTTAAAAAGTTATTAAAAGAAAAACAATATTGTGAGGTTCTACCCTGGGAACATAATTTAAAAACAAAATTACGGTTCGGATTTAAAGCAAAATTTATCCATATACAATAAAACAACCTGATCGGATTATTTAAACGCAAAAGATTTAACAATAAAACCAGGATGAGTTTAAGATGTGCTGTACTCCTGATGAAATTTAAAACTAAAATTGTGACAGTTTATTATGACCAATTCAAAAGAAAAAGCGTGTATACATAATTCCGCTTTAAATAAATGAAAAACTAAGATTAAAATAAACTCTTAATAAAGTCAGAGAACATTTTATTTTTTTTAAAAAAACAAAAAGCCTTTACATATGCCGAAGTAAAGAAGAAGGAAAAGCTACATAATACGCTGATTTTTGATGAAAAGCAGTTAAATAATAGATATGTAAGTTACATCGCAAAAAAAAAAGAAAATTATAATTATATGCAATAACTATTATTTAGAATTCTAACCAGTAGGTCTACAATTTTGTCAGTTTAATAATACCCAAATATTAATATTGTTTAATATCAATCTGCTCACTTACGTTAATATAATCAACCGAAAATAAAAATGTACAATACTTT
The DNA here is from genome assembly GCA_949775025.1 of Tricholauxania praeusta. NCBI lineage: Eukaryota > Metazoa > Arthropoda > Insecta > Diptera > Lauxaniidae > Tricholauxania > Tricholauxania praeusta. The sequence goes on along the minus strand of OX459030.1, from coordinate 63,762,564 downwards.
GATTGTAAGTTTATAATTTAGTCATTAAATGTGAATTAAAATGAACCACTGATTTTTTTTTAAACTGAGGAACAGAGATGAGCGGAAGTGTAAGTATGCTTACGCAGTGAGAAAAATTTTATAGATTTAGAAAGTTTACAGATCTTTTTCTTTGCTTCTCATTTGAAAGGCTCTTATTTTCGGGGTTTATTATGGCATGAGTCAATTTCTTTTTTTTATGCTTGCGCGTTATCGTGATGGTAGGTGAAAGAACCACACCCATTCAGACCTGAGCTAGTCGAGGAAAACATGCCGACGACACTTACCATCCGAAAATTTTTCGTTCTTACTATTTTTGAACTAATTTTTATAAGCAGCGCGTAACATAAATGGCGCCCAACGGGATGGACAACTATTGATATGATCGTGTATCAATTGTTTTCTCCAATTACAAAGTAAATATTTTGAATCGTAACAAAAATCTAAATTTGGTTGCTTATTGTTCAGTTATGAGTCTTGTATTATAAGGGAAAACCCTTTTCAATTTAACGCCATGATTGATTTCATTAAGTAATTTATATTGCATAACCTTTTCTCTCTTAACATCTCGTTCACTAAAATTGATTTTTGAGATCTGTAAGTCCATAGTTAACAGGTTTGGAACTTGTTTCTTTAGTCGCGACAGTTTTGATGTCATATTTGATGAATAAGGTCAATTTACTATATTTCAGTCCGAATAAATTGCTTAACGAAAGCGAATTATATTGTTGCGGAATACGGTTTTTTGGTTCTAGTCTACTCAAAGAAAATATACATATTACATTGAGGTGGAAAAGGTTATATCATTTAAAGAAAAAAAAAAAAAAAAAAACATACGTATGTTTGATCTATAAGAGTCGTTTTAGCATTGACCAAATGTGCTCTAATTTGCCTTATGCAGACATAGTCATAGTCAGCGAATACTTTATTAAAAAGTTTCACTTAGCGTGATTAGTTTTTTTTTATCACTGTTTATATGGGTGTACATACACGGATGCAAGTCGAAGTTCCTCAAGCACTTGTTCTATATATTTCGAAAAAAAAAAAAAATATTTTGAAAAAAAAAAACTTTAGATAAGTCTATTTTATATTTATATAACTTTAAAAATTTCAAATTTGATCTACAGTACATTTCAAACTTGCACAATATTAAGTTTTGAATAGCATTAAATTTTAAACTTAATTAACCCTAAATTTCAAACTGTAACAACATTAAGTTAAAACTTGAAAAACATTTCAAATTGGATTTACATTACATTTCAAATTTGCACAATATTAAGTTTTGAATAACATTAAATTTTAAACTTGATTTACACTAAAATTCAAACTTTAACAACATTAAGAAAAATTTGAAAAACATTACATATTCTTACCTATTAAATAGAAAAAAAAAAAAAAAAAAAATTTTTGCATAGAGGTGTTTAGCTATTCTCTTTTAATCACTATGGAAACGCGTTCTAATTCTCGTGGTTATTCCTCCAATCACGGTTTGAATACCTCAAGAGGTAGGGGCAGGCAAACTCATAGTGTCTCATACGTGTCTACAAATTCAACCACGCAGTCGAATCCACCTCAACGTGGAAGTGTAGTGCACTCACCACAAAATCTGGGTGGGCCACCACAACCAACCGTAAACGTTTCGGTTCAGGCATCATCTTTGCTTCCCGTGAATACAAGTGCTACTACTAGCTCTAACATTTCTGAACTTTCCACTGCACAACCGCATGATTTAAACCTAAATCCGTCGACTAGTCTTAACGTCAGACAGAGAGAAGAAGCTCAGTTAAACTCTGATCCACTTACAGCAAACTTGTTGGAAAACTCGTTTCCGAACATAAATCAAGCTTCACTTGAGCCAACAGGGTTTAGAACAAACCACGTTTCATCAGGCTTACACTCATTTATGGCTTCGGGGTCCAATAATAACTTGCTAGCTTGAAATCCACCAGAAGCATCTGAAAATGTCGCTTCTATCGATTCATTGGTAGCCTTACTGCAAAGGACTATTAGAACCACTCAGGAAGAGTTCAGGGCAGAGTTGATAGATATGAGGAACATAATTTCAAATATTTCCTTTCAACAAGCTTCTGGAGTTAACAATGTGGGCGTTTCGCCTCAAAATGTGCAGAGTGCTGCAACTGTCGCCATGCCATAATCGTGGTCAGCCCCAGTTGGGGGAGGTTGCTCGGTAAAACTTAAAGACTGGAACGTAAAATTCGATGGAACTGGTAGTGTTTCCGATTTTTTGTTTAAAATTGGCACCTTGCGTCAAAGATATAACTGCAGTGACGATCATATATTGTCAAACTTTCACATTTTTCTTAGCGGAAAAGCAGAAATTTGGTTCTGGTTATTTTTAAAGCAAAATCCTCAAGCTACTTATCCATTCTTATGTTTTTCAATCAAAAAACAGTTTGGTACATTGGAATCGGATCATGATGTCATGATGCAAATTTCTCTTCGGACACAAGCTCCTAAAGAAAGCTATGATGAATTCCATACCGCTATAGTTAGCATGAATGCGCGCATGAGAGACCCAATTGCCGAAAGATCATTAATAGACATCATAAAGAAAAATGTTAATTCTAATCTCCGATTTATGCTTTTCAACTCTGAACCCATAGACGTTCAAGAACTGAGGGACATAGCAAGAAAGGCTGAGAAGTAAGAGCCAGACGCCAGTTGTTGGTCAGAGAAGACAGGTTAACGAGATTGATTGCTTTGCACCCTGGTGCGCAAATTTACCTGACAATGAAAGTGAATTTGTTAATGACCCTCAAATCGAAGCTTTACAAATCTCGCATCGCACAGTTAGACCAGACTATTCCAAAATTAAGTGCTGGAATTGTCTTGCATTTGGGCATTCATATATTTATTGTGCAGAAGAAACTAGAAATATCTTCTGTTTCAAATGTGGTCAGAGAGGGGTAACAACTCCCAAGTGTACCAATCATAATTTGGGAAACTCCAAACGAAGCGAGAAGGCCATCGGGGACTTTCGTGTTCTAAATCCTTCCCCGAGTTCATAAACGATCGTATGAGGAGTTTTTCACCGGAAAATGAATTAATATGCGATCACTCGGATAGTTTTCCAAACAACTCAGTTTTACAGAACTCTATCTTATCCTTATCTTCATGTTTTTTAACGAAAAAGATTACTAAATGCAGGTTACGTTATCATCAAAGAAAGTTTTTTCGTAGACTGATTGAATCTTCATGCTTAGTGGAACAGGCTGATGGCAGGCCTTTTGCTCAAATTAAATTATTAAGTGAACCTATATATGGCCTTTTAGACTCTGGTGCCAGTGTATCAGTTCTCGGTAAAAATTGCTTACCGTTACTTGAACGACACAATATCACGATAAAGCCTTTTTCGTCATTCATTGCTACTGCTGACGGTTCTAAAAATAAAATTTTGGGCCATTGTTCCATACCTGTTACTTATAAGGGGGTAACCAAAAATGTGAGTTTTTATATAGTGCCTTCATTGTCGCAAGAGGTATATCTTGGCATTGATTTTTGGCGCTTGTTTTCAATAGCTCCTGATCTAATTCCACAGATTGACAGTATACAACTTGAAATTGATGATAGCAAAGAGGACATATATTTCCATGAATTGACACCTGAAAACAAACTTTTACTTGACGCTGTTATAGGTAAATTTCCATCATTTGAAAAAAGCGGTCTTGGATGCACTAATTTGTTGGAGCATAATATAGACACAGGGGATTCTGTACCTATAAAATCCAGGCATTATCCACTTTCGCCTCCAAGACAGGCAGAAATTTATCAAGAACTTGATCGCCTGCTAGAACTGAACGTTATCGAAGAATCCAACTCTCCTTGGTGTAGTCCAATTGTGAGTGTACGCAAACCCGGAAAAATTCGTTTATGCCTTGATTCAAGGAAGTTGAATTCATTGACAAAAAAAGATTCATACCCTTTACCTCATATTGGAGGGTTATTGAGCAGGTTAAACGATACGGTTTACATTAGTGGCATAGATTTGAAAGATGCCTTCTTTCAAATTAAACTAACCGAAAGTTCTAAGGAAAAAACTGCATTCGCCGTGCCTGGTAAACCACTCTACCAATATAGAGTTATGCCCTTTGGGCTCTGTAACGGTCCACAAACTATGAGTAGATTGATGGACAGAGTAATTCCCTCCCGGCTTCGTGATAATGTATTCATTTATCTCGACGACCTTTTGGTTTGCACTTTTACTTTCGAACGCCACTTAGATTTATTAAGTCAAGTAGCTAATTGTTTACGAGATGCCCAGCTCACGATTAATGTTTCTAAAAGTAAGTTCTGCCAAAGGGAGATAAAGTACCTGGGGTACCGTATTGGTATGGGTTGTTTAAGGGTAGATCCCGATAAAATCTCAGCCATTACAAAATTTCCACTCCCGAAATCTCCCCGCCAAGTGCGACGTTTCATCGGTATGGCTAATTGGTACCGCGCATTTATTACCAACTTTTCAGACTTAGCAGGTCCACTTACAGATTACCTTCGAAAAACAGGAAAAGCCTTTGCTCTCACACCAGAAGCTATCACATCTTTCGAAAAACTTAAAGTTGCTCTTTCCAGTGCTCCTGTGCTAGCTCAACCTGACTTTTCTAAGGAGTTTGTTATTCAGTGTGACGCTTCCAAAGTTGGAGTAGGTGGAGTATTGTATCAGTTTGATGATGATGGCAATGAAAAGCCCCTAGCTTTTGTTTCACAAAAACTAAACAAAGCACAAAAGAATTATACCGTGACAGAACTTGAGTGTATGGCCGCTATAATCTCTGTTCGTCGATTTAGACCATATATTGAAGGGTTACCCTTCCGTATTATTACAGACCATTCGAGTCTCAAATGGTTGATGACACAGAAAGGATTAACCAATAGGCTGGCAAGATGGAGCTTAGAGCTGCAAGGGTATGATTTTAAAATGGAACACCGGAAGGGGTCGCTTAATACTGTTCCAGATGCGCTTTCTCGTTTTGATGTAGACGAGCTAAACTTAAATAACATTTCTCCTGAGATTGATTTAAAATCTGGTGAATTTGATAGTCCTGACTACCTTGAAGTCAGAAACACCATTAGGAAAAATAAAGATCATCTACCAGATCTTCGTCTGCTCGATAAACATGTCTATAAGAGGGTAAAATTTCGTCAAGGTATAGATAATGACGAAGAAAGTTTATGGAGATTGTGGTTGCCTCAGGCTTTAGCCCAGTCAGTTATAAGATCAACTCATGATTCCGGATGCCATGGTGGATTTGTCAAAACCCTGTCCAGAGTTCGTCAAAAATATTTCTGGCCTTCGATGGCAAACGATATTAGGAATTATATTAACCAGTGCGATGATTGTAAGACTATGAAAGCCTCTAATCAAATTTTAAAGCCACCCATGGGAGTGCAATTTCAAACAGTTCGTCCATTTCAGCGATTATACATCGATTTCTTAGGTCCGTATCCTCGCTCGAAATCCGGTAACGCACATTTACTAATTGTATTGGACCATTTTACAAAATTCATGTTCCTTCATCCAATGCGTCATGCTACTTCCATAAACGTTATAGATTTTTTGCAAAATTGTGTTTTCAATACTTTTGGTGTCCCTCAATTTCTCCACAGTGATAACGCCAAGAATTTCGTGTCAAAGGAAATGCAAGACTTTCTGTCATCACATGGAGTTGAGCACATTAAGACGGGCCTATATTCGCCCCAAGCGAACTGCTCGGAGCAAGTTAATCGTGAAATCATCTCCAAACTTCGTTTTTATCTAAAACAAGATTCTGACCATTGTGGGTGGGATAAGTGTATTCCTAAAGTACTTTCTGTTTTGCGTAGCGATTATCATACTTCAATAAATTGCTCTCCATACTACGCAGTTTTTGGGCAAAACATGATACTCCATGGTTTTTCATATGCCCTGCTGGAAAAACTAACACTCCTTCAAGATGATATTCAAATAACTAATGGCGATAAATGTACTCAAATTCGGGAAAGAATTCAAAAAAATCTTAAGATCGCACACCAAAAAGCTGAAAAGGTTTACAATACTCGTGCTAGGCCAATAAGTTATAAAGTAGGCCAAGAGGTTTTTTACAAAAGTCACCATCTGAGCAATTTTAAAAAAGGGATTGTTGCCAAATTCATGCCTAAGTTCGTAAAGTATCGAATTCGTAATAAAGTTGGAAACTCTCTTTACGATGTAGAGGATTTGTAAGGAAATTATATAGGAAGATACCATGCCAATAACATTCGGCCGTAAAATTCAATGAAGCAAGTTCTTGTTGTTTGATTATTGCCCGGCTTTTCGTGGGTCGTGCCACACGTTCTAGTAATGAAAGAAGCTTTATTGACATTGGGAAATATCCTTGTTCCTGTTCTTCCATTTGATATAAAATCAATGGATGAAGCAGTTGTGTAACAGATTTTTATTGTGTTCTGGCAACATACCTGCTGCAACCTACCAAATAAGCTTTGACAGCTGTGCAATTCCATTTCATTCGCCACAGTTGGCAATATGGATGGTAGAATAAATTTTGACAGCTTGCTATTGCATCAGCAAATTCTGATTGGCTGATTAAGGAAAAGGGGAGAACATTTTGATTTTTATTCAGATGAGTGGGATGTCATACGTGTCATTGTAGGGAGAACTCAGTTGCCTGTTCTGTTTCTTGTGGTGTGGGCACGCGTCGTCCGTCGCTGGTTTCTAATTTGTTGGAAAATCGATAATTGTTTTAGAATAAGATCATCAGAGCCTCTCCCAAATGCTTTTACGCCTGTGTGCAAGATTTTTTACGCTGAAGTTTTTTCTGAAATAGCCAGGAATTGGACGATTTTCGTAACATGAATTTAAAATTGTTGTTTAATTTGCAAAAAAAACAAAAAAGAACTCATTTGTTAAAGTTTAACTTGAGTAAAGAATTTAAAAAGTTATTAAAAGAAAAACAATATTGTGAGGTTCTACCCTGGGAACATAATTTAAAAACAAAATTACGGTTCGGATTTAAAGCAAAATTTATCCATATACAATAAAACAACCTGATCGGATTATTTAAACGCAAAAGATTTAACAATAAAACCAGGATGAGTTTAAGATGTGCTGTACTCCTGATGAAATTTAAAACTAAAATTGTGACAGTTTATTATGACCAATTCAAAAGAAAAAGCGTGTATACATAATTCCGCTTTAAATAAATGAAAAACTGAGATTAAAATAAACTCTTGATAAAGTCAGAGAACATTTTATTTTTTTTAAAAAAACAAAAAGCCTTTACATATGCCGAAGTAAAGAAGAAGGAAAAGCTACATAATACGCTGATTTTTGATGAAAAGCAGTTAAATAATAGATATGTAAGTTACATCGCAAAAAAAAAAGAAAATTATAATTATATGCAATAACTATTATTTAGAATTCTAACCAGTAGGTCTACAATTTTGTCAGTTTAATAATACCAAATATTAATATTGTTTAATATCAATCTGCTCACTTACGTTAATATAATCAACCGAAAATAAAAATGTACAATACTTTGATTGTAAGTTTATAATTTAGTCATTAAATGTGAATTAAAATGAACCACTGATTTTTTTTTAAACTGAGGAACAGAGATGAGCGGAAGTGTAAGTATGCTTACGCAGTGAGAAAAATTTTATAGATTTAGAAAGTTTACAGATCTTTTTCTTTGCTTCTCATTTGAAAGGCTCTTATTTTCGGGGTTTATTATGGCATGAGTCAATTTCTTTTTTTTATGCTTGCGCGTTATCGTGATGGTAGGTGAAAGAACCACACCCATTCAGACCTGAGCTAGTCGAGGAAAACATGCCGACGACACTTACCATCCGAAAATTTTTCGTTCTTACTATTTTTGAACTAATTTTTATAAGCAGCGCGTAACACTCTTCTTTTTGGAAAAATATTCGTTCAATTGGGTTAAACAAGAACATTAATGTCTCTTTAGCAAGCTGTAGTCTGATTGTCCTACATTATCTTAAGTAAAACACTTCGCGCTTTGTAGTTCAGTGTGCGTTTATTTTGTATGCTAGTTACTAATCAACTAACTCTACTTTACTAACTCCATAACTTACATGCTAGTTTAGTACATATTACTAAGAGTACTTATTCAACATAGCGGATTTATTTTGCTTAAGAATATACAGGGGAGAGCGCATATCGATCGCCACAATACTCCCCCTTAAGGAAAAAAATAAAGGGGCTATTTAGTTCGATGTACAAATATGAAATTCAATTATGCAACTTAAAATATTTTATTGATATGTAAATGTGTATATGTATATGAGAAAATGAAAATTAAGGAAAATGAACATGGCTTGTTAACAATGTGATGAAATTTTATTTCATATTTTCATAACATTTTATGTGCGTATGTTATGCTTTCTTAACATTATTATGATATAGTAAATTAACTTTAAAGCTATTTACTAATAAATTGTATGTTATTAGTTACATATTTCGCATTTAAAAATATTGTGCACTAGTTTTGAGTTTATTAGCTGCTATAATTGGAAAGATATTTGTTTTTTTGGTTTGGAACGTGTTACAATTTGATCTTTTGTTATAAAAGCTGGTTTTAGTCTATCGGTACTTATTGTTTCATGACTACCAGCTTTGTCTATAACAAAGTGTTTTTCTGACCTTGTAATAACTTCGAAAGGTCCTAAATATGGATGTTTTAAGCTGCCTTTCTTGATTTCTTTCCGTAAGAAAACATATTTACAATCTTTTAGAGTTTTTGGTACATAAATATACTTTTGTGTACGCTTGCGAGTGGCATTTGGTCGAAAATGAGCTATTGCTTCGTGTAAATCTCTAACTATAGTCAAGTGTAACAAAAAGTTTTTATTCGAGTCGTGCGCGATTAGTTCACCTGGTAATCGTAAAGATTGGCCGTATAACAAATTTACGGGAGTTACCCCTAAATCGTCAATAATTGTTGAACGAATGCCCAAGACTTTCCATGGCAAGTTGTTGAACCAATTTTCCTTGCTTTCGTGAGATCGTAAGGACTCTTTTAACTGTCTATGAAATCGCTCGACTAAGCCGTTAGATTGAGGAATCATTTTCTACGGATTTATTTAGCCCTGAAATCAACTATTTTGAATTTATGGATATCGATCCTTTAGTTTCGGTTAATGAGAATCTTTCTCTCCTGACCTCATAGAGAAATATATTTCATCTGTTGATGATGAGTTCAACTCCGGGCCGGATGGTATTCCTGCGAGTGTTAGTAAATTGCAGCTCTGTGCTGAGTCAGCCCCTCAGTATTTTATTTAATAGTTCAATTCAAGAAAGCTATTTTCCAAAATTTTGGAAAAATGCATACATTAGCCCCATTTTCAAGAAGTGGTGTAAAAATGATGTTTCAAACTACAGGCCCGTGGCTAAGTTATCATCAACACCAAACATTTTTTAACATATTATATACGATCAGGTTAAAGTGTGTTGTAGTGAAGTCATAACAACTCGTCAGCATGGTTTTGTTAATGGCAGATCTACAGTTTCCAACCTCCTTGATTTCACTTCTTTTGCATAAAGCTCTTTAGACTCTGGTGGTCAAATTGACTGCATTTACACTGACTTCAGTAAAACATTTGACAAATTACTACATAATTTGATTTTGTTTAAGTTAAAGAAGCTTGGATTTCCCTTAAGTATTGTCAGCTGGATTGATTCTTATTTATCTGATCGCACGTATCAAATAAAATTTAGGAGAGTGTTTTCCTCCCCATTTAGCGCGACGTCATGTGTTCCACAAGGAAGCCACCTGGGGCCGCTCCTGTCTATTTTAGCAATTAATGACGTTACACATGTTATTAAAAACTCCCATCTGTTAGTATATGCAGATAACATGAAAATTTACAGGAACGTAAAAGGGGTTGGTGACATTTCTCCACTTCAGTCTGACTTGAAATCCTTTTAAGTTTGGTGTTCTAAGAATAACTTACACCTTAATCCGGATAAATGTTAAGCTATGATTTTTACCAGGAAGAAAACCATTGTGGAATTTGATTATAAATTAAAGGATGAAAATATTTGTCGCGTCGATACAGTCAAAGACCTAGGTATACATTTTGATAGTAAGTTGACTTTTAATGAGCATATTAATCAAATTTGTAAAAAATCCTCATCTCTGCTTGGCTTTATTAAGAGGTGGGCAAAAGAATTTAATAGCCCTTTAGTAACGGTGACTTTATATAATACAATAGTGCGCCCTCACTTAGAGTACGCCAGCCAAGTATGGTCACCATTTTATAATATTCATATAAATAGAATTGAAAGAATTTAAAAAAATTTTATTCGTTTTGCTCTCAATGGCTTAAATTGGATTGACCCTTTAAACCTTCCTCCTTATGAGGATCGTTTGAAGTTACTACATATGCAGTCTTTGAGCTCGCGTAGAAAAATTGCGGATATACTTTATCTGCATCAACTTGTAACTGGGTCTCTTGCTGCACCAGGGTTTCTTAACTATATACATTTTAATAGTAATCGGAGGAGTACTCATAACTCTTATCGGTTATTTTACCAACCGGTTAGTAGAACTAAGTATATGGCTACAGCTCCTTTTAATCGCATGACAACTCTTATTATTAATTGCGAAGTTTATAACATTAGCTTGTCAAAATGTCAACTCAAGCTTAGACTGAAAACTAACTGTAGCTAAATTTGTAGCTTAATGGTGGTGTGTATTTTTCGTTTGTGTTGTCCGAGCCCCACAGTATGCTGGGTAAATTTTTTTTAACATTTATGCCTTGGACCACGTAAATTTATACATATTGAGGCGCCCGGTTTCAAAACCTGCCAAGTCCAAAAAAATAAAATTTTGAGATATTCTATAAAAATCTAGACCATACTTTATCTTTCTACAATGGTTTTAGATTAAAAAAAAATGTTTGACACAAATATTACACTTTTTGATTTATTATTGATTCATGGGTTTCAAAACCGGTCAAGTCCATGAACTTGCATTCAAAACCAATCCAACGCCTTGGAATCAAAACCGGCAAAGTCCAGTACATTGTTATCAAATCCGGCCAAGTCCACTTTTTTTCCAATGCCTTGGAATCAAAACCGGCCAAATCCAGTACATTGGAATCAAAACCGGCTAAGTCCAAAATTGTTTTCTCAAAAACATTCGCAAATAAAACTTTAAATATCTGATCTGACGTACCTTGAGTAAAAAATGTTATAAGCTATCATGTGTGAAATACTTTTTAATTTTTCAATGAACATACTTAGTTTTTCGTTGTTTTCCCAAAAGTATGAAATATGGACTTGGCCGGTTTTGAAACTGGGCGCCTCATATAATTATTTTAATATCTATATGTCTATGTTTACATGGTGTGAGTGGGTATGTTGAGAAAGTGCGATAAAGCTAAGAAAAAAATATAAAATAAATAACAAATTAATGTGCATGATAATTTTTTCTATTCCATTATTTATTGAATAAGCTTTTTACTTAGTATAAAGCTTCAATGCTAATTAGCTAAGAAGGCTATAATAGCTGTAGTAGATAAACATTCTCACACCAAATTTTAGTACAATTGCTCACATATTTTGATAAATATCCCACTTAAGATATTTTACTTGTATTGGAGGTGCCACTCTCATTGTTGCTATTTTTGCAGCTTTTGTTACAGTGTAACCTCAGTCAAGGCAACCCTCGTTAAGTGCAACTTTTCAAACAAATTTTACCTCAATTATTGCAATATATTTGAATATTCTTTGTAGCATTTCCGTTAATTAATCGTTTTAATAATAAATATTGATATTTTATACATTTTTACATATGGACATTAGGGTGGAACAGTTGGGGACCCCACCTCAATCGGTTTAAAATAGGATAAAAAAAAAATTAAAAATTAATTTAAAATTTTTTTCTTTAATCACTACGGACCCTATTTCAAAGTGAATTTTTACCATTCTTATTTGGTTTTTTTTTTTGCGAAATCCAAATGGGACGCTCTCTCAATCGGTTGGAAATAGGGTAAGCAAATTCTTAAAATTAATCTTTAATTTTTATCTTAAGCCCCTTCGGACCCTATTTCAAATTAAATTTGATCTAAGCCACCAATTTTTTGAACTATTTTTTCTTGAGTGGCTTTTAATTTTTAGAAAGAATATATTAAAAAAAGTATCATTTTAATCTTGTTTTTGAGATATAGTATGGAAAGTTGCGGATATAACTTTTCTAAAAATTATATTAAGTTGAAAACTCCTCAACAAATTTTACATATGGACATTTCCGCCAACTGGCCATCCATGAGAGAATAATTAAAAGTTATTATAAAAGCGTTACTATCTGATAATATCTAAGAATAATATTCAAATTTTGTTAATTTAAACACTATACAAGAATTCATTTACTACGGTGAGCAAATCACCTGCAAACTTAGATAAATGCAGTTTCCCATTTTTTTTTTTTGTAATATTGAAGTTTATTTTGCTTTAAATATTTAAGACTGTAAGAGAGGTGATACATGATAATAGTCCTTCCGCAAAATCTGTCTTCCAACATCAATTAGCTTTAAAAAAATGCAAAAACATCAAACCACCCAAGAGTGTTTAAGATTTCTTTAAAAATTGATGATTCAAATTGTGTTCCCTGATCAGTAGTGATTATTGCAGGAACACCGAAACGTGAAACCCAATTACGTAAAAATTTAGAAACAACGGTAGGAGTACTAATATTCCTGATTGGATATGCTTCGGGCCAACCAGTAAATCTATCTTTTATGGTTAAAATATATGTGCACCCATTGGATGGCGGAAGTGGACCAACCAAGTCCATATGTACATGAGAAAATCTACCTTTTGGCACTGCAAAATTTCCGTGTTTAGACTTAGTATGGCGCACTATTTTCGATTTTTGACATGGGATACAGCTTTTTGCCCACATGTTAATGTCTTTATTCATCTTTGGCCAGAAATACTTTGATGTTATAATTTTGCGTGTTGCCTTTATACTTGGATGAGATAAGCAATGGTGGTTATCGAAAGTAGTTCTTCTGAATAATCTGGGTATATAAGGGCGATTTACATCTGTGGTAGTTTCGCACTAGATATGAACACCGTCTTACTTACTTACTTAGATGGCCATAACAACCCGTTGTCAGGTTACGGCCGACCTCATTAGCTCTCGCCATGCGCCTCTGTTTTGCGCGCGCCTTGAACATCGTCTATTGGCATAAAAATCTGTTAAAGAGTTGTAGATGAACTTTCATCAGAAATCAAGGATTGTAACTCATCATCATCTGCCTGCTCTTTAGCAAGATTTTGTGAGTTAATCATGTGGAAATTAATTAGATCGACATGGCATCTTGATGCGACGACATTTTTCAGGCCTTTAATATAGCGTATATCATTGGTAAACTCTGCGATATATTCGAGGTGACGCGTCTGTCTAGGAGTTTTTTCCGTTTTTGAACAATAATGCCTAGTTTTAACATTTCTTTTAATTCCTTTTTAGCAAAAGCCAGTTTTGTTGGATTCAATTTTCTAGCATATGCTGTAGGTAGAGAACCATTAGTAACTATTCGATGTTGAACAGAATGTTTCACAGGTAAACTGAAATCTGGAGGGCCTTCAATGAAGAAAATTCGTCTAGAATTTTTCCGAATTTACCTTGAAAATAGAGTTGGTGAGTCATCACAAAGTATTTTCGATATGCACCCTACTCTGAGTGAAGTAAGATTTCCAACGAGTTTCCTCGTTCGCAAATCAACAGATAAATTGAATTTATACAAAAAATCAGCGCCAATAATTGGGTGATCAATTGCTGCTACGAAAAATGAAAAATGAAAATCTCGTCGGAGATTGAAATCTATGGAAACTCTTTTCATACCGTAGGTTGAAATTTTGCCTCCATTGGCGGCAAGAAGAGTAAAATCAATAGGATCCCGTAGGTTGGGGTAAAAGTTTTGGGGCATAATCGAAATTTCTGCACCCGTATCAATTAAAAAATGTTTTTTTGTTGTTTTGTCTAAGACAAAACAGGCGGCGAGAAATATTTTTGACGCCCGGTGCCGCTGCCGGTGATATGCATTTTTCGGCTGCACTGCCGTATTTCTTATGGTACCAGCATATGGAGTTATTCCTACTACGTGCTCTATAATGCTGTTGTTTTCAACCAGCTGATCGCTCACGTGAACGGTCACGAGATCTATAAAATCCTTCACGTCTTTTATCATGGTCGATTTCCAGACGCAGTATACGTTGTACGTATATTAGAACAATATACCTCTCATCATTATTGCCGTTTAGGCTGGGTCGCGATACACTTGAAATTTACCTGAAAAATCATGAATTCTATCAGCAAGTTTGAAAAGTTCTTCTTGTGTTTGTGAACTCTCGACAGCCATTAAACAAGTTCTAACTGAAGGTGAAAGTTTATTGAGCCATAATTTTTTTAAAAGGGACGGATTTACTATTATAGCCTTCTTAGCTATTTAGCATTGAAGCTTTATACCAAGTAAAAAGCTTATTTAATAAATAATCGAATAGAAAAAATTATCGTGCACATTAATTTGTTATTTATTTTATAATTTTTTCTTAGCTTTATCGCACTTTCTCAAAATACCCACTCACACCATGTAAAAATAGACATATAGATATTAAAATAATTATATGTATAAATTAACGTGGTCCAAGGCATAAATGTTAGAAAAAATATACCCAGCATGCTGTGGGGCTCGGACAACACAAACAAAAAAATACACACCACCATTAAGCTACAAATTTAGCTACAGTTAGTTTTCAGTCTAAGCTTGAGTTGACCTTTTGACAAGCTAATGTTATAAACTTCGCAATTATTAATAAGAGTTGTCATGCGATTAAAAGGAGCTGTAGCCATATAATTAGTTCTACTAATCGGTTGGTAAAATAATTGATAAGAGTTACGAGTACTCCTCCGATTACTATTAAAATGTATATAGTTAAGAAGCTCTGGTGCAGCAAGAGACCCAGTTACAATTTGTTGCAGATAAAGTATATCCGCTATATTTCTACGTGAGCTCAAAGACTGCATATGTAGTAACGTCAAACGATCCTCATAAGGAGGAAGGTTTAAAGGGTCAATCCAATTTAAGCCATTGAGAGCAAACCGAATGAAAATTTAAATTCTTTCAATTCTATTTATATGAATACAGTAAATCCCGCTTAAGTACCTCAACCAAAATGTCAGCTTCTTGAGGTACGTAAGCGGGTTAGGCACTTAAACGGGTCTCGCTTAAGTACCTCAAAGCACTTACCATACCTAAAACTTCTGGTCCAATTGGAAATATTGAAGAACAAGTTTCAATTTTAAATAATTTTATTTACTTAGTACTTACTTATACGTTGGACGTAGCGATGTGCATTTATGTACCTACATTTCGTTATCTTAATATAGAAAGGCCCTATCTAATATTTTTTTCAAAATTGATTTTTTTTGAATATTTTGGTAAGTTACCCATTGATAAAAAAATGTGTGTGCTACGATTGAAAGTAAAGCTACTACTAACACTTCAATACTTTTTTAATAATTTTTATTAAGTTATTTTGTTCTCCTGTAAAGTAACAAAAATGGTAGATAGGTCCTTTCTCTATTAAGGTAACAATATACATATATATATATGAGATCATTCGAAAAAATTAACAAAAAATTAAATGAAGAAGTACATATCTAAATATATAAAAAAATCAGAAATATTTTTTTTTGGACGTTATGAAATTTTTTGCCCGTTTTGAATAAAAGCCACTTGAAAGGGGAAAAACATGGGCAAAATCATAATTGAGACACAAAAAGTTGGGGTACTTAAGCGAGTGAGGTACTTAAGCGGGACGCACTTAAAAGGGGAAATTTGTATGAGATTAGGTGTAAAAACATAGAGTTTTAAAAAGAGTGGGTACTTAAGCGGGATGTGCACTTAAGCGGGGAGGCACTTAAGGTGGATCCACTGTATTATAAAATGGTGACCATACTTGGCTGGCGTACTCTAATTGAGGGCGCACTATTGTATTATATAAAGTCACCGTTACTAAAGGGCTATTAAATTCTTTTGCCCACCTCTTAATGAAGCCAAGCAAAGATGAGGATTTTTTACAAATTTGATTAATATGCTCATTAAACTCAACTTAGTATCAAAATGTATACCTAGGTCTTTGACTACATCGACACGACAAATATTTTTATCTTTTAATTTATAATCAAATTCCACAATAGTTTTCTTCCTGGTAAAAATCATAGCTTGGCATTTATCAGGATTGAGATGTAAGTGATTTGTAGAACACCAAACTGCAAAGGATTTCAAGTCAGACTGAAGTGGAATAGTGTCACCAACCCCTTTTACGTTCCTGTAAATATTCTTGAATTGATCTATTAAATAAAATACTGAGGGGCTGACCCGCCAGGAGTTGAAGTCATCATCAACAAATGAAATATATTTCTCTATAAGGTCAGGAGAGAAAGATATCTCATTAACCGAAACTAAAGGGTCGTTATCCATGTATTCAAAATAGTTGATTTCAGGGCTAAATAAATCCGTAGAAAACGATTAATTAAACAAATTAGCAAACAACCCGGCTATAACTTGTGGGTCGCTAGTGAGCCCATCAACTGTTTTAAACTCAGGCCTTTTAGCTGGCCTCGTTTTTTTTTGGAGTACATCGTTCAGCCATAGTTTTTCTTGAAGCTAAGGCTATCTTGAACTCATAATAAAGGTTGTTCAATTGAAATTCAGATGGTTATTTTTTTTATTTAACTTTATATGTAACATTTC
This sequence comes from Tricholauxania praeusta, assembly GCA_949775025.1. Taxonomy (NCBI): domain Eukaryota; kingdom Metazoa; phylum Arthropoda; class Insecta; order Diptera; family Lauxaniidae; genus Tricholauxania; species Tricholauxania praeusta. The sequence continues at coordinate 63,745,767 of OX459030.1, read as the reverse complement.
ATATTGTTTTTAACTAAAATCCAATTTTAACTATGTCTCCCTTTGAATTTTAATTGTTCCTCCTTGAATATTAATTAAAGATAGTCTAAACTTCGAGAAAAACCATGTTTGAAGAGTCTGCTCCAAAAAAAAAATAAATAAAAAAAAAATCCAAATTGTCATCTTACCTCGACCATGGCTTCGACTTTTTTTTTATTTTTTTTTTTGAAGCAGACTCTTCAAATATGGTTTTTCTTGAAGTTAAGACTATCTTTAATTAATATTCAAGGAGGAACAATTAAAGTTCAAAGGGAGACATAGTTAAAATTGCATATAAGTTAAAAAAAAGAGGAAAGTTACATACAAAGTTAAATAAAAAAAATAGCTATCTGAATTTCAATTGAACAACCTTTATTATGAGTTCAAGATAGCCTTAGCTTCAAGAAAAACTATGGCTGAATGATGTACTTCAAAAAAAAAAAAAAAAAAAGACGAGGCCAGCTAAAAGGCCAAATTTGGCCTGCCTGCAGGGAAACCGGAGGCACAGAGCCATCAATCGCAACATCCACCCGCGGATTGGCAATAACCGAAATTGTCAGAGGATTATTTATAGTGGAGGAAGGAGATGGAAGATTGTTACTAGAGATTATAGCGAGGAAATTGGGAATGGGTGAAGAGGTATTTAGAGTGCAATCCATGGGAGTTTTGTCACGACTGACGGCCGCACCGCCCACCCTCCGCACATTACCCAGATTTTTATTTAATTTCTTTTTAGACTTTCTTTTCTTTTTTAAGGAAATAGCTTGTTTAGGTAAAGTGGAGATCGAAGGAGTGGAAGCAAAAACCATAGCGGCCACGGTAATAGTTTTATTTTGCAAACTAACATCCGGTGAAGTAGCCTCATTAAGGCTTTTTTCAATTTGGGGAGTTAAGTCTAGATAATTGTTAAGAATATCTCTGAAATTATTATTCAGATTGTTAAGATTTTCCCCAAATTGCTTAATTTTTTCGTAAAAGACCTACGGGGAAAGGGGTCTGCAAGATGGACAGTACCATTGTAGGCCCGAATGGACAGAGCATAATAAATCAGTAATAGATTTTGCTAAGTTTGCACAAGAGGCATGAAACACCTGTTCACAGGCACCTGAACAGGAAAACATAGAATTCAATATATTTTGGCTTTTGCACTGATCTCCTAGAGAACAAGCTAACAAATTTTCAGAGGAAAAATAATCCATCTTGAAATCGTAAAAAAAAGAAAGCAATTTAAAATATTTTTAGAGCAGTGCAAAAATAGTTAAAAATCAAGCAAAAAATTCACCCGTTAAGCAGCAACAACAATAGCACAACAGAGTTTAAAGTTAAGCTTAGTACACGTACAAAGCATAAAAGAGAATCAAAAACAAAGCTGTTGCACTGCTTACACTGTTTATGCTTGCAGAAAAAAATATTCACATATGTTTGTATGTATGTTCAAATTAAAAAACAATATTTAATAAACAAAAGCACAGAATCAAAGCAAATTATTACTACTAGCATGCAATTTTACTAGCAACGACACTGTATTAAAACAAGTTTAAAAAATTATTATTTAGCACAATTAACTGACGAAAAATTTATAAACAAATCACGATACACTTAACAACACAACCGACACTGACTAAAGAACGAATTCAACTGAAAGTCAATTTGCAAGAGATTCCATAGCCCTATATAGTTCAGACGGACTTTGATCATCGAGCTCTACACGGTTTAAGAGTGCATCTAACCTGTTTTCTTCACTGTCGCGGTTACGTTCGAGTAGTGCCTTTTTGAGAGATTCATTTTTATCTGAATTTGGAGGATTTAGTAAAATACAAGCTACCGATTCCATTGCTTGAGTGCTAAGCGATGCGACCAGATAATTGTATTTGGTATTTGAGGCAGTTATACCTTTTAGTTGAAATTGTGTTTTAATTTGAATAAACCATAAATCAGGTTGATTCTTCCAAAAATGTGGTAATTTTAATGACATTAAAGAAGTTTGTAAAGTAAACGTGTTTTCCATTTGTGAATCGCCACCAGATGCACCGGCATGTGAATTGTTTCCGTTTGGCATTTCACTTTTAACTACCTTCATGCGAAATTCAAATTTGAAGTTATGATATTTACTTTTTTTTTATATATTTTTTTAATATATGCGCACATAATATGTTATGTAAAATATAGAAATTTGGTGAGAATATAAAAAAATTATTTCATGAAATATGAAATATATATGAAATAATTATTAATACATACATATGAAATCCAATAAAAATATTATAAAATTTTTAAATACAGTAACCAAGTCTGCAATTCACATTCGCAATGCGATGTTCAACGAGAAATTGACTCATGTTATCTTTATACGAACGAGTATATGCTAGTTGAGATGTTACAATGTTGTCAATAAATGTACATTTAAGTATATCACGTTATTTTTTTTTTCTGTTAGCTTGCTGCTGTTAAATGAGACATGCGTTGATTAAACTCGATGTACACATACAGAACTCTGTTATGCTTTTAGAAATGTCCGCAATATGTGTTTTTTTTTCTTTGTTTGCTGCATAACTGTAGGTACGTATAATCGTACGATTTTTATTTCTTTATATATAGTTACTAACTGTATGTTGTTGTTTTTTTTATATAATATTATTAAATTAATTTTATTTAGGATTTGTTTTCCTTAATTTCTTTTGACTTTTACGAATACTTTTTTTTTAATTTTATTCGTGTTTTATTAACCATAAGTTCATGTTTTGTTCTGTAGTTATTATAACATTATTTATTAGAAATTTTAAGCTTTGATGTTTGTTTAAAATTTTGTTGAAAATTTTAATAGTTTATTCACTTTTACTAAGTTAAACGTGAAATTTTTGTATTATAAAAAATTAAAAATTTGTGCGCGCGTCGGGGTCACCAATTGTAGTCTGATTGTCCTACATTATCTTAAGTAAAACACTTCGCGCTTTGTAGTTCAGTGTGCGTTTATTCTTTATGCTAGTTACTAATCAACTAACTCTACTTTACTAACTCGATAACTTACATGCTAGCTAAGTACATATTACTAAGAGTACTTATTTAACATAGCGGATTTATTTTGCTTAAGAATATACAGGGGAGAGCGCATATCGTTCGCCACACAAGCATTAGCTTGGATGATCTTAACGCTTAATTTATTCAGCCAATACAAAATATTAATAATTCAACTTATGATCCGACTTTTTAAGCCATGTGGAAACGACTCTCTCAGGAGTTGATGTATTAAGTATTGGTGAGGCCATTTTGAATATTAAATCGAAGGCAAAAGGATCGGATGACATCTGTCCGGATTTTGTCAAAATACTTCTCCCTGTTATCCTTCATCATATAACTCATATCTTGGATACTATTATAACTACGTCCTTATTTCTCACTCTATGGAAAACAGCAAAAATTCTTCCCTTACCAAAAAATCAATCCGAGTTCCGCCCCATAGCAATACTTCCATTCCTCAGCAAAGCTTTTGAAATTTTAGTCAGTAACCAAATTAAAACTTACCTAAATATCAATAAATTATTGACTAGACATCAGTCAGGGTTTAGGAAAAATCGTAGCACTACAACAGCACTATTGAAAGTTTGTGAAACATTCGATCAGGAATCGACAATAATATGATGGGCTTAATTGTGTTCTTAGATTTTACGAAAGCATTTGATAGCATCAATCACCAGCAGCTTTTATCCAAATTATCCACACAATTCTCGTTTAGCAGCTCCTTATGTAAACTTTTGTCGTCATACCTCAGTGATAGCTTACAATTTGTTCACTTTTGTAATAAAAATTCATCCAATCTGAACGTGCCATTTAGTGTCCCACAAGGTTCAATTTTAGGACCACTATTGTTCATGGCCTACATAAATGATGTTGCGGATTGCTTTACTACTTGTGAACATCACATTTACGCAGATGATATTCAAGTGTACAAGCTTTTTCCAAAGGTTCTCTGTAATCAAGCAAGTATTGATTTTAATGCCGAGTTAGACAAAATTGTTCAATGGTCACATAAAAACGGGCTAAGGCTTAATCCTTTTAAGACTAAAGCTGTGCTCATCAACAGGTGCCGAAATAGAACTGAGCCACCCCTACTCATTTTAAATGATTCTCCAATAGAGTATGTTGATACATTTAAAAACCTGGGAGATGGAACACCCACATTAATAGTGTGGTTTCAAAAATGTATGGTGCACTACGAGGACTTAGCTCTACTTCTAGGTACTTATCAATCGAAGTTAAGCTAAGATTTGTTAAATCATTTATGTTACCTATCATCTTTTATAGTTGCGAATTATTTTCAAACTTTGATCATGAATCCCTCCATAAGCTAACGGTGGCCTTCAGTAGTTGCGCTAGGTTTATTTTCAGTATTGCAAGACATTTCATTTTATACCAAAAAAATCTGTAGACTATTCTTAAGTGATATGTTAAATTTGCGCACATTACTTCTGCTTCATAAGATTATTCGCAATAGGGAGCCAGATTATCTTTTTGATTTTTTACGATTTCTAAAACTTACAATTATTATTAGCTTTATTTGTACTACTTAAAAGAGCAATCTTAACTGTACAATGAATTACTATTATTGAATAAATAAATAAAATAAACTTTAACAAAATGGAAGTTAAAAATTTAGATATTAACTCTATGTTTAAGTGAAAAAATACTTATAACTTGTGTTGTGTTTTTTATAAAAAATAGTTTTTAAAAATAACCATTTTTATACTCAGACTTTTAGTAATTTTTCCCCCTCTTTCCTCCTTCAATTTGTATACCCTACACCGAGGGTACATTTACTTTACTTTGATTTTATTTGGGGGGGGTTTTGGAATTGAAGTTGTGACAAGCCCAAAAAAGAAATCGGGATTATGACCGAAAAAAAGCGAACATAAAGCCCAAAACTGTTTTGGAGACTATGACCATTGGGGTTATGACCGTATACCAAAATACTGTTACAGCCAAATATATTAAAAACAGTAATGACACAGTACCAAATCAGTACTGATACTAACTATACTGATTTGTGGTCATAATCCTTAGAACAATAAAAACTGCAAGGGAAAAATTGCATTTGAAATAAATTTTATGACTATAATTTTGTGAAATGCCGCAAAGCAGTTAGTGTCCTGTGCACGATAATAGTAAAATTCAGTATCTTAGACGTACTCGTATATGACCAGACATATCTCAATAGCCAGGTGTGATAAAAACTAATTAAAGCCACATTTCGAGTCAGCGTCAAAATTACCATAGAAGATGATACAAAAATTTAAACAAAAATCTTAAGAACTGATGTTTCAAGAAAACTCGAATTTTTTAAGAAAAAGGTGATTTTAGTATAGAGAGCCAATGATATGACTTAATCCTTAATCTGAATTTATCATGACTCCAATCTTCCCCCCTTGATCTACCGTTTTATACAGTGCTGAGCTGATTCTAGAGGAAGTTTTTTTAGACTCATATTTCCGAATTGAAATAAATCAAATAGGTACAATTGTTAAATTACCCTATTTTGGCTTTATTAACTAGATAATTTTATTTGTGCCATTCAGCATTTAAATATGATTTCGTACTAGGGGTTGCAATCCCAGGATCCCGGGATCCCGGGATTTGCTCTAAATATAGGCTAAAGTAATCCCGGGATTACAAAGAGACAATCCAGGGATTTTCGGGATTAGAAAAAAATGTTATATTATATACAAAATCTAAATTAACTACAAAATCTGCAAAATAATTGTTTTCAATACATTTGATGTGCATGAAACATTATTGCATCAACCTGCAAAATGCACTTCAATTGTGTCTGAACCTTAAATTGAGTAAAAATATTTTTTTTATTGTAGCAATTTTTTGTTTAAGATTTTCTTATTAAAAATGTCACATAGCAAAAAAATATCTTTTTTAATACTTTGGCTAAATTTAAGAATTTTTTACTAAGTGCGATTTGTATTGAAAATTGACAGTTCATGAGAAAAATGATAAAATGTGAAATTAAGTGTGTTTGTTTACTTTCCCAGTAACAATTATCCAGTAAAGAAATTTTAGAGAGTAAAAAAGTATTTGCTCACAGAGAAAAAAATTTTCATAAAAGTAAACAAACACAATCCAGTAAAAATTCGTACAAACTGACAACTGAAAAAAAATATTTAAGTTTTTCAAAACAATTTGCTTTTTTATTTATGAAAAATATTGATAATTGTCAAAATCATATGTTTTTCTTTTTGAAAAAATTTTATCCAGTAAAAACTAGCAGGCTCTCTCGCAACAAATTGTCACTTTATTCTCTCACTGCCTCTCTCGTTACTGGATATTTTTTGTTAACAAACACAATCCAGTACCTAACAATTGTTACAAATTTGTACAATTTCGTATAAATTTTCAGTTAACAAACAGACCTATTTAGACTAAAATTATTTTTATCAATAACGGAAATACTAAAAATGCAATAGAAAAACAACATAAGCAAAACATATCCTTTTCTTATAATAAAATACAAATCTGCAACAAAAAATATAGGTTTGTCTTCAAAAAAAAAAAAAAAAACCACAGCCGACCTTGATTTGACATTGAAATTTTAACCCATACCTAGACCTACCAAAACTTAAGTTCTAATATATAATCAAACCTTTGTCTGAAGCTTTTTTTCTGAAATGAGCATCTAAAGATTTTGACAACTTAAATGAAGCACACTTATGGGTGCGTCTACTGAGAGCGAGCCATTTGGTGCCACTAAATGCCATCACTGTCACATTTGAATAAGGTGATAAAGTATTGATCAACTACAAAATGTGGTACACGAATTTCTAAATGTAAAAATGAAATTAATAGTTTGGTCATAAGTGCTTAATTATCCTCTATCCTCTCCTTTTAATAGTGGCTATCTTATACTAGTCAAACTTAGAAAATGTGATTTAAATGCATTAACACTCGAAGTGTTTTAAGTCGATTTTTAAGCTATTATTTTTCTATTATTTTACGTTCTTATTCTTCATTGTTACTCTGTGAAATAAAGCAATTTTAATTTTATATAAACAATAGCATAAACTTTTCGTTTTTTTTTTGTAGTTCTGTATGCATTTACTAGAACTATCAATCCCGGGATCCCGGGATTGGAAACTTCGATCCCGAAAATCCCGAAACTCAAAAAAGCTCCGGGACTGCCACCCCTATTTTGAACGTATGAGCGCCGCAATATGCCAATATTATGCGCAGTCTGAAGGTCAGGCCTTATTACCGAAATAATGAAAGCTTTAAATATTGCAGGTTAATCAGTATAAGCCTGAGGCTCCACATATTGCCATAATAAATTACCCAATTGATTTCTTAATTGCAAAACTTCATGTAAGATTTGAGTGAATATAAATTTAAAATTTTAGTGAATTTTTTAAATTTCCAGACTATTTCCTACTTATTCTTGGTGCAATAGAAAATCATACTGAGAAAAATCTATTGTTATTAGAAACAGCGTTCCAAGGATTTCTATCATGAGACTTCGGTAACTATAAGCTTTGCAATTAAATGGGTTTTGGCGGGATTGCATCGGCTGGCGTGGCAGCTCCCATGCTAACAAAAAGTTATAAGCGAGAGAAATTTTGGTTTTTTTAAATATTTTTTGACTGTTTCAACTTTTTTCAACATTTTCCTTTCGACTTTTTTAACCCCTTTCAACTTAATTAAATTAACCAAGATTTTTTCAACTTGACTTTTTCAACCTGTTTAAATTTTTTTCAAATTTTCAACTTCTTTCAACTTTTTTCGAGCTTTCCAACCTCTTCCAACATTTTTTATATTTTGTTGATGTTATTAACCAGCTTATGCAACCTCAATCAACTTTTTTCGACTTCTTCAACCTCATTAAAGTTTTTGGAGATTTTCAACCTCTTTCAACATTTTCAACCTCTTTCAACTTTTTCAGCATTTCATATATTATCGACTTTATCAGCCTTTTTCACCTGTTTCACCTGTTTCAGCCTCCCTCAATTTTTTTCAACATTTCCTCTTTCAATTTATTTGAACGTTTTCAGCCTCATTCAACTTTTTTCAAGTTTTTTAACCTCTCTCAACTGTTTTAAGATTTTTCAACCTGATTCAACATTATCCATATTTTTCGACTCCTTCAGCCTTTTTCACCTGTTTCAAAATTTTTTCATTTTTTTCGATCATTTCCATATTTTTCCAACTTTTCCAACATTTTTCATCTTTTCAACCCATTTCAACATTTTCCATACTTTTTTAACCATATGTATTCTTCATTTAATTTTTTTCAACACATGGCATTATTTTTCGAATTTTTAAACCTCAAAACGATAAACCGAACTATGGTCGGTCTCCTGGTACTATATATTATTTGTAACTAAACAGTTGCCAACAGTGAAAATCAAAATGCAATGAATACGTTCAGACTAGGGGTGGCATCCCGGGATCCCGGGATTTGCTCTAAATATAGGCTAAAGTAATCCCGGGATTACAAAGAGACAAACCCGGGATTTTCGGGATTAGAAAAAAATTTTATATTATATACAAAATCTAAATTAACTACAAAATCTGCAAAATAATTGTACATACATTTGATGTGCATGAAACATTATTGCATCAATCTGCAAAATGCACTTCAATTGTGTCTGAACCTTAAATTGAGTAAAAATATTTTTTTTTTATTGTAGCAATTTTTTGTTTAAGATTTTCTTAAAAAAATGTCACTTAGCAAAAAAAATATTTTTTTAATACTTTGACTAATTGTAAGAATATTTTACTAAGTGCGATTTGTATTGAAAATTGATAGTTCATGAGAAAAATGATAAAATGTGAAATTTAGACTATAATTATTTTTATCACTAACGGAAATACTAAAAATGCAATAGAAAAACAACATAAGCAAAACATATCTATTTCTTATAATAAAATACAAATCTGCAACAAAAAATATAGGTTTGTCTTCAAAAAGAAAAAAACCACAGCCGACTTCGATTTGACATTGAAATTTTGACCCATACTTAGACCTACCAAAACTTAAGTTCTAAGATATAATTAAACTTTTGTCTGAAGCTTTTTTTCTGAAATGAGCATCTAAAGATTTTGAAAACTTAAATGAAGCACACTTTTGGGTGCGTCTACTGAGAGCGAGCCATTCGGTGCCACTAAATGCCATCACTGTCACATTTGAAGAAGGTGATAAAGTATTAATCAAGTAAAAAATGTGGTAAACGAATTTTTAAATGTAAAAATGAAATTGATAGTTTGATTATAATTGCTTGGTTATCCTTTTTAGTGGCTATCTTCTACTAGTCAAAATTAGTAAATGTGATTTAGATGTATTAACACTCGAATGTTCTAAGTCAATTTTTAAGCTATTATTTTTTCTATTATTTTGCGTTCTTATTCTTCATTGTTACGCTGTGAAATAAAGCAATTTTAATTTTATATATACAATAGTATAAACTCCTCGTTTTTTTTTGTAGTTCTGTTTGCATTTACTGGAAGTATCAATCCCGGGATTCCGGGATTGGAAACTTCGATTCCAGAAATCCCGAAATTCAAAAAAAGCTCCGGGATTGCCACCCCTAGTTCAGACAGCGATGAGCGACAGTTCAACAACATACAATTATGATTTTTATGTCAGCGAATGTGCTTTGTTTCCGCATGTAACCGTATGAAAAATATCCCTAAAATATTTTCATATGAGGATTAAAAATTGTTTTTAAAAAACATGACTTTTTTTAGATCTATTTTTAAAAATTATTTTTATAAGCTGCCTGCTCTTTTCACTCAATCACTTTTTATAATGTATTTCTCAAAAAATCGTTTTTACATAGTGTCTATTCTTTACAAAATTGTTTCTATATAGTGTCCGTCATTCCCCCCTAGATACGACACTGGTGCCAGGTATGAAAAAGTATATATTTTCTTGATCAGCGTCACCACCTGAGTTGATTTAGCGACGTCCGTCTGTCTGTCTGTCTGTCCGCCTGTTGAAATCAGGTTTACGGGAAAACCAAGAAAGCTAATTGAATGAAACTTTCACGCACAGGTCTCACCTTCTTGCAGGCATCTTGCTATTGAAAATGGGTGAAATCGGTTTACGGACACGCCTACCGCTCACACTCAATGTATAATTACCCAGGCCCATTTTGAAAAAAGTTGCAGCGATTTTGATGAAACTTGGTGATTTGGTGTACATCTGAACCAAATTAGGATTGTGCTAGGTTTTAAGTTTCCCAAGGTTTCCACAGGGGCGTGGCACATCCCTAAATGTTATCCTTTCTACTACTATATCTTGTAAATCGTTCAAGATATTGTGATGAAATTTGGTAAACGAATACATATCATACATACATAACATATCATACATAATTTTTTTTTTTTTTTGTACAACCAATACATCTTTAAAATTGAAACTAAGTTGAAATCAAATCCAATTATGTTTTGGCAATACATAAACTCGAAACGTAATATAAATGGCTTTCCAACTTGCATGCAATACAGTGGGGATAAAAGTAGTGTAGTGTTGGATACTGAGGGGGCCTAAAGTTAGTTTAGTGTGGGCCTGAAGTTGTGTGTTTTGTTAAGGCGCACACGCCATTTACTTCAGCCGCAAGGCTTTTTAAGGGAATTTCCAGTATAGCCACAAAGGCTAATTTAGCATGTCAGAAAGCCACAAGGCTATTTCAAATTAAAGCAAAACTGTTTGCTTTTAACTCTGAATAAATCCTAATTTTATTTACAAATTCTAAAACTATCTATACAAATTAAACTAGTATTTCTTAACACTATTTTTGCCGTTATTTTACCATAACTCCTCCTCCATTCAATTTCCACGCTGATCGCGCAATTTCAGTTGCGTCAGCATTTCAATATCCAATATGCAAAATTTGGTAAGAGTGAAAGAGTCGCAAATCTAATTTGACTTCAGTCACTTGTTCCCAGCCTTGAAAATACGGCATAAGGGTGTTTTCTTACAATGTGCATTTGGGTTTGCTATTGTTGTTGTGTGTGGTCAGTTTAGGTAGGCTAAGACGTTGCCTTGAATGCACTATGTCAATGACGTGCGGGTGAAACATAATGCTTGCATTTAATTGTTGTTGCTTTTGTTTGTGCGAGTGGCGTTAGTGGCACGAGCACAAAAAAAGGCAAAAGAAAAATGAGAATGACTTGCAGATGCAAGTCGTAAAATCGTACTTTTTATGACTTGACCGAAAAAGTGTCATATGAATTTGTTTATTTTTGATTTCCGTAAATCAAAAATAAAATTTGAATTTGAGTTGCTTTATTTTACTGTGAGGAATGTGGGTTAAGTTAATTTGAAATTAAGTGGAAATCGGTGGGAACGTTTAGTTAATTTGGTTCCCTTGTTATTGGAATTTAGAGAAGGTGTTAGTGGTGGTCATGGTGATTAAGTGGGTTCACTACACCCTAACCCTTAAGCGAAAAATTATATCTGGAGATAATTTTTAAGATGGTGGAGTATTGGCAAAATAATATAAACTGTATTAAAATTGATAAGTTTTAGTCATAATATAAGAGATTAAATTCTAGATATGTATATATTATTTGATTAATGATTAATATTTTTATAACATTAATAGAAAAGTGAAAATGTGAAAAATTAGGAATTTTCTAATTTCCTGCAGAAACCCAGTCGCTAAAAGAGGCCGACGAAATATTTGGTGGAAAACCGATTTTAATATTTTCTGAAATAGAATAAAATTTCCAGCTCGGAAAAGTTTGAAATTTTATGCAAATGAAATAAAAAATAATTGTTAGGAAATTTGGAATAAATATATTTAATGATTCAGCAGGATAGTGGTGATCTTACCAATTTAAGTTGTAGCTGCAAAGTGAACTAGAGGTCACTTTGCCAAAGTTTAGAAGGTTACAAAAATTACATTTTACTTGCACAACTACTAACGAAGAAAAATACGTTAATTGTTATACAAAACAGCTAGCGAAATTTCGGAGTGCAATGAATGTTGCCATCTGGCCTTAACAAAAAGTATTTAATTAATTATATATTAAAATTATATTTTAATGTATGAATTTAATTTCATGAATTATTTAATTTTTATAGAAATTTAATTATGAAAAGTAAATAAAGTTTAGAAGTTACAATATAAATTTTATTATATGATTGGTTAAATATATTTCTTTATAGTAAAATGTATATATTATCATAAGATATGTATACAAAATTAAAATATTAATTGAATAGTTAACTTATTATATGTGTTCCTATATACGGTAAGTAAATATAATTAATTATTTGAAAAAATTTTACACAATTTTAGTAGTTTCGTATGTGTTTTACATTGATATTGGTTTATAATTATTATTTTTGACATTTATTTATTTCATTCTGTGTATTTTTTCAACATATTATTATGAAAGGATTTTAAATTATTGTTTATTTCTATAACGGAATTAACTCCGTTCCTTTCTTTTATTACATATGGACCTTTATATGGACTTTGAGATTTTCTCCTATTTTCGATTTTTATGAGTACCAGATCTCCTATTTTAAGATCTGATGAGCTTACATTTTTGTCATAACTCAGTTTCCGTTTGTTTTTTACCATGTTTATAAGGTTTCTTGCTTTATTTATTGCTGTCCTTAATCTTATTTGTAGTTCGTTTCTATAGTCTTCTAAATTATAATGTTTTGTTTTGTCGCTAGCCAAGTCACTAGGAAGTGAAGGTAGTTTTCCGAAAATTAGTTCAAAGGGTGTGTAATAGTTATCTACGTGTGGGGTTGAGTTGTATGCGAAAGAATAATATGGAATCCATTTGTCCCATTCAAAGTCATCGGCGAAGGATAGTAAGTATTCGTTTAGGGTTCTATGATTTTTCTCGAGTGCACCAATCGTTTCGTGATGGTAGGGGGTTGAAAATATTTGTTCTATTTTAAGCAGTTCTCATATGTTTTTCAGTAGTTCATTTGTGAACTCTGTTCCACGGTCGGATTTTAATTTTTAAATAAGCCAAATTTTAAAATTAATTGTTCTACTAATGTTTGTGCGATTGACCTTGCGTCTTTGGTTTCTATAGGGTGTGCAATAACGAATTTTGTGAGTTCGCACTACATCGTTAATATGTATCGGTATCCGTTTGATATTTTAAGTGGACCTACTGTGTCAATTGATATTGTTTGGAAACTTGTACTCGGTGTGTCCGTTACGGTCATATTTTCTTTTGTGTGTCTCGTATATTTATTGCGAGCACATTTGTCACATTTGTTGACATAGTTTTTTACCATTTGCCGCATATTTTTCCATGTGTAGCGCTGTTTTTCTGATTCCTAAGTGTCCTCCCTGGGGTGAATCATGGAATTCTTTTATTAAATTTTGTTGCATGGTTTTACTTGTTATTTTCTTCGGGGGTTCATATATCAATATATTAAGAGATTTATTGCTCTTTGTTTTCTTCTTTTGCTGCAGCTTATTAAAGCTCGCCGCCCGCCTTGCAGTATGGCTGCAATTAAAATCTATCTATATAAAATTGATTTGAAATTCATAAACTTATGTATAGGATTTGGAAAATTCAGTTTTAATTTTTTCTTAAATAAGGATGAAATATATAAATATAAGTGAGTACAATATTTAATATATATACGTTTGCATTTTTGAAAAATTAATTCTTGAGAGTATATAGTGCGTGTCTTTTTAAATTCATTTTAGGATGGATTACTGTATGGATTTGTAAAAAAAAATTATATAGAAATTAAATAGATATCTATGTTATTACGCTGCGCAGGATCCGGATAGGATATATCCGAATACGGTATTTTGGGCTACTGGAAGACCCCCTGAACTGGAAATGACCCCCGGACGAATTATTTTTTGGTACAAATCAGCACCCAAAACCAAAGATATGGAGGCTGTTCTGTCAAAATCTGGATCTGCCAAAACTATATTGGAAAATTTCTCCTTTATACCGACGTCCAAGGATTTGGACGGTGTCTTAAGGGGAATTCGATTTACGACCTCTAGTGTAGCTTCCATTTTAACATGTGGATCAGAATGCGCCCGGATGATGATGGAGCACACTTTTTTATCACCTATCTCAGTGACTGGTATGCGAAGACTGTTTACCAGATTTGTGGATATGCGACTATGAGTTATACAAGGATCCAGGAGTGATCTTGCATAGTGCATCCGCCCGTCAACTTGTATGCGTATCAATGCAGTTGGAAACAGAGCGACGACATGTTGCGAAATTATGGAGGATACCGTTACAGGCTGTGATGGTTTTGAACTGGATGGTATCAGTGTTTCACTAGTGCACAGGCGTTCATGCATATGTAGCATTGTGTGATGGTCCTGCTTGCAATAGTAGCATCCAAGTTTGCTACGACAGGAGTTCCCTGAGTGCTGATGTGCCAAACAATTGGAACAATATTTATGGAGCAACACCGCACGCATTCGCTGTTCAGTGTTCATCTTCTGAAATTTAGGACATGCTCGGAGTGCATGATATAGATGACAAATACGACACTCAAATTTTTTGGTGACCTTAGCAGGACGGCGCCATACGGAAAGACGTTCCTGGACTGAACTCCGAGGAACATTGTTGTTATTTTTGACGATTCTTGGCATGACGAAACTGAAATGAAATTAAAAGATAAGGATTTTGACTTTTCTGTGTTAAAGGAAAGCTAGTTTCTTGGAAGGAGAACCAGTTTTACTATTGGACGCGTAATTTGACCTCGCTCAGTGATTATATCGGCGACGCGAACTAAATTGTCCTTACCGTAATGGACCTTTGAAACACGACCTTGCCGTCATTCTTGCGGAGGAAGATTTTCGTCGCGTATCACAACAATCGAATTTACTTCTATATTTTCTTGAGGGTTTTTCCATTTATTGCGTTTATGGAGTTCTTTAAGGTACTCGTTTTTCCAACGCGTACAAAAGTGTTGCTGGAGGGCCGTAAGCCTTTGCCATCTCTTAACGATAGAGATAGGCTTTTCATGAATTTATGGCTCAATTGGAGCTAAAAGAGGACCACCAACAAGGAAGTGTCCTGGAGTCAAAGCTGCAAATTCGGTTGGATTCTCAGACATTGGAGAAATTGGTCGAGAATTAAGGCAAGCTTCAATCTTTGATAACAACGTAGAAAGTTCCTCAAATGTGTACTTAAAGGACCCAGCAATTTTTTTGAAATGCGTCTTAAAACTTTTGACGCCAGCTTCCCATAAGCCTCCCATATGGGGGGCACCTGGAGGAATAAAATGCCATTTTAAATTTAGATGACTGAAGTTGGATGCTATGGCGGACCTAGAAACTTGAAAAAATTCCTTTTCTAAAACTTTTGATGCTCCAACAAAAGTTTTCCCGTTGTCCGAATACAGGTGTAAAGGACACCCACGACGCGAAACAAAGCGGTTAAAGGCAGCAAGGAAAGCAGGAGTTGATAGCGTGCTTGTTGCTTTTAGGTGAATGGCTTTTGTGGCAAAGCACACAAAAACGCACACATAACCCTTGGTTATTAAACAAGCTCTGCCGGTATAATTTTTGACATCAAAAGGCCCAGCAAAATCAAGGCCAGTGTGCTCGAATGGGCGAGTCAGAACTGTTCGTTCAGGAGGTAAAGCTCCCATTAGTTGCGTTTGAACATTTTTTCGTTGAAGAATGCAAGCCTTACAATGAAGAATTGTGGTTTTTATAAGGTTTTTAACCTTGGGTATCCAGAATTGCATCCGAATCAATCTTAGCATTAGTTGATTTCCTCCATGCAGCGAGATTTGGTGGGTAAACTGAATGAGCAGACGTGTAAAGGAAGAATTATACGGAAGAATTATTGGATGACGCTCATCATACGTCAGAGAAGGTGAAGAAACTAATCTTCCGCAAACGCGCAGAATTCCATCTGCATCCAGGATAGGGTTCAAATTCAGCAGACTACTGGAAGATGGAATTGGCTGTTTGAGTGACAAGTTTTTGTATTCCGTCGGATACACAACTTTTTGACTTAGAATTATTAAACGATTTTTAACGCTATTTATTTCAGCGCTACTAATATTTTTTGAGTCGTATTTAAAACTATTACGGTGCACCGGATGAGTGCCATGGAAAAATCGAATTATGTACGCAATTACTCGCATTGCTTTTGAAAATGATGAAAAACGATCAAGGATATCATCAAATTTCTGGAAGAAAACAAAATTTGACTTGAACGCCTTTTTCTCAAGATCCGTTTCATGTTTGAAGTTTCTTAAGGAATTTGGCCAATAACTTGGATCATGATTGAGCCATCTCGAGCCATGCCACCAAAGATCGTTGTCGACGAGTTCATGTGGATTGACACCCCGACTTGCAAGGTCTGCTGGATTAGCTTGAGAATTCACATGGAACCAATTTGCTGGACCGACACTTTGGACAATTTTGGAGACTCGATTGGCTACAAAAGTCTGCCATTGACATGGTGGCTTTTGTAGCCAAGCAAGAACAATAGTTGAGTCAGTCCAGAAATATATTTTATATTTTTCTATTTCAAGCTGCAGAATAATAGCGTCTACCATTTCAGCCAACAAAACGGCTCCGCATAACTCGAGTCTTGGAATCGATATAGTTTTGACCGGTGCAACCTTGGTTTTAGCTGTTAATAGAGTCGTAGATATGTTACCTGAAGCAGTACGAATTTGGACATAAATTGTGGCCGCATATGCTTTTTCTGATGCATCACAGAATGCATGGAATTCTACGTCACTATCATCTGGAGAAAAATTAACCCATCTTGGAATTTTGATAGAGTTAATGTGAAGATAATTGTCGAGAAAATTATGCCACATTTGCAAACAATTTTTCGGCAATTCATCATCCCAATCAATTTTTGACAGCCATATTTACTGCATAAGAATTTTTGCTAAAACAATGCAAGGTGCTAGCCAGCCAGCGGGATCAAACAATTTTGAGATTTGTGATAAAACCTCGCGCTTAGTAAAAGTTGGCTTGCGCTCAAGAGGTTTCGTGGAGAAGAAGAACTCATCAGACTTTGCGTTCCATCTGATGCCCAAAGTCTTGGCGATACTACAATCATCCAATTGTAGAAAATCTTCGTTTAGAAGATGTTCACGAGGGAGCCCTTCAAGAATATCTTGTGAATTGGAAGTCCATTTTCGCAGTGAAAATCCTGCCGATTCAAGGGCAGCGATAAGCTCATTGCGAGCACGAATGGCAGTGGACACATCATGGCTTCCTGCTAGAGCATCGTCTGCATACATATTATTTAGTAAGATGCTACTAGCCAATGGCAATGAGTCTTGAACATTTTCTGCAAGTTGTAGGAGGGTTCGGATGGCTAAATATGGAGCGCAATTAACCCCAAAGGTTACGGTTAAGAGTTCATAATCACGGATGTCATCTTGTGGTGAGTTACGGAATAAAATTCTTTGAAAAGGAGAGTGGCTCAAATCCACGAGAATTTGCCTGTACATCTTCTCAATATCGCTGTTGAACACAAAGCGATAGAAACGCCATTTAAGAATCAAAAGTGTTAAGTCAGACTGTAACACTGGGCCAGTATGTAAGATGTCATTTAAACTTACACCGTTGGATGCAGGACTTGAAGCATTAAACACTACACGTATTTTGGTAGTGCTACTATCGGGTTTTACTACTGCGTGATGCGGCAAGTAGTAATGGTTTGGAAAATGTGAATACTGAGGGGAAGAAACAGGTTTCATATGATTCAAATCAATATATTCCAGTATAACATTATCGTATTTAATTTTGAAGTCTGGATTTTTGCAAAGTCGGATTTCGTTTCTTAAGAATTGTGCATTTGCGATTGCACGAGAGTGACCGATTTTGAGGCTTTCAAGATACCTCTCTTTAAATGGAAGTGAAACAACATATCTTCCATTTTGGTCTCGTTTTGTGGTTTTTACAAACAATTCTTCGCAAAAACGCTCGGAAGGAGTAATCGGACGTTTTTGAGGAAGATCCTCCACCTCCCAAAAACGAGAAATTTCTTCATTCAATGCAACTTCATTAAAGTATGAAACTTATGTTGCTGACGAAGATATCGTGTTCATGACAGGACCCGTCAAAATCCATCCAAATATGGTTTCTTGAGCTATCAATGAGCCACAAACATTTCGTTGAATACCGTCGAGCAAAATCATTGGAAGCAGATCGCCACCGATTAAAAGATCGATATGCGAACTCCTATAGAATTCCACATCAGCCAATTTAATGTTTGGAAGTTTTCTGATAATTTCGGAATTCAGAGTATGTGCAGGAAGGCTGCCAGTAAGATGGGGGAGGACTAGGGCTGATGTTTCAATTTGAATTGCAGCATTTACTGGAGATCGAAGCACAAATGAGCATAGTTTTTGTGCTTTAGCTGAAATTACATTATTTAATCCAGACACTTGAGCCTGAATGGAATGAGAAGGAAGCTTTAAAAGTTTGAAAAGTTTTTCTGAAACAAACGTTGCTTCAGAACCAGGATCAATCAAAGCTCGAGCTGAATATGTTATGCCTAAAGGACATACATGCACTATTGCAGTACCCAAAAGAACGCTTCTGGAGCTAGACGCAAAACATGTTTGCACTGTATCGGACACAATAGCGGATTCAGTGGACTGTATTTGGACTGCATGAGACCTTTGAGCATTTGAAGTGTGTCTATAAGGCGGTGAATTTGGATTCAAAGAGGTTGAATTTTTCTCAAGGATCTCATGATGTAGAAGAGTATTGTGACTCTTATTACATTTGAAGCAATTGTGGATACTTTTGCAATCTTTAACAGAATGCGATCGAGCAAAACAGTTAATGCAAAGTCCAAACTTTTTTATAGAAATCATTCGCTCATTTGAACTCATCCTTAAAAATTGTGGACAATTTCGGATGGTGTGTTGTTCCTTGGAACAAATCTTGCAATTTGGGACCGCTGTATTTGCATGGTATGTACTTACTTTTCGTACAGTACCACGGTTGTTGGAGTTGGCGTTGGAGGTACTTGGCTTCTGAGAAGTGAGCTTAGGATTAAGTGTGCACTTGATGTCAGAAACTGTTTAAAGTGTCTGGTATCTGCTGGTCAAAAATAAATATAATTCTTTCCAGGATGGAATAGCAGTTTTGGTTTTTAATGACTGTTCCCACAGAGCCAGGGTAGCGTCTGGTAAACGACTTGAACAGAGGAAAACAAAAATCGGATCCCAGTTTTGAATCTTGATATCGTATAACCGGAGCGCAGATATACAGCTTTGTATATCGCGTTGAAGTTTTTTAAGCGCAGTACCAGACTCTGTGGTAACTGGAGTAAGGCTAAACAAAAATCTGAGCTGGCTATTCACAAGAATTCTTTTGTTTTCAAACCTATCTTGGAGATTTTTCCATGCCAAAAGGAACCCATCGTTGGTTAATGGCGACTTTTTCACAATATCTCGTGCCTCGCCCCGCGTTTTTTGGTTTAAGTGGAACAGCTTCTCAACGGGACTCAACCTAGAATTATTGACGTAGATGGCGGTGAACATGTCACGAAAGGACGGCCAAGAAAGGTAGTCGCCATTGAATACCTCCATGTCACAGGGTGGCAAACGGAAATTGCTGCTCGTGTTTTCCATTGGTCTAGTGTCGTTTGATGTTGGTGGCGTTGTGTTGAGTTGCTGGATTAGTTCCCCTATTTTTCCAGCGCTGCGAACATACGTATGGTAGCATTTCCGATAACGAGTTTTAATCGATTCCAGATCCGGATCCTCGTCATCCTCATCTTTTTTGGAAGATAGTTCTTTCAAACAAGAATTGTAAGCCACTTTCACATTGCTCCAAATAGACTTAAATTCTTCCCGATGAACCTCCAACGAATGCGTCGTAAGCTCCTGGGATGGCAGCTCCGAAAAGTCATTTTCGAACTCGACCAAATTGTCGGTCAAAAGAATGAAAGAATCCAGTGATGACATGGTGGATCCTGATTTCACCGATCCAGATTTTGGCATGTTTCTTATTATTTTTGAAAAAAAAAGGAACGTAGAGAAATTCAAAAAACAAACAAAAATCCTGATGGGGAAAAACAAATCGATAAAAAAAAACGAAATAAGCAAGCAAAAAAAATTCTTGACTTGTTTCACAGGAGGTACCGGAAGAGGTGGTATGAAAAAACACGTGACTATGAAACAGTCGTCCAATGAAAGTATAAAAATCTTTGAATAAAAAATTTCTTTCGAAGAAAATAATCGGAACCAAGTGTATTCTAAAACAATACACAGTTTCTCAAGATACACAATCAGTCAATGTTCGGATGAAACTCGTTGAAGAAAACTGTGATAAAATTTCACGCGAAACGAAAATTTATGAAATCTTAATTATGGAAATGTCCCGGAAAAAATACCCGAAAATTATCGTAAAAACCAAACGAAATTTTATCGTTCACGTGCGTTATGAATCGGATAGATTAAGCGGATATACTGAAAGCAATCACTGCAATTTACAATTTATAAATATTGCAACTTTGATTGTTTCAGTGTTCAAAAGAATTGGATAAAATTCACTGGCTTTATTTAAAAAAGGATTATCTTATTATTTGGAGTATATTTTTATTCAAAAATATTTGAAAATGGTTTTTGACTTGGAATGAATTTCAAAAAACCTTTCACTTTTTTAAATAAAAAGCCAATTGACAAAGTATCAAAACAAATTCAGTTTTATTCACGGAAAAAAAAAAAATGCCAACAATCAGCCCTTAATATTTTTCACTGTAAGCAAATTTTATTTGGAAAATTTTAATTTTTTTGCACAAACTTTTTTTGTTTTTCAAAATTTTTCTTAACAAAATTAAGGACCAATTATCTGCTTTTCTTTATTTATTTCTTTTTTTGAAAAACCAAAAACAAATCACTTTTTATTAACACATTTAATTTTTTTTATAACATTTTAATTAATCTTTTCACTTTTGCTATTTTGCTATGTTTTAGGATATGTATGTATATAAAATTTTAAATTTCCATAAAGTTTCTATTTGTTTTTGATTTTTTTGTTTTATAACTTTTGCAACGAAAATTTTAAAATCAGGCAACAATTGGATAATGTTGCATCGGAAAATGAAACGAACTGTAATATGAATAATTACTTTTATGTAAAAAGTTCACTGACTTTTGAGTTAAAAAATATTTTTGTATAGGAACAAGAACGAGAAAAAAAACCGAAAAAAGATTAAGTTGAGCACAGTTGAGAGTTTTTCAGCAGAGCTTTGGAACAGCGGTGTTGAAAAATTTGAGTAAGCCAGTGTCTAAACTGCAGAAGAGCACAAAGACACAATTTCGAAACAAAATGTTGCGGATACAAGTGAAAATAGAACAATTGGAAATGTTGCCGAAAATGTATGTGTATGAGAGGAATGCTCTCACAGACAATGTTGCCAGCAACAAATATCACAAAAAAAATATTCGACAATTAGCACAAATGAATGTATGTATGTTTATAAGGTTATTAAAAAAAATGTGTATATGCAGATATATGTATTATGTATATAAATGGAATGGAATTTAGCGGGAAAAATGCAGCTTTACGAACTTTTCTATATAGGCATATAGTTTTTAATTTTTTTAATATTTTATAACTTTTTCTTCTTTTTCTAATTTTTTTGATTTTACAAAATGCAAATTACTTAATTAAAAAATTTAACACTTTTGTCTTTCGTTTTTTTACTGCATTTTTAGCACTATTTTCCTAGATTTAGGTTCTTTTTTGAAATTTTTCAATAACCTTTTTTTTTTTTTTTGAATTAGATATTTTTTTCTCTCTCTTATGTATTTTATGTTAAATTATTTCCACCCACTTTTAATTTTCACGCAAATTTATGTTTTTTTTTTCTCTAAATTTTCCTGTTTTTCTTTAAAATCTTTTGGTTTTTAAATTTAAGCAAACTATAACACATTTTTGTTCGGGATTTTTTTTTAATTTTAATTTTCTTTCTTTTTACGCGCGTTTTGATATTATTTTTTTTTAACTTTGAACGATTTTAACGCGACCTACGCAATCGAATGTAGCACTGTCTCTCAAGAACTAAATAAAGTAGAAAAAATGCAAACGTACCTTTGTTCGAAATTCGGATGATCGCTGCAATTCGGAGAGAATCAATTTCTGTTTGATGAGTTTGATGAGATTTTGATAGCTGAATTATTTGATTAAAGATGAATGCATCAAAAACCAGTTATTTCAATAGAAAATCCTCTTCTGGCTATCTGGCTCGAAATGGGACCAAATGAAAATGTGAAAAATTAGGAATTTTCTAATTTCCTGCAGAAACCCAGTCGCTAAAAGAGGCCGACGAAATATTTGGTGGAAAACCGATTTTAATATTTTCTGAAATAGAATAAAATTTCCAACTCGGAAAAGTTTGAAATTTTATGCAAATGAAATAAAAAATAATTGTTAGGAAATTTGGAATAAATATATTTAATGATTCAGCAGGATAGTGGTGATCTTACCAATTTAAGTTGTAGCTGCAAAGTGAACTAGAGGTCACTTTGCCAAAGTTTAGAAGGTTACAAAAATTACATTTTACTTGCACAACTACTAACGAAGAAAAATACGTTAATTGTTATACAAAACAGCTAGCGAAATTTCGGAGTGCAATGAATGTTGCCATCTGGCCTTAACAAAAAGTATTTAATTAATTATATATTAAAATTATATTTTAATGTATGAATTTAATTTCATGAATTATTTAATTTTTATAGAAATTTAATTATGAAAAGTAAATAAAGTTTAGAAGTTACAATATAAATTTTATTATATGATTGGTTAAATATATTTCTTTATAGTAAAATGTATATATTATCATAAGATATGTATACAAAATTAAAATATTAATTGAATAGTTAACTTATTATATGTGTTCCTATATACGGTAAGTAAATATAATTAATTATTTGAAAAAATTTTACACAATTTTAGTAGTTTCGTATGTGTTTTACATTGATATTGGTTTATAATTATTATTTTTGACATTTATTTATTTCATTCTGTGTATTTTTTCAACATATTATTATGAAAGGATTTTAAATTATTGTTTATTTCTATAACGGAATTAACTCCGTTCCTTTCTTTTATTACATATGGACCTTTATATGGACTTTGAGATTTTCTCCTATTTTCGATTTTTATGAGTACCAGATCTCCTATTTTAAGATCTGATGAGCTTACATTTTTGTCATAACTCAGTTTCCGTTTGTTTTTTACCATGTTTATAAGGTTTCTTGCTTTATTTATTGCTGTCCTTAATCTTATTTGTAGTTCGTTTCTATAGTCTTCTA
The DNA here is from genome assembly GCA_949775025.1 of Tricholauxania praeusta. Taxonomy (NCBI): domain Eukaryota; kingdom Metazoa; phylum Arthropoda; class Insecta; order Diptera; family Lauxaniidae; genus Tricholauxania; species Tricholauxania praeusta. Next base: position 63,722,480 of record OX459030.1, on the reverse strand, counting down.
AATTATAATGTTTTGTTTTGTCGCTAGCCAAGTCACTAGGAAGTGAAGGTAGTTTTCCGAAAATTAGTTCAAAGGGTGTGTAATAGTTATCTACGTGTGGGGTTGAGTTGTATGCGAAAGAATAATATGGAATCCATTTGTCCCATTCAAAGTCATCGGCGAAGGATAGTAAGTATTCGTTTAGGGTTCTATGATTTTTCTCGAGTGCACCAATCGTTTCGTGATGGTAGGGGGTTGAAAATATTTGTTCTATTTTAAGCAGTTCTCATATGTTTTTCAGTAGTTCATTTGTGAACTCTGTTCCACGGTCGGATTTTAATTTTTAAATAAGCCAAATTTTAAAATTAATTGTTCTACTAATGTTTGTGCGATTGACCTTGCGTCTTTGGTTTCTATAGGGTGTGCAATAACGAATTTTGTGAGTTCGCACTACATCGTTAATATGTATCGGTATCCGTTTGATATTTTAAGTGGACCTACTGTGTCAATTGATATTGTTTGGAAACTTGTACTCGGTGTGTCCGTTACGGTCATATTTTCTTTTGTGTGTCTCGTATATTTATTGCGAGCACATTTGTCACATTTGTTGACATAGTTTTTTACCATTTGCCGCATATTTTTCCATGTGTAGCGCTGTTTTTCTGATTCCTAAGTGTCCTCCCTGGGGTGAATCATGGAATTCTTTTATTAAATTTTGTTGCATGGTTTTACTTGTTATTTTCTTCGGGGGTTCATATATCAATATATTAAGAGATTTATTGCTCTTTGTTTTCTTCTTTTGCTGCAGCTTATTAAATTTTTTCTTGAATTCATTTATATCAAGAATTTCAAATATAGCATCATTTGCTTTTAGGCCTAGATCCTTAATATTCTTTTTATACATAAGAGATGATAGCTTCTCCAAAGTCGAATCTAGATTCGTTGGATTGTCGCCACATCGTACTTGTACGATATCATCTGTAATTTCAACACGTGTATTGTTTATAATGAACTCTAATTTCTTCATATTTCTGACGTCAGTTATAGATGTGCAATCCCATGTGAAAAGTTGATCAGACTCGTTCTGAGATGTGCATTTCTCTTGTTCATTATCTTTTGCTAGCTTCTTTTTAATTCCCCTTGTTATAACCAATGCTTTATTTATTTTTTTATCTTCTTCGGTTGGTATCATATTTACCAATATTTCCGTATTTATTTGAATACGTGATAGCGCGACGGCGTTGGTGTTGTTCTTTCCTTGTTTGAATTTAATTTCAAAATCGTAGTCTGAAAGATCCAATCTTATTCTTGTCATTTTGGATGAGGGATTTTTGTGGCTGAATAACGAGACTAAAGGTCTGTGATCTGTCACAACGATAAATTTTCTTCCGTGTAAATAGGGTTTAAAAAAATTTATTCCCCAGTGTATTGCAAGTAATTCTTTTTCAATTACCGTTTTGTTTATATCATGCTTTTGTAGGGTTTTGCTTGCGTAGGATATTGGCAAGTCTTGTCCAATTTCACCTTGTGATAGAATAGCTCCTAATGCAAAATTTGAAGCATCAGTCGTTACAATAAAAGGTTTCGTAAAATCTGGATATTGTAAGACTGGAGGTTCTATCAATTTTTGTTTTAGTGTTTCAAAAGCTGATTGGCATTTATCTGACCATATAAATGGTTGATTCTTTTTAAGTAGTGTATTAAGGCATTGTGCAATTGTCGCGAAGTCTTTTATGAAACGTCAGTAGTAGTTGCAAAAGGGCGCAAATCGTCTTACGTCGTCTGCGTTCTTTGGTGTTGGATAATTTTTAATCGTGTTATATTTTGAAGGGTCTGTCCTGATACCTTCCTGTGTTATTAGGTGTCCTAGATAAACTACTTCTGGTCTCAAAAATTTACATTTACTAGCGTTTAGCCTTAAATTATATTTTGAAAGTCTGTCGAAAACTTTTACGAGATTTTGATTATGATGCTGTAGGCTGCATCCAAAAATTATGATATCATCAACGTATAGAAAAGCTTCTGAACTTAAACCTGTTAATGCTATGGTAAGCATGCGTTGAAAACTGTTGGAGGATATTTTCAATCCAAAGGGTAGTCTCTTAAATTGGTAGTGACCGTCGTTTGTTGAAAAAGCTGTTAATGGTCGTGATTGTCTGTCTAGTGGTATTTGGTGAAAAGAGCTAGTCATGTCGAGTGTAGAAAAATATTTTGCTCTTCCTAATTTGTCTAAAACATCATCTATCCTAGTTTTTTTTTACTAATTTTTCGTTTAATTTTCTAAAATCGACGACTAATCGCCATTTTTTTGTATCATCACTGCTCTTTTTGGGTACTAGTAATAAAGGTGCGTTATATGGACTAATTGAATGTTCTATGATGTCGTTTTGTAGTAAATCTCCTATTTGTCTGTGTATTTCTTTGTCATGAGCTTGTGGTAGGCTGTAGTTTTTTATGTATGTTGGAGTGTTATCAGTTGTAGATAGTGATTGAGTGTAGAAATTGTTTACTGTCAGTTGTTCATTGTCTAAGTGAAAAATATTTTGATATTTCCTAAAAATTTCGGTCAAATGGTGACTTTCATCAATATTTAATTCTTTTTGTAGTTTCTCAAATCGTTCGTCATTTTGTTTGTTGTTATTTCTAAATTGTATATAATTTGTTAGTGGTTCTAATTTTGGTTTTAGTTTTAATATTTTTATTTCTTTGTCATTAGTATTTAGTATTTTGACGTGGCATTTTCCGATAGCAGGAATTATGGTGTTAGCTAAAAATACACCTTCCTGAATTTCTTCATTTAATACCAAACTGTCCTCTTGTACGTCTATATTGATGGGATGTACTATTTCTATCCTTGGTGGTATTCGTATAATGTCATAAGCGTGTTTGTTAAAGTGTAAAGGTATTATCACGTCTGTATCGTCTAATATTGTTGTTAATGTTTGTGTTTCGTAATCTATTTTGCACATGTGTTTTGAGAAAAAATCCTTGCCTAATATACCGTCTGTTGGTATAGGAAAATTATTTTCTACTGAATGAAATATATGGGGCAGTATACGGTATTGAAAATCGAGTTCTAGATTGATTGTTCCTAGAGTTGCAATTTCATCGTTCGTTATTCCTGTCAATTTGCATTGATTTCCCGTCATCAATTCTATATTATTTAAATTTTCGAGTTTGCAGATCGATATGTCTGCTCCTGTATCTATAAGAAATTTTAAATTAGTTTTTGCATTTTTACATTTTAAGTATATGTAATTAGTTGAGGTATCCGAGATATTAAAAATCCTTAATTCTACTGTCCCGGAGGATCTTGTAATACGACCTCCGAGCGATTCTCGTTTCCCTGATTGCTGGATTCTGCAACATATATTCTATTTTGGTTGCTTCGATAATTTGAGTAACCATTATTGTTGTTGTTGCGAGAATTTTGATTCCTGTTAGAATTAATATTATTTCGAGAATTGTTATTGTTGTTATTCTGATATCTGCGATTGTTTTTAGAATTATAAGCATTATTTGATCTTCGATTGTTATTGAAATTGTTAAAGCGTAGGTTTCGTTCATCTTTAGGATGACATTTCTTTGGTTTTCATCGCCTGTTATTTCAGTGATCTGTAAACTGTTCATTTCTGATATGAGGCTTAAGAGTTTGTCCTTAAATTGTGTCACTGTGTTATTTTTTTGGGTTAACCCCAATATGCACAAAAACGGAAGCGAATTCGTTTCGAATTCGTTTGTGAGCATTCCGTTTTTTGTAAGAAAAACGAATTCGTTTCGAATTCGTAACGAACTACAAATACGAATTCGTTTCGAATTCGTTTTTTTGTTCAGAAAACGAACTCGAAACGAATTCGTTTTATGTTCATAAAATGAATTCGTTTCGAATTTTGTTTTTTGTAAGTAAAGCGAATTCGTTTCGAATTCGTAACGGACTTCAAATACGAATTCGAAACGAATTCGTTTTTTGTTCATAAAACGAATTCGTTTCGAACTCGTTTTTTGTTCATAAATCGGATCAGTTTCGAACTCGTTTTTTGTTCATAAAAAAATTTTATGTTTCGAGCGACTTCAAATTGCTTAGAAGGTTAAAAAAAACTTATAAAATTTTTTACTCAAATTTTGTAAAATTTTTCTAAGTCCCGGAAAATTTTCAAAGAAAAATATTCAAAAAAATTTTTGTTTTTTCGACTTTTTAAACATTTCTCGATTAACATAAGTCGATTAAGAAACAAAATTTTTTTTCAAAATTTTTTTTTGAAAATTTTTTCCGGGACTTAGAACAATTTTTTTTTATGAACAAAAAACGAGTTCATTTCGAATTCGTTTTATGAACAAAAAACGAATTCGAAACGAACTCGTTTTTTGTTCATAATAAGCGGAAAATTCTTCCGTTTTTTCGAGAGGAATTTCATACGAAAACGAATTCGAAACGAGTTCGTAACGAAGTCCGTTTCGGATGAACAGTACGAAGAAACGAGTTCATTTCGAATTCGAAACGAATTCGTTTTTTGTAAATAAAGCGTATCAAATGAGAGAAGATATCATTCGCCTTTGACATATATTTTAATATATGAAAGGTAGCCTAATAGGTAGCGCGCATGTCTATGAATCGCTGGGACATGGGTTCGAGCCTGACTTTGGAAATTTGTATATCGTAAGTAAAATTTAATTTGATAATAAAATAAAATTCATATACATATGCAATAAAGTCTTACAATTTGCATACATAAAAAATTTTTTTTTTTAAATAAAATTAGTTTTTTTATGAACAAAAAAAACTCGTTCTATGAACAAAAAACGAACAAAAAACGAATTCGTTTAGAATTCGTATTATGAACAAAAAACGATTTCGTTTCGAATTCGTATTATGAACAGAAAACGAATTCGAAACGAACTCGTTTTTTGTTCATAATAAGCGGAAAATTCTTCCGTTTTTTCGAGAGGAATTTCATACGAAAACGAATTCGAAACGAGTTCGTAACGAAATCCGTTTCGGATGAATAGTACGAAGAAACGAGTTCGTTTCGAATTTTGTATGAGTTGCGTAATGCTGTTTCTAGTTGGGGTAAGGTCGTAATGTTTGATGTATAACATAATGTCGTTCTAACACTAGCGGTTAATTTTATACCTATGACAAGCTCTATTAATTTTTTTTTTGTCATCTGCAGAGTATGTGTCATGTAGTAACTGTATAAGCTTCAAAAAACCTCCTAAGTCTTTGTAGTTTCCTGCGAAAACAGGTACTATTTTTATTATAGTCTCTAAATTGAATTCGGTCATTTTTGGTTCTTTATTTTGTTGCGGTGGTTGTGTATTGGTATTATTTTCTTCTACCATTTGGTTCAAAAGTGTTGTCTCTTTGATTAGAATGTAGAATTCTTCTGTGAGTCGTAGTAATTCATATGTTGGTTTTATGGTCTGCTTGTGAATTTCAAATCGTTGTTTGTAGTGGTTTAATTGTTCTAGTTTGTTAAATAGTGTTGTATTGGTGTATCTTCTATTTACTGTTTTTATTGTATTTATTTTTATGGTTCGAACGTCTTTAAATATTTTCGTTAACGTATGCATAAAAATATTCTTTAGAAAGAATTTGTGTAGTTTTTGCAAAAATTTGAGAAAATAGAAGAGATTTATTTAAATTTAGGGTATATTGTTTTGTGTTCTAGTCACATGTTTTAATACGTATTCCTTGCAATATCTGTTCAAGCGAAAACCTAAATAAAATAAAATTAGTACTCCGATTAAAGTTACAAAAACTGTAGTGCCAATTGTGGTCACTTCGTTCTTGGTAATGGCTGAACCTAAATTGTTCTCTATATTCTCGTTTATAGTTATCTTTTCCCTATTATTATTGTCCAAAGTCGTAGCAAAATTTGGAATCATTAATTAAAAATGTCCGATAATTTATTATTAAAGAAGCATATAATTGGATTTATTATGATTAATTACTATTCCTAATAATATAAATCCGCGATCTTTCTTTTGAGGGCTGGTGACTCGATGTTTTCTATGTCTATCACGAACGTTGGATTCAGCTTTACGAAATTCTCCAGTGTTTCAATTGTTTTTTGACAGTTTCATTTGTTTTTTCGAAAATGTTGTTGTGCTCGTTCAGATGAATTTCGATGTCTTCAGTTTCTGCTTCGCACACGAAACAGATTTTTTTTTACCATTTTATAGGATTTTATTTTTTATTCTGTATTATAGGCCTTTGATTTTTGATGAATTTTAATTTTTGTTGTCCTTTGGAAATGTGGACCATTCGATATAGCTCCTGCTGTTCTTTTCGTTGACGAACTTGGCGTCCAGCTCGTGTCCTCTTCCTCTTTGTAGTTTCAGATGATTTTTTACATTCGTTGTATTTTATTTTTTGTCTGGCAAGGTATTCATCTATTGATATTGCCTTCGGACCTGGTATAGGTGTTGGTTTGTATACTGCTGCTGTTTCTGTTTCTATTTCTTCTCCTATGTTTTCTATCTCCTGTTGTAGTTTCTTTATGTAGTCTGCTAATTCTGTATATTTCTTGTCAAAGTCTTCCTCGTTCATAATAAGTAATTTATTTCTGCGTATGATTGTACGTGTTAAGCAAATTTGTTGACTTTGACCAACCCTTGTAAAATTTTTATTTTGTAAGGTCGTCTATAACCTTTTTTAAATTTGATTTCTTGTATTTTCCAGTGTAGTTGTCCGCAGGATCGCCATGTAGTGTTGGATACTGAGGGGGCCTAAAGTTAGTTTAGTGTGGGCCTGAAGTTGTGTGTATTGTTAAGGCGCACACGCCATTTACTTCAGCCGCAAGGCTTTTTAAGGGAATTTCCAGTACAGCCACAAAGGCTAATTTAGCATGTCAGAAAGCCACAAGGCTATTTCAAATTAAAGCAAAACTGTTTGCTTTTAACTCTGAATAAATCCTGATTTTATTTAAAAATTCTAAAAGTATTTATACAAATTAAACTAGTATTTATTAACACTATTTTTGCCGTTATTTTACCATAACTCCTCCTCCATTCAATTTCCCCGCTGATCGCGCAATTTCAGTTGCGTCAGCATTTCAATATCCAATATGCAAAATTTGGTAAGAGTGAAAGAGTCGCAAATCTAATTTGACTTCAGTCACTTGTTCCCAGCCTTGAAAATACGGCATAAGGGTGTTTTCTTACAATGTGCATTTGGGTTTGCTATTGTTGTTGTGTGTGGTCAATTTAGGCAGGCTAAGACGTTGCCTTGAATGCACTAAGTCAATGACGTGCGGGTGAAACATAATGCTTGCATTTAATTATTGTTGCAAAAGTTATAAATAGTGTGCTATAAGAGTAATCTTCTTAAAATATGTAGAAAATCATAGCACATGTGTAAGCAAAACAGCTTAAAAGAGCTATGGCAACAAAAACATAACTCAGAAAGATAACAAGGAAATAAAATGGAACAATGCGTGCAGAATGCAAAAAAATACGCACTTTATGCACATCAAGGTCACATACCCAATAGCTCAAGTGTTAGAGCGGCCGTCGCAATTCAAAAATGCATACGGTCGGGTGTTCGAATCTCAGTACAACTTAACCAAAACTGGTCTGATGAGGCTATGTACATATATGCATATAAATATGTATATACGTGGTAATAGCCGAAACATATGTCACCAATTACCAGGTTAAATTGATCCACTTGTTATCTTTGTCATGTTTGTTGAATAAAAATAACTAAAAAAGTTCAATAAAAAAAAAAAAAATTGTTCAATTTATTAATATACCCAAGTCTTTCATCTCTTGTTTTTTAATTAGTAAGCAATTATTTATATCATAATCAAAATGCAATGGTGTTGAGCATTTAGAACATGTTAAAACACAACATTTGTTAATATTTAAAGACAAAGTTTTTAGTCGACACCAAACATTTAATGACATCAAGTCACTTTGAAGCTTATAACAATCACTAGTGTGTGATATTACGTTGCAGAGCTCTCTCTCGATCGACAAAGCTAACACTCTACAAGACGCTCATTCTACCTGTGCTTTTTTATGACGCTGAGGCATGGGTGGTTTCGACAACAGACGCAGCCGCTCTTGGGGTGTTCTAGAGAAAAGTTCTCCGCAAAATCTTTGGTCCTGTTCGAGTTGGCGACGACTATCACATTCGAATGAACCACGACCTTTATGAGCTCTACGCCGACATTGACATAGTTAAACGTATAACAATACAGCGACTACGCTGGCTGGGTCATGTCCATCGTATGGATAAAGAAGCTCCAGCGAAAAAGGTATTCGAAGGGAAGGTCCCCGGTCAACGACGAAGAGGGAGACCATGCCTCCCGTGGATAGACCAAGCTGAGGAAGCCCAAACCGCGCTTGGCATTAACGATTGGAGAAGGCGCACGCAAAACAGAGGCGCCTGGCGAGAGCTAATGAGGTCGGCCGTAACCTGACAACGGGTTGTTATGGACATCTAAGTAAGTAAGTAAGTAAGTGTGTGATATTTTTAAATATATTTTAACGTCATCCGCAAAAATTAAACATTTAGAAAATTGTAAGCTCAAAGGTAAATCATTAATAAAAATGAGAAAAAGAAATGGACCACAATGTGTTCCTTGAGGTATCCCGGAAAATGCACTCACCTCAACTTCTGAGGATACTGAACCAATTTGGACCAATAATTTACGTTCAATTAAAAAACTTCTCAAAAATTTAATAAGATGATCAGATAAACTAAATTTCTTTAGTTTCAGTAAGAGAATATTAAAATCGACTTTATCAAATGCTTTTGAGAAATCTGTGTATATAACATCTAATTGGCTTCTCTTTTCCATCGCACCAACAATGTGATTTGTAATTAAAGCCAAATTCTTACAAGCTGATTTACCTTAAACCCATGCTGGCAATCATTAATTGCATGTTTGACATGCTCAAATAATTTTTCTTGAATAATATTGTCAAATATTTTTGCAAAGGTGACTGGTTTCACAATTGCACGATAATTATTTATATCCTTACGGTTACCAGACTTAAAAACTGGAATAATTGAACCTGTTTTCCAGCAATCAAGAAAAGTGCCAGTACTAAGGCAGGCATTGAAAACAATTGAAATTGGCTTAACAATGCTTACTAAGCAACTAATTGCATTAGTGGGAGTGGCACCTCCCATACGGTAAGTGGCAATGTAAGCAATCATACTAAAATTTGTTTGTGGAAAAGTATTTCTGAATCAAAACCGGACTGGATTGTACCAGTAGGTGTGTCACTGCCCTATATTTAAAATTTAACTACGGCATATATCGTAAACTGTGCAAGTTATTTTGCTAAAATTTTATTTGCGGAGAAATGAGCGTGACATATTTCAACTTTTTCATTTCTATTCGATTTTTTCAACCTTTTCCATATTCTTTTCATAAATTTTTCAAGCTTTTAACTTTTTCCAATATATCCTAGATGTTTTTGTTTGACTTTTTCAACCTCTCTCATTTTTCTTCATTATTTTCTTTATTTTGAAGACTTTTTCAGCGCTTTTGAATTGTTTTATCATTTCTTAACCCTTTTCAACATTTTTAAACATTTTTCATATTATTTTGACATTTTTAAGCTTTTTTTCAACATTTTTCATATTCTTTCGACATTTTGAATTTCTTTCAACTTTCTCTAATGGTTTTCATATGGATACCATTGGAGTGTAGGGTATGTGATTTTCGGCATGGCCAAAGATAACACCTTAACCCTTTCTTATCAACTTTCTCAGAAAAATTTTGTTTTGTCTTATTCTCATAGATATAAGTTTTATTAATAATTAAACACAAAAAATTATAGCAAAAAGTTTTTGGGAAAGGCTATAGACCTTAGGAAAATTTGTACAATATATTGACCAAACCGCATCAATGGAGTAAAATTTAAGACAATCATTATTTATTTATAATACATTTTTTATTCAAAAACGAAAATATAAATATTACAATTCTTTAAAAGTCTAGTAGCATAGCCTGAAAAGCACAAAAACTCAAATTTTAGGTTCAGAAAATTTAGGTTTTAAAAGCAATTTGTAAGTGTCAAAAAAGTTGTCGAAGTACAGATTATGACCAAAATTTGTCATTTTTTTACTCAAAGCTATTGCTGTTGAGAACCCACTCTTTACAAAGTTTTCTGAGCCAATCAGAGTTTTCTTTCCTTGATTTAATTCCAGAAATCTAGATTTTCCGCAAAAAAACATAATTCTTGATACCTCACGGGTTAGGCTTTCCTTTATCATAAATCTTACAGGAAAGTTTTTCCTTAAAGCATTTACGCCATTACGTCAAAAGCAAAAGGATTTGGTTCATACTCTTGTATACACCTATTCGTACATCGTGTATTAGAATCTATAAGAATCTCATTTTCGGGATCGATGTCGGCAGCTTATTCTCCATTTCCATATTCTTCTTCTTCTTCTTCAAAATCTAATCTATCTAAGTACTTCGATCCAGATGTCCAAGATGTCATTAATTTCCTATGCTTATAGAACTTTTTTGCGTAAATTCATTGCAAAATTATTTCTGTAAATTTAAAATAATCAAAAACTCTTACAAACAGGACAATAACAGTATTTTTATCGTAGGCCATGCAAAATATTTGAAAAAAATAACAACCTTTCTCGTATTTTGAACAATATATTGACCAAATTATTTATGTACAATATATTGTACATTAGCGTTGTAGTAATTCGTACAATATATTGTACACTTTTTTTAAGCTATTAAAACAATTTTTTTTTACATCTTTTTTAAAAAATATTGATGCACGTCTAAGAATTGGTTCTTTAACTTTGATTTAAGCTGATATAATTAAAATAAAAATGTTCATTACCTTCTCAAAAACCTAAAATTTGTTTGCGCATTGCCTTATAACACACAGATGTAACGCAGACTGTTTTTCAAATAAAAAACTAACTATACTACCTATGTTACTCAAATTTGAATTTTGAAAAGGAAAAACATACTTGATTCAAAAATTAAATGCCTTTTTTCAAAATTTGCGAAAGTTTTAAAAGGAGAATAGAAATGAGATAACTAAGAAAATATATTGTACAAAAAACAGCGAAAGGGTTAACTTGTTTTTTTTAAAGTCATAGTTGACGCTTTGAGACTAAAAAATTGTACAAAGTGGCAGCCATAATTTGCAACTTTTTGTGTAATCTACTAAAAATTAACTCTAACTCGTTACACTTCAATACAATTTTGTGTTCTGTTCGTAGTTGCTTGTAAACAAGAAAATTTCATTTATTACAGAAAAATTAAATCATTATGTGAATTTGTACAGGCCATGTTTAATTTTTTTTTGAAGTGAAAACTTCTTATGGCACGTTGTGCAGCTGAGGAAAAAAGTATAATTTCGCGACACCGACCGTCATCGGGAAGACTTGGGAAACGAACTCGATTTTGGAATTTTGAAGACTTGGGAAACGAACTCGATATTGGAATTTTGAAGACTTTTGAAACGAACTCGAATTCAGAAATTTGAAGACTTGGGAAACGAACTCGATTTCAAATTTGGAAGACTTGGGAAACGAACTTGATTTTGGAATTTTGAAGACTTGGGAAACGAACTCGATTTTAGAATTTCGAAGACTTTGGAAACGAATTCGATTTCAGAAATTTGAAGACTTGGGAAACGAACTCGATTTCAAATTTGGAAGACTTGGGAAGCGAACTTGATTTTGGAATTTTGAAGACTTGGGAAACGAACTCGATTTTAAAATTTTGAAGACTTGGAAAATGAACTCGATTTCAAAAAATTTATAAAACGTTGCCTACTTTTAGGTGCTATTAATAATTTGCCCCTAAAAGTAGGCAACACTTTCTGACAAATTTCAAAAAGAACGCCTAAAAGTAGGTAACGATTTTAAAAATTTCAGATAATGTGTCCTAACTTTAGGTGCTATTTTTGAAATTCGTCGGAAAGTGTTGCATACTTTTAAAGCGGCTCTCACACGATCAATATTACTGACAGTATAATTACTGACAGTATTTACATTACTGTCAGTGTACCACTCACACGGTCAGTATTGTTTATTGTCAGTAATCAGTTTTTTTGACATTCGACTGGTGAAGGTGCGAACTATGCTCCGGCTACGTGACCGACAGCCGAAAATGGCATGCCACTTTTTGGGGCAGATTCCATCCAAACTTGCACCACGCCTCCAGCTAGGCATCGGACGACCATACCCTTGGACGCAATGTTCCATGCCACTGAATGAGGAACTTTTCCAAGTTTCTTTCAAGTTTCGCTGCCTCATCGTCTATCTGCCACAAAATGGGGCATGCCACGCCCCCTCCCAGGATTTTTCCGTCCCGTGCCAACTTGCACCCTCTGACCAACTTCAGCCGGATCTGCCCCAAAAAGTAGCATGCCACTTTTCTGTGCAAATAATACTGATGAACTGTCAGTATTCACCTCACACCATCAGTATTACTGTCAGTATTTAAAAACTTCGTTAGTAATATCCGATTTTTTCATCAGTCATCAGTATCGTTTTTCTATACTGACAGTACATCAGTACTCACCTCATACGATCAGTAATACTGTCAGTATGCAAAATACTGTCAGTAATATTGATCGTGTGAGGGCCGCTTGATACTGATGGTGTGAGGTGAATACTGACAGTTCATCAGTATTATTTGCACAGAAAAGTGGCCAAAAAGTGGCATGCCACTTTTTGGGGCAGATCCGGCTGAAAGTTGGTCAGAGGGTGCAAGTAGACACGGGACGGAAAAATCCTGGGAGGGGGCGTGGCATGCCCCATTTTGTGGCAGATAGACGATGAGGCAGCGAAACTTGAAAGAAACTTGGAAAAGTTCCTCATTCAGTGGCATGGAACATTGCGTCCAAGGGTATGGTCGTCCGATGCCTAGCTGGAGGCGTGGTGCAAGTTTGGATGGAATCTGCCCCAAAAAGTGGCATGCCATTTTCGGCTGTCGGTCACGTAGCCGGAGCATAGTTCGCACCTTCACCAGTCGAATGTCAAAAAAACTGATTACTGACAATAAACAATACTGACCGTGTGAGTGGCACACTGACAGTAATGTAAATACTGTCAGTAATATTGATCGTGTGAGGGCCCCTTTACTGTCAGTATTTAAAAACTTCGTCAGTAATATCCGATTTTTTCATCAGTCATCAGTATCGTTTTTCTATACTGACAGTACATCAGTACTCACCTCATACGATCAGTAATACTGTCAGTATGCAAAATCCTGTCAGTAATACTGATCGTGTGAGGGCCGCTTAAGGGTAAATTATTAATAGCGCCTAAAAGTAGGCAACGTTTTTTGAAAAAATTGGCCCATGAAAGTATGTAATTCTGTGGAAAAAATTTTTAAATATGTAGCATACATATGTTGACTTCCGGTTAGTTGTTGCTCAGTAAGCAAATTTTTCTCTGCTAGCGCAGCCGAAAGCAGAGCCAGCAGCCCAAAGCAGAGAAAAATCTGAAATACCAGGCCACCTTGAACCAGCAGCAGGCAAATTTGGTTTTTTGAAAAACTTTAAAACGTTATATCTCGGCTATTACTAAACCGATTTAGACAAATGAGGTGTAATAGTTTTTTTTAAGAACAAGCAGATTTTTTTGAAGTCATTTGTATTATGATTAACTGTCACAAGATGGCGTTTTAAGCAGTTTGAATATTCTAACAGCCAGAACTCGGCAACGAATAAGCCGATTTTGATAAATGTGGTGTCATAGTGTCTGTTAGAAGAAGCAGATTTTTATCTTAAGTTTAAGAAAAATTATGTTTAAGCTATTTAGTCACAGGTCCAGGTACTTTTTTTACCTGATTTTTTCTTATACTTACATAATTCGCAATGATGTGTCTTACTGCAATCAGAATAAATTTTTGTTTTTAAACATAAGGCTTACTTAGCTCAAATTTAATTATTCACAGTTGAGGCTACTGAGCCGAATATACTTCTTCCAGTGAAAACTTCTTATGGCACGTTGTGCGGCTGAGTAAAAAAGTATAAACTCGTGACACCGACCGTCATCGGGATTCCCCGTCATGAATGCGATGGTAAAATTTTAATGTTCTATTGTTTCTTTTAAATAAAAAATATTCCAAGTGGAAGACAAAAAGCAAAGCATACACACTAACTGACACATTTAATTCTCATTCAACGATTGTTATGCTTACATGTTTGTTTCTTTCAATGTCCGCGTTGTTGCGTTGACAAATTGAGAATGAGAGCGAGAGTAAAATTTGAATACATATTCCGTTTTTGTCTTCCATTGCATTGCCATATAAAAAGAAAACGCACACATACCAATTAACGCACTAACTTGCCATTAAACGATTTGTTTTCACTTCTGTCGGCACTCCCGGAGTGCAACCCGCCGTTTTTTTTTTTGAGCACACTCTTCAACCATCGTTTTTCTTGAAGTTAAGACTTCTTGAATTAATAGTAAAGAAGGAACAATTAAAGTTTAGATGGAGACATAGTTAAAATTACATTCAAAGTAAAAATACGTGAAAAGTTTCATATAAAGTTATATCAAAAATAGGTCTTTGAATTTTGATTTGTTCACTTTGGATATAAAATCAAAATAGTCTTGACTTCAAGAAAAATCATGGGTAAACCGTCTATTATGTGAAGCTGCTCAGGTCATAGTAGCTGTTCCAGCAACTCAAGTCAGAGTCGAGAGGGCTTTTTCTGCATTGTAGCTTGTTTAAGCTTCGCAAAGAGTGCGAAGAATCACTAGAGAATATTCTACTTGTGCGTTTAAATGAACATTTTATCCAAAAATAAATAAAATAACATTCTAAAATAAATTGAAATTGTTTAATTTTTTCGAAAAATTGAATCTGAACCCGTACCGAAGCCAGACCGACCAAATTTAAATGCATTAAAACCCGAACCTGTACCTGCACTTAAAATGTGAAAGCCTGGATTTGTTAGATAATTATACACTGGCGGTCATGAAAACCACACCACCTCAAAAAATCAGTAAGATTCGATATTATTGCGATTTATATTGAAAAAATTATTTTTTTAGTTTGTTATTGCTATTAAGCTAATATGAGTAGAAAGTTTGAAAACAAATAAACATTTCTGGATCTTACACGCTTATTTTTTTTTTTTTGATTTTAATCAATAATCTGGAAAGAAGTTAATGCTTTTACGAGTCCTTAGATTGTTTATTTTTACAGAAAATGATCAGTATCTTATAATTTTCATTGTTGTTTCTAAATACTAATATCAAGTTACAAAAAAAAAAAAAAAAATTGTATAATGTTGCTCCTCTATTAGCCAGATTACAGCCAGTATCCTTGATGGCATGGAATAAACCAAAGTTATCGTCCAGTATCACATTATATCAAAGTTTGTCTAAACCTAAAAAGGATTTTTTTTTTTCAAATTAAAAGTTGTGCAGTAAAAGCTGTATTATTTTTCTGTCCACAACAGAGCTGCTTGTAGAAGTCCACGTAAGTGGGAAAAGTTCCTGATTGCCACTCACTTGGGAGTGGCCAGGGATGATTCTTTTGCAAGCAGTTCAAGCAGCTCACAAACTTCCGGCCTCTCTGGAGATCCCTTGGACACCCGTCCGGGGGTGAGCTAGTTGTGAGAAGGCGAGTCTCTCCTAGACTTAAAACTTGGAATGTGTGCGTAGGGTTTGGGTCCCACCACACATTACCATCATTTCCAATGAAAACCAAATCAGCCTCGGATAATAGCCCCCACTACGATGACGACCACTGCAAACGAAAAACGGACAATGATTTACGGATATGCACCTGGAATGTCCGGACCCTCCATAGGGAAGGTGCAACTATCCAACTGGCGGAAGCCCTCGTAAAAATAAAGGCTGACATCACCGCCATCCAGGAGATGCGATGGAAAGGACAAGGCTGCTCTAAACGGACGAACTGTGATATCTACTACAGCGGCCATGCGGAGAGGCGCGAATTTGGTTGCGGATTCGTTGTAAGTCGAAAATTACGCCACCTAGTTTCCCGGTTCACGCCAATAAACGAAAGGTTGGCTACGATCCGTATCAAGGCAAAATTCTTCAACATAAGCCTAATTTTCGCGCACGCCCCGACGGAGGAAAAGGACGATGCCACCAAGGATGATTTCTACGTGAGCCTAGAGGACGTGTATGACCGTTGTCCGACCCACGATGTAAAAATAGTCCTCGGCGATTTTAACGCGAAGGTCGGAAGAGAAGGCATCTTTGGCGCTACAGTCGGTCAGTTCAGTCTCCACGAGACCACTTCAAACAACGGTCTGAGACTGATCGACTTCGCCGCGGCGCGAAACATGGTAGTTAGTAGTACCAGATTTCAACACCTCGACATTCACAAGGCTACCTGGCTATCCCTGGATCAAAAAACGAAAAATCAAATTGATCATGTTGTGATCGACTGAAGGCACTACCGCGAAAAGAGAAAGGAAGAGAGGCGCATTTTCAGACGTAAAAAAAAGGGAGCAGGAAAAGCGTGAGCGTGAGGAACTTGAGGTGTACCAGGGCAAGAAGGATGCACGAAAACTCTATCAACAAGTTAAGCGTCTAACTCAAGGTTTCAAGCCCGAAGCATCCACTTGTAGAGACGAAAATGGAAATCTGGTTACAGATACACAGAGTGTACTGAGGTTATGGAGGCAACATTTCTCCAACTTGCTTACGGGCGATGATTCCACTAATTCCGCCCAGAGAGAATGCAGTACGATACCACCAATCGATGATAACGCAGTGGAAGTACCATCACCTAGCCATGAAGAGGTTCGAGTTGCTATCCAGCGACTCAAAAACAACAAAGCAGCGGGTGCTGACGGCCTGCCAGCTGAGTCGTTTAAAGCTGGTGGCGATGAATTGATAAGGTGCATGCATCAACTCATCAGCAAAATATGGCTAGCGGAAAGTATGCCCGACGATTGAAATCTCAGCGTGCTTTGTCCTGTAATAAAGAAAGGAGACCCGACAATCTGCGCCAACTACAGGGGTATCAGTCTTATTTCCATCGCATATAAGATCCTCTCGAGCGTATTGTGTGAAAGATTGAAGCCGTATACAGAAACGCTGATCGGATCCTATCAGTGTGGCTTTAGACCTGGTAAGTCCACCATAGACCAGATTTTTACACTACGCCAAATCCTGGAGAAAACCCATGAATATCAAATCGACACTCACCATCTCTTCGTCGATTATAAAGCTGCGTTCGATAGCCCAGTGCGGGATTGCCTATACGCAACAATGTCTGAGTTCGTTATACCTGCAAAGTTGATAAGGCTCTGCAGGATGACGTTGAGCAATACGTGTAGCTCCGTCAAGGTAGGGAATGACCTCTCCGGAACTTTTAATACCGAGCGAGGTTTCAGACAAGGCGACCCGCTCTCGTGCGATCTCTTCAATTTCATTATGGAGGGGATTGTACGAAAAGCCGGTGTGCATCATAATGGCACCATTTTCTTCAAAGGTGTTCAGCTCCTTGCGTACGCTGATGATATTGATATTATCGGTCGGAGTAAGAGAGATGTAACTGCTGCTTTCACTGCTATTGAAAAGGAATCAGCCAAAGTGGGTTTGACGGTAAACGAGGGCAAGACGAAATACATGATGTCTACTAACAACAACAAGAGAGCACGGGATCTAGACTCTCATGTTACAGCGGGCAACTGTAAATTAGAAGTTGTCAAGGAATTCATTTACCTTGGCACTGCCGTAACCAGCAATAACGATGTCAGTCTGGAGATTAAGCGGAGAATAACAATTGCTAATAGGTGCTACTACGGTCTCAGTAAGCAATTACGTTGCAGAGCTCTCTCTCGATCGACAAAGCTAACACTCTACAAGACGCTCATTCTACCTGTGCTTCTTTATGACGCTGAGGCATGGGTGGTTTCGACAACAGACGCAGCCGCTCTTGGGGTGTTCGAGAGGAAAGTTCTCCGCAAAATCTTTGGTCCTGTTGAGTTGGCGACGACTATCGCATTCGAATGAACCACGAGCTGTATGAGCTCTACGCCGACATTGACATAGTTAAGCGTATAACAATACAGCGACTATGCTGGCTGGGTCATGTCCATCGTATGGATAAAGAAGCTCCAGCAAAAAAGGTATTCGAAGGGAAGGTCCCCGGTCAACGACGGAGAGGGAGACCATGCCTCCGGTGGATAGACCAAGCTGATGAAGCCCTAACCACGCTTGGCATTAACGATTGGAGAAGGCGCGCGCAAAACAGAGGCGCCTGGCGAGAGCTAATGAGGTCGGTCGTAACCTGACAACGGGTTGTTATGGCCATCTAAGTAAGTAAGTAAGTAACAAATATCATAGAGATATCTCAATTCGTTCAGAAGTTATGATTTTTGCAACGAGAAATGCCAGTCGCAGCAGTGGCAGGAGCATGAATAGTAACAGCATCGTGGAGTGCAGGTACATTTTGAGCCAGTAGTTTTACTGTGGTGAGTAGAGTAGGTGTTGTGACTGAGCAGACAGTATAGAGACTGTCGTGAGCGTCGGACTTAGGCCTGTGAGTGTGTGCTCTGCTTAAGCTCGACACGCATACGACCAGCTAGAACTTGAGGTTCCACGGTGCTTTCGCTCTCCTGTATTTGTTAGCCACGGTGGAACTGAGAGCTCGGCAGCGGGTTGAAAGGGACATCGACACCGTAGTGAGTGTCCTGCGACCGTATGTCCTGCTTTATTCAAACACCAGTCACCTACAGCTCGACACGCGTACGGCTAGCTAAAACTTGAGGTTCCACGGTGCTTTCGCTCTTCTGTATTCGTCAGTCACCGCGAGGCCATAAATAAGCAAGGAAACTGTGGCAAATAGAGCTAGGACACCGCATAGATAGAGAACTCAGTTTTGCCCCTCCCACGGAACTCACTTTGACGACAAGGCGAAGAAACACGACAAACCGAGGCACACTGACGTGGTAACCATATCAAATTAATTGTTAAGTTATTTATACTCGCCTAGTGGTTGAAATTCAACCATTAAAAATGCATTTGGTATTGAAAAACTGATATAAAAAAGAGCTATTTTTTTCCATCGCTTTTAATAATAAAAGTCATGCCAGAATGTTTCCCTATCCCTAAATCTATTCCTTGTTAGAGTTCAATATACATACATATCTCCATACCAAATTTCATCAAAATCAGTCAATTAGTTTAGATAAGAAAACATATTTTCCTGTTAAGAGCGTGGTACCACCCAAATAAAAACAAAATCTTCAATCTATCCATATCTAATTTCATCAAAATCGGTCCATTAATCTATTGAATGTGTGGCACCCTCCACTTTAAAACACATACGTTACCTCTGGGTTCAATCTATTTCTGTACCAAATTTCATCAAAATCGGTCCATTAGTTTAGTAGTAAAACATTTTTACCTTTTAGGGGCGTGATAGCGCCTACTCAAAACAAATATCTATACTCATTTATCTTTATACCAAGTTTCATCAAAATCGGTGTAGTGGCACAGCCGTGATACCGTTTTTCCCTATAAGGGGTGATGCCACGCCTCCTTAAAGAACTTGAAGATTTTCATACCTTTTCTATGGGTATATCAGTCCACTTGTTTAACCGTGGAAACGTATTTTCCTGTTGAAGGCATCACACTCTGCACTGCTCTTCATAACCTTTACAACAACAAAAAACCTAAGCGATTATGTTGTGCTATGGCAGTTAGAAAAGGATGGAGCCGTTTTGCAACTGCCTATTTATGTATAGATAATCCTCAATCTCTCACAAACAAAGAGTAAAAAGCTGTTGTATGTCTCAACTCTGTGTATTTGATTAGATATATGAAAATTCGGATAGGCTCAAGTCAAAAAAGTATTTTTTAACGAAACACGCATAAAAGTAACAAAAAATACTTTTTAGTATTAAAAAACTGAACTGGAAAGAAATATTTCTTGTCGCTCCAAAAATTTAAATCATCGTATCAGTTTGCTATATCGCTACCACTATCTCTTTTTCTCTTTCTTAAGATGCAATCTGTCTCATACCAAATTTCATCAAAATCGGTTCACTAGCTTAGCTGTGAAGACATATTTTCCTACTGGGGGTCGGTACCGTCCACTTTAAAACAAATAGCTTTTCTCGGGGTTCAATCTATCTCTCTAACAAATTCCATCAAAATCGGCACATTAGTTTAGTAGTGAAAACGCTTTTTCCTGTTAGAAGTGCTGCCCCGCCTCCTAAAAAATGTGAGTTTTAGAAATCTTTTTTAGGTTTCAGTCTATATCCTAACAAAATATCATCAAAAAAGCTCAGTTACTTTAGTAGTAACGACGTATTTTCCTGTAGGAAGCGTGGCATCGCCCACTTAAAAACTTAATTTTACTCAAGGTTCAATCCATCTACATAACAAATATCATCGAAATCGGTGTAGTGATACAGCCGTGATACCGTTTTTTCCCATTAGTAGCGATGCCACGCCCTCTTTAAAAAATCATATTTTTAATGATCTTTGTTATAATTCAATCTATCTTTGAACAAAATTTCATCAAAATCGCTCCATTAGTTTAGCCGCGGAATCGTTTTTATCTCTTTAGGGGCGTGGCACCGCCTAAAATTGAAAAAAGTATACATTTCCTCCCTTCTCTTCACAACCTTTTCAACAAAAAAAAATTGAGCGATTAGGTTGTGCTATGGCAGTGAAAAAGTGGTGTATCCGTTAAGACATTGCGTATTTAAATACATATACACTAGCATTACCCTGTGCGCATCGTCTCACCTCAACCGTGGTGTAGATTCGATGTGCGGTTTGCGTGAAAATTTTATTTAAAAATACTTTTGTATGAGGACCACCCTAAGTATGTATCCAAAATAAAATTTTTACAACATAAAATAATATTATTAATATAACAACCACGTGAAGTAAATTTCGAGAAAATGATATTTAAAAATATTTTTGTGTGAGGGCGGCCCTAAATAAAAGTTTTGTAGCCTAAGCTATGCCTCTTAACATAAGAGCTACATACGTATTGTAAATTCGAAGTGAATTGAATAACCTGTCTTCGTGAAAATGATATTTAAAAATATTTTTGTATGCGGGTAACCTTAAATATGCACCCTAAATAAAATTTTTATGATATAATCTGTGTCTCTTCACATAAAAGCCATATGGTGTAAGTTTCATGAGAATCGATTTAGCGGTCTTCGAAAAATGATATTTAAAAAATATTTTTCTGTGAGGGCCACCCTAAATAAAAGTTTTGTATCCTTAGCTATGCCTCTTAACATAAGAGCTACGTGGTGTAAATTTGGTGTAGATCGACTAACCGGTCTTTGTGAAAATGATATTTAAAAATATTTTTGTGTGAGTGCCACCCTAAGTATGCACCCTAAATAAAATTTTTACAATCTTATCTGTGTCTCTTCACATAAAAGCCGTATAGTGTAAATTTCACGAGAATCGATTAAGCGGTCTTCGAGAAAATGATATTTAAAAAATATTTTTCTGTGAGGGCCACCCTAAGTAAAGTATTGTATCCTTAGCTTTGCCTCTTAACATAAGAGATATGTAGTGTAAATTCGGCGTGAATCGATTAACTAACCCTAAGTATGCACCCTTAATAACATTTTTACGATCTAATCTGTGCCTCTTGATATAAAACTCATGTTGTGTAAGTTCGATGAGAATCGATTTACATGTCTTTGTGAAAATTCTATTTTTTAAATATTTTTGTATGAGGGCCACCCTAAATAAAAGTCAAAAGATCAAATTCATGTCTTTTTCAACGGGCTGTAACTTTGCGAGGAAACATCACAGATTACCACTTGAAAGCTCATTTTAAAGAGAAAGAACGGTACTAAATGATGTTATTATTAAAAATAAACTTAAAGTAGTAGTATCACAGATGGCTGGCAAGGTTGAAACAAAAATTTGAATAACTTTTTTTTGGAAAAAAAATTCTCCTCACTTCAAATGACTTTAAGCGCGCATTAAAGTCATATCATCTTTCTTATATTAGTACAAGCCCAAAATACAATTTTAAGCGAAAAAAAAGTTTGGGTTTTTCAGAAAATTAGCTTTGTTTTTTCTCATAAAAAGCGCTATAATTAGCCAATTTTCAACCATTTTAAAATTTTTTTAAAGATTCTAACAGAAAATAATAAGTTCTCTAAGAATCAAAAGACAAAAGTTAATTATTTTTATTTTGATGGAAATGCCGCCTTTTTGAAACAATTTTCAGCCTGAAATGGGCATAACTTAAAAGGGCCATAACTTCGTAAAAAAATTTTCTTAATCAAATCGGGGAAATACACTCAGGGAAAAATCACCATTTAAAAATAAGTCCGATCGGACTTATTTCAACATTGTTCCATTCTTTCTGAGTTCAATCTTGAAAGAAGGTCATCACTTCTTAAAACAATACCGAAAATTTTAAAACAAACCATGAACTATTCAATTAAGAATAGAAATATTGATTCAAGTATAAAATTTTGTCTTAGAATCTTATTTTAAGATCGCGTTCTTGAATTAAGATCAAAGCAATTTTAAAATAAGAATAAGTTTTCAAATTAAGCCGAAATATTCTTGGAACTAGATCGAATTGTAGCAACCCTTTAGTTATGCAAATATTTCGCTATTGCGTTCGATCTTTTAAGCTACATATTCGCATGCGTGCTTGATAAAAAGTGTTATTTATTTTATTAAAAATGGAAAATTTTGATATTAATAGTGCTGTGGATCCTGTTGGTGCTGTAGAGAGCTCGGTAGGTAATTCATCGTAAGCAGTGAGTCGGATCCAACAATTGAAGGCAAAGCAAGTTTACTTTCTTTTACAGATGAAAGTGTTTGGATGATGAAAAACTGAAAACTTTACTGAAAAGTTTTAATTTAAACTGCATTTTTGAATACTTAAAGAGTAAGTTTATTATTGATTCAATAACGTAGTGACACAGATAAAATAAATACCAATGTTTTTTTAACATGTACTCCGCATGGAGTTCCAAGAGAAGCTGTTTGCTTGGAAGAAAAGTGCGGTAAATAGTATAAATGGTTTTAAGTTTGATTAAATTTTAGCCTACATTTTATAATTTTTTTTATAGCTTGGAATCGACGAAGAAACGATGTCGATGCCGTCGAAAGTCGAGGAATGGCTGAATCAAGCTCATCAACAATTTGTGGAAAAAAACTTCATAAGGTAAAAAAAGCTTTAATCGTAAATAATTCTTATATTATCTTAAAATTACAACTTATCTCTTTGAAGGACTTGGCTACTTTGCTAAGTGAAACATCTAGAGGAAAAGTACAGATTGAACATTTTAACGAAAGTAAAATTCAACGAGCTTTTACAAGGATGAACTCATCAATATAATCGTCGAAGAAATTGTACGTAACAACATCGTCCTAAGTACTCAGGATTTTTTACCATTGTCTAACGAAATTTGTTCAGTCTTCTCAAGTGAAACTGATGCTCAGGTAGTTATTTATACATTAAGCCACTACAATACAAAATGCGGCCCTTTAAAATACCTTTGGTGCATGCATTTTGAAGAAAAGCATAAAGAAGCAAAGATGTATTTTACAATATTAATTCGAAACTGAATCCTTAGCCATCAAGTCAGGAATGAAATTTTCAAAATTTTAGCTTGACCAGGAAAATTCCATGGAACAAATATTTTGTTTTAACTCTTCTAAAAATATAAATTTGACAAAAGAAGTTTATTTTTACATACTAAGTCCAGGAAGTAATATTGATTTCAAAAATGCAGAAATATTAAACGAAATTTTCTTTAAAGGTAAATTTTATAAAAGTAACTACTATTTAGCAATTAATACAAAATTTTTTGAATAGTATAAGATAAAAAACTTTTTATATAAAAATTAATATATTTATGTACTATGTTATTCAATTCAAGTAAAGAGGTTTGGCTGCCATTATCAGTCATATGAAATTGGTTGTAAAATGGAAAATATTAGTATAAAAAAATATCAGATCTTATAAGTAGGTAATGGTAAAACTTATGAAAATCTGAATATACTATGCTCTTTTATGGAAATTCACATGTACATATTCGAAAAATATTTATAAATAAAATTATAAAAAATAAAATAAAATTGAAAAAATATATAAGTTATAATAACCTTATACGATTTGTTTTTAGTTTGGGGTAAGCTAATTTCGAATTTCGAAAATAAAAATGGAAACAGGATCAATCTTGAATCAAGATTAAACAGTCTTGAATGAAGCCTAAAGCAATTTTTAATTAAGTTTATTCGTCCTTAGATTAAGCTTATATATTCTTAAAACTAGCATTAAAACCTCTTAAATTAAAAATTTCCAATTAAATATCGACTTAATTTTATTATCTTTAATATAGGATTTTCGTACTTGATTTAAGAGTTTTCAACTTTAATAGACTTGATTTTGCGCTTGATTTTGAACTTAGTATATTCTTGATTTTAGCTTGTTTTTTTTTCTGAGTGTAAGGGTACCTTTATATCCTTTAAAAAACAACATATTTAATCGGCAACCAATTCCGAAACATAAAATAATCCGCGTGCATGGTTTGAGATGGATTTGGTCCATACATACATTATATATATATGTTGTTTAGACCAATTTTCTCGTTTTTACATGATTTTCAGGCTGCATTTTCATGACATGACGATTAAGAAAAAACTTGTTTGTTGTTTCTTAAAAAATATTTTCCTCGTGGGTAAAAAAATGTTTGCGTGTGCGCAGTATGATTTTTTGCTCAATTAGATTTGTTTTTTTAGTTTTCATATCATGAGCCCCGAAATTTGTTCTCTTATTTGGTCCCAAAATGTTTGTCAAAATGTCTTTTAGTAGTCACAACATTTCCAGAGTGGAGACTTTTATATTGCTTTCAGTAGCTCGATATGACTGATGCGCAGAAAAATAAAAAAATCTCGATTTAAAGGGTATACGTAGGCTATTGATTATGTCATAAAGAAAGGACCTAAGACGTTCACGGGTTTTTATTGCAGGAACTTGTCAATGCGTCATTTAGGAAGGAAAAGCCATGGAGTGCTATTAAATTAGAGGGTGGAAATTGGAGATATGGGTTAAAATGGACCCTTTTTAGTTTTTTTCATATGTCTCACAAACGAAGCAAAATTTCGATATACAGTGGAATCGCGATAATTCGTAATCACAAGGGACCAGCAATTTTTTACGAATTACAGGGGTTTTCGATTTAACGAGGTTTCGATTTGTTCGATCAATTTTTTTTTGCTCCATTATCATAGCTGAAATGATATTTTGCTTTTGCAACAATTATAAAGTCTTATTCGTACGTTTGTTTGCCCTTTTCACGCCACACTCTCTTTTTTACACACCTCTGGTAAAGCCCAATTTCCATGTGATCTTATCTTATCCCATATCAGGGATATCAAATCAAATTTTTGTAAGAAAGAAAAAGCATGCGAACAGAACCTAATGCGCTTGGAGAATGCGAGAGTGAATAGCATACATTTGCTATCTTCATAGCATGTGATGTCCTCCCTGATATTTGATAAGATAAGATCACATGGAAATTGGGCTTAAAGCAACGAACAAACTGACCACGAAATCACAAAAAATTCCACCAAAAAATATGAACGATGAACGTAGCCTACTGTGATTGATATTGTTTTTCAAACTATAGTTCCATAGAATTTTGTTTTGCATTACGAATTATAAGAGGTTGTCAAATCAAATTACGATTTATAAGAGGTTAAACAGACTTTATTGCACAAAAAAAATACGAATTATCGAGGCGACTAAAATGTATGAAATTTTTACGAATTAAAGCGATTTTTTCAAGGGACCAACAGTTTGCTACGAATTATTGAGATTTTCGAATTAACGGGGTACGAATTATCGCGATTCCACTGTAGTTACTTCTAAAATTTTTTTTACAAAATTGAATTTCCCATCGAAATGACTTATTTAAAGAATGTTGGAATATTTTGCTTATGCCAAAAATGTTGAAATAAAAAAAGAAAAAACCCAAAATTTAGTTTTTTTATTTTTTTTTGTTGTTTTGCCCATAACTTTTTTTGGGTCAGAAATAGGCATTGGCATTGCTCTATAGAAAAGAAGAAGACAAAATTTTCTTTAAATTGCTGTGCTAGAACTTTGTTTTTTAAAAAATTCATCGAAATATGGCCACTCGAACATAGGTTTTTTTTTGATACTTTTTATACAGATATTGTTTTTATTTCTCATAAAAAAAGGTATAAAGCCTATGTTTCGATTTTGATGAAATTTGGTTAGGATCTAATCTGTCCCTTAGTTTAGCTGTGTCAGCATAGATTTCAATATGGGGCGTGTTACCGTCCTATTTAAAACAAATACCTAATACTAAGACATAAAGTAACATAGTTAACCTACATACTCGTAAATAACTCGTCTAAATACATATAGTATACTGTATTGAAAAAAGCTCTCTGCATTTTACAAGTTTGAGCCGGCATTATGCTTATGGCTGTTTACCAACTTCCTATTAATACATACTAGAGTTCGCTCAGTGGTTGAAATTCAACCATTAAAAATCCTTTTGGTATTAAGAAACTGATATAAAAAAGAGCTAATTTTTCCTCGTTTTTAAAAATAAAAATCTGTTTCCATACCAAATTTAGTTAAATCCGGTTCATTAGCTTAGGGGGCGTTCGAGTATTACGTAACGCAATTTTTGAAGATTTTTGACCCCCCCCCCCCCGGTAACGCGCCGTAATTTATTTATAGAATAAATATAATATTTATTGCTATAGCTTATCTAGTAAGCGTTTCATTATACACACTTAATTTCAAATCACCCTCCGCTAAAGAAGTTTCACTTCAAAAACAATATTACGCAATGCGTTGTTCGACACCCCACCCTGCTCCCGCCCCGTAACGTTTAACAAGAGCTCTCTCCCACCAAATTGTGTTACGTAATACTTGAACGCCTCCTTAGCTGTGAAAACATATTTTCCTACTGGGGGTTGGTACCGTCCACTTTAAAACAAATAGCTTTTCTCAGGGTTCAATCTATTTCTGTACCAAAATCCATCAAAACCGACACATTAGCTTAGTAGTGAAAATGCTTTTTCCTGTTAGAGGTGCTGCCACGCTTCATAAAAAATTTGAGTTTTTAAAAATCTTTTTTAGGGTTCAGTCTATATTCTAACAAAATTTCATCAAAATCGGTCCTTTAGTTTAGTAGTAATGACGTATTTTCCTGTAAGAGGCGTGGCATCGCCCACTAAAAAATATATCTTTACTCAAGATTCAATCTATATACATACCAAATTTCATCAAAATTGGCGTAGTGGCACAGCCGTGATACCGTTTTTTCCCATTAGGAGCGATGCCACGCCTCCTTAAAAAATTCGAGTTTTTAGAAATCTTTTCTAAGGTTCAGTCTATACCCTAACGAAATTTCATCAAAATCGGTCCGTTAGTTTAGTAGTAACGACGTATTGTCCTGTAAGAGGCGTGAGCGATTATGTTGTGCTATGGCTGAGAAAAAGTGGTGTAACCGTTTAGACATTGCCTATTTATATATAAGGACTGTCCCAGAAAAAACTTGCACTTTGTTTTTTAGTTATAAAAAAATACCCAGCAATTTTTTTGGTTTTTTTTATTTTTTTTATTAATAATGGCTAGTGTTCAGAATATAAATATCTAAAAACTAATTAACAATTTTGTTTTTTCTATAAAAATTTCTTACTTTTTTTTTAAGGCCCTTCATTAAATTTTGCACAGTTGTTTCATCGACAGTACGGTATGATCTTTTCCACTTAAGTCTGATGTCTTGAAAATTTTTTGCAGTCCTGCCACTCTTTCGAAGATCTCTTTTCATTAGAGCCCAATATCTTTCAATTGGGCGAAGCTCTGGGCAGTTGGGCGGATTTGGTATTTTTGGTACAAAATTGATCTTTTTACTTTGACGCCATTCCATCGTAGCTTTAGAGCAATGAGAGGTTGTTAAATCGGGCCAGAGAATCACTGTACCTCCATGTGCACGAATAAAAGGTAAAACACGTTTTTCGAGGCACTCGTCTATATAAACTTTTGAATTGATTGTGCCTTGCGTAACAAAGAAGCTGCTTCTGAGGCCACAGGTGTATATGGCCTGCCAAACCATATATTGCTTCGGAAATTTCGAAATTTTTTTTTCTTTGAATTTACTAGGCACATTCCCCTTCTTCGGTGATGTATTATATTCGTGCCCAGGTAGCTGCTTAAAATCTGCTTTAACGTAAGTTTCGTCGTCCATAACACAGCAGTCAAATTTAGTCAGGTACCTTTCATACAATTTTCGGGCTCGCATCTGAGCCATCAACTGCTTTTCATCAGAACGGTCTGGTACTTTTTGAACTCTATATGTCTTTAGCTTACTTTTCTCCTTTATCCTTTGCACAGTAGATTTTGATGTACCTGCTCTATCCGCCATATCTCGCACTGACGTGTTGGGATTCTGCCTAAAAAGGCGCTTCACCTTCGCCGCTACCTTTGGGTTAGAAAATTCTGGTTTTCTGCCTGAACCCTTTTTTCGTGAAACAGGTAGACCCTTCTTATAATTAGAAATAACCGTTTTGACAGTTCTTTCTGATGCACCAACTATTTTTGCTATAGCTGAATATTTTAACCCTGGATTTTGCAGGTATGTGGACAAAATCAGTTCGCGGACTTTTTCTTGCTTGCTAGACATCTTTGTCGTTAGAAGTGCTATCTTCAAGTGTTATACATCATATCAAACGTCACTTTATATGGAATAAATATTTTGTCTTTTTAGACCTATAAGATTATCAGGTAGAGTAGTGTATGGATTGGCTTTTGGTTGATCAGAGTAAAGTTTCTGATTGCTTTCCACCTGGGGATTGCCAGAGCGATCTCTGAGCCAACCATTAGCAAGTTGACACACAGCCTCCCCGCGGCTCCATCTGGGTAGCTATCTCCGCATCCGCTGAGATAGTGAGCGAATGTGTGCAGCGTGTCCTCCCTGGAAGTAAACTGGGTTGTGCGCAGGGTTTGGTACCCGCCACGTAAAAAAAAAAACACTCCAATGAAGACTAAAAAAGCCTCGGACAATGAACCCCTCAACGTTGACGACCACTGCAAACGAAAAAAGGACTATGATTTAAGGATATGCACCTGGAATATCCGGACCCTCAATAGGGAAGGTGCCTCTATCGAATTGGCGGATGCCCTCGGAAAAATTAAGGCTGACATCACCGCCATCCAGGAAATAAGATGGATAGGACAAGGTTGCTCTAAGCAAGCAAGTTGCGATATCTACTACAGCTGCCATGCGGAGAGGCGCGAATTGGGATGCGGATTCGTAGTAAGCAAGAGACTTCGCCACCATATCTCCAGGTTCACACCTGTGAGCGAAAGGTTGGCTACGATCCGCGTCAAGGCTCGATTTTTCAACATCAGCTTGATTTGCGCGCACGCCCCGACGGAGGAAAAGGACGATGCTGTCAAAGATGCCTTCTATGCGAGACTCGAGGAAGTATACGACCGCTGCCCGGCCCATGACGTTAAAATTGTACTCGGGGATTTCAACGGAAAGGTCGGAAGAGAAGGTATATTTGGCCCCACTGTCGGTCAGTTCAGCCTTCACGAGACCACCTCAAACAACGGTCTACGGCTGATCGACTTCGCCGCGGCGCGAAACATGGTAGTAAGTAAGGACTGTCCCAGAAAAAACTTGCACTTTGTTTTTTAGTTATAAAAAAATACCCAGCAATTTGTTTGGTCTTTTTTCTTTTTTTATTAATAATGGCTAGTGTTAAGAATATAAATAACTAAAAACATAATTAAAAATTTTTTTTTTTCATAAAAATTTCTAACGTTGTTCTTAAGGCCCTTTATTACATTTTGTACAGGTGTTTTATCGACAGTACGGAACGATCTTTTTCACTTAAGTCTAAAGTCTTGCAAGTTTTTTGTAGTCTTACGACTCCTTCGAAGATTTCTTTTCATTAGAGCCCGATATCTCCGAATTGGGAGAAGCTCTGGGCAGTTGGGCGGATTTGCAATTTTTGGTACAAAATTGATCTTTTTACTTTGATACCATTCCGTCGAAGCTTTAGAGTAATGAGAGGTTGCTAAATCGGGCCAGAGAATCACTGTACCTTCATGTGCACGAATAAATGGTAGAACACGTTTTTCGAGGCACTCGTCTATATAAACTTTTGAATTGATTGTGCCTTGCGTAACAAAGAAGGTTCTTCTGAGGCCACAGGTATATATGACCTGCCAAACCATATATTGCTTCGAAAATTTCGAAATTTTTTTTTCTTTAAATTTACTAGGCATATGCCTCTTCTTCGGTGATGTATAATATTTGTGCCCAGATAGCGGCTTAAAATCTGCTTTGACGTAACTTCCGTCGTTCGTAACGCAGTAATCAAATTTAGTCAGTTACCTTTCATACAATTTTCGGGCTCGTATCTGAGCCATCAACTGCTTTTCATCAGAACGGTCTGGTACTTTTTGAACTCTATATGTCTTCAGCTTACTTTTTTCCTTTATCCTTTGCACAGTAGATTTTGATGTACCTGCTCTATCTGCCATATCTCGCACTGACGTGTTGGGATTCTGCTTAAAAAGGCGCTTCACCTTCGCCGCTACCTTTGGGTTAGAAAATTCTGGTTTTCTGCCTGAACCCTTTTTTCGTGAAACAGGTAGACCCTTCTTATAATTAGAAATAACCGTTTTGACAGTTCTTTCTGATGCACCAACTATTTTTGCTATAGCTAAATATTTTAACCCTGGATTTTGCAGGTATGTGGACAAAATCAGTTCGGGGACTTTTTCTTGCTTGCTAGACATCTTTGTCGTTAGAAGTGCTATCTTCAAGTGTTATACATCATATCAAACGTCACTTTATATGGAATAAATATTTTGTCTTTTTAGACCTATAAGACTATCAGGTAGAGTATAATCTTAAAAAATAAAAGTGCAAGTTTTTTCTGGGACAGTCCTTAGTACCAGATTTCAACACCTCGATATCCACAAGGCCACCTGGCTGTCCCCTGATCAGAAAACACGCAACCAAATCGATCATGTTGTGATCGACGGAAGGCATGCTTCGAGCGTGCTAGATGTTCGTACGTTCCGGGGAGTCAATATTGACTCCGATCATTATCTTGTTGCAGCCAAGATACGCATGCGGCTGTGCAATGCAAAGGATGTACGCTCTGGTACGCAACGAAAGCTGGACGTCGCTAAGCTGCAATCACATCGGACGGCCGAAGCCTATTCCGCTCGCCTCTCAGAACTGCTCCTTCAACCTGACTCTCTACCTGATGATGCCGGTGGACTGTGGGCGCATATATCCCGCTCCATGCGCTCTGCCGCTGAGGAAGTCATTGGTTTCCGACGCCCACTTCCGCGAAATCAATGGTATGACCAGGAGTGTCGCGAAGCTACTGCAGTGAAAAACGCCGCCTACAAAAGAACCCTGCAGTCAGCAGCAACGCGAGCCGTGCACGAAAACTACCGGGAAAAGAGAAAGGATGAGAGGCGCCTTTTCAGACGCAAGAAACGAGAGCAGGAAAGGCACGAGCGTGAGAAACTCGAAGTGTTACGGGGCAGGAATGATGCTCGAAAATTTTACCAACAAGTCAAGCGTCTGACCCAAGGTTTCAAGCCCGGAGCATCTACCTGTAAAGATGAACATGGAAATCTGGTTACGGATACGCAGGGAACACTGAGATTATGGAGGGAACACTTTTCCAAGCTGCTTGCTGGCGATGACTCCACCAATCCCGCCTTTGGAGAAATTAACCCGATACCACCAATCAACGACGATGGTGTGGACGTACCACCACCTAGCCATGACGCGGTACGAGTTGTGATCCAACGACTTAAGAACAACAAAGCGGCTGGTGCCGATGGCCTGCCAGCTGAATTGTTCAAGACCGGCGGCGATGAGCTGATAGGGTGTATGCATCAACTCATCTGCAAAATATGGCTAGTTGAAAGCATGCCCGACGATTGGAATCTCAGTGTCCTTTGTCCTGTACTGAAGAAAGGTGACCCGACAATCTGCGCTAACTACCGGGGAATCAGTCTTCTTGCCATCTCTTACAAGGTCCTGTCGACTGTACTGTGTGAAAGACTTAAGCCGTTTGCCAACACACTGATTGGGCCTTATCAGTGCGGCTTTAGACCTGGTAAGTCCACCATAGACCAGATCTTCACACTACGTCAAATCCTGGAAAAAACCCACGAAAAACAGATCGATACCCATCATCTCTTTATCGATTTTAAAGCAGCTTTCGATAGCCCGATACGTGATTGCCTGTATGCCACCATGTCTGAGTTCGGTATACCTGCGAAGCTGGTGCGGCTTTGCAGAATGACGTTGAGCAACACAGCCAGCTCCGTTAGAGTAGGAAGGGACCTCTCCGAACCATTTGATACCGAACGAGGTTTCAGACAGGGCGATCCATTATCCTGCAACCTCTTCAACTTTGTGATGGAAGGGGTATTGCGAAGAGCCAGTGTACATCGTAATGGCACTATTTTCTACAAAAGTGTCCAGCTCCTTGCATATGCCGATGATATTGATATCATTGGACGTTGTAAGCGAGATGTTACTGCTGCGTTCTCTGCTATCGAAAAAGAGTCAGCGAAAGTGGGTTTGACGGTGAACGAGGGCAAAACAAAGTATATGCTGTCCACAAACAGGGAGACGCGGCGTATTGGATCCTTTGTTACTGCGAACAACTATACTTTCGAAGTTGTCAAGGAATTCACCTATCTTGGCACCGCCGTGAACACTCAAAACGATGTCAGCCTGGAGATAAAGCGAAGACTAACTCTTGCTAATAGGTGTTACTATGGTCTCAGTAAGCAATTGAGTAGTAGAGACCTCTCTCGCCCGACAAAACTGACACTCTACAAGACGCTCATCTTACCCGTGCTACTTTACGGCGCAGAAGCATGGGTTGTGTCGCAGACTGATGCAGCCACGCTTGGGGTGTTTGAGAGAAAAATTCTTCGCAAAATCTTCGGTCCTGTTCACGTCGGCGACGACTACCGTATTCGAATGAACCACGAACTGTACGAGCTCTACGCTGACATTGACATAGTCAAGCGCATCACTATTCAACGTCTGCGCTGGCTGGGACATGTTGTGCGTATGGACGAAGAAGCTCCGGCGAAAAAGGTGTTTGATGCGGAAGCCGCTGGGCGACGACGAAGAGGAAGACCATGCCTCCGATGGAAAGACCAAGCCGAGGAAACCCTATCCACGCTTGGTGTGAATGATTGGAGAAGGCGTGCGCAAAGCAGAGGCGCCTGGAGAGAGCTTTTGAGGTCGGCCGTAACCCGGTAACGGGTTGTTATGGCCACCCAAGTAAGTAAGTAAGTATAATCTTAAAAAATAAAAGTGCAAGTTTTTTCTGGGACAGTCCTTAGATATATCTATGTGTAGGCGTCGTTTTATGGTCACCATTTGGTTAAAAAAAAATCGGAAACACCCGTACTCATATGAAAGCTCTTCAGCATACCAACATTTTGAGACCTTAAGAACGTTATTTCGCTGCGCTCAATTTTGGGGAGACCACTGTCCGGATAGACATGGAACGTCCCATATAAATATATTTATGTTCGAAAGAAAAAATTAAAATGAATATTAAACATGCTAAAACCTTCTCCCTGATTTATTAAACAGCCACTCCTTGCAAAATACAAATTTTTGTGACCGAACCTATGAACTCCGGCGAGTCAAGATCCCCCAGCCGTAGGTTCGTTACAATGGCGCCCGATTAGGGATCTTGGCTTTTTTGAAAAGAGAAAAACAAAAATTTATATATATGTAATAATTTTAACCCTACAGCGTGGATTTCAGCGTGGGATTCAGTATAAAATACAGCAGCGTGAATATCAGCGTGGATACAGCAGAGTGAATAAACCTGAAACCAGCACCTCGCAACCAGCGAAGAAAATTGTGTGCTATGCCAGCGGCGGGAAAGTTTCAAATAAAAGTGTGTAAAGAACGCATAGTGAAAATAAACAACAACAAAAAAAAAAAAAACATTGAGAACCATCTGGGTTCAATAGTATTAAATGCAAATAAAATATTAAAATCGGCACAATAAACAAGCAGTGAAAAGAAAGCAAACAGTGAAAACAAAAAAAATAAATAAATAATAAACAGTGAAAAATCACAGAGAGCAAAAATTAATAATAAACAGTGAAAAATCAGAGAACAAATCAGTTCCTCCTTCCACGAAGGAAGGATCAATCCCGGGATTGATAGTTCTAGTAAATGCATACAAAACTAAAAAAAAAAACGAGAAGTGTATACTATTGTATATATAAAATCAAAATTGCTTTATTTCACAGCGTAACAATGAAGAATAAGAACGCAAAATAATAGCTTAAAAATTGACTTAGAACACTTCGAGTGTTAATACATCTAAATCTCATTTACTAAGTTTTACTAGTAGAAGATAGTCACTATCAAAAGGAGATGATAGAGGATAATCAAGCATTTATGACCAAACTATCAATTTTATTATTAAATTTTATTTTTACATTTAAAAATTCCTGTACTACACTTTGTACTTGATTAAAACTTTATCACCTTCTTCAAATGTAACAGTGATGGCATTTAGTGGCACCGAATGGCTCGCTCTCAGTAGACGCACCCATAAGTGTGCTTCATTTAAGTTGTCAATATATTAAGAAGCTGATTTCAGAAAAAAAGTTTAGGTTTATCTAAGAACTTAAATTTTGGTAGGTCTAGGTATGGGTCAAAATTTCAATGTCAAATCAAGGTCGGCTGTGGTTTTTTTTTTTTTTTTTTGAAGACAAGCCTATATTTTGTGTTGCAGATTTGTATTTTATTATAAAAAATAGATATGTTTTGCTTATGTTGTTTTTCTATTGCATTTTTAGTATTTCCGTTATTGATAAAAATAATTTTAGTCTAAATTTCACATTTAATCATTTTTCTCCTAAACTATCAATTTTCAATACAAATCGCACTTAGTAAAAAGTTCTTAAAATTAGCCAAAGTATTAAAAAAGATATTTTTTTTTTGTTATGTGACATTTTTTTTTTAAGAAAATCTTAAGCAAAAAATTGCTGCAATAAAAAAAAATATTTTTACTGAATTTAAGGTTCAGACACAATTGAAGTGCATTTTGCAGGTTGATGCACATCAATTGTATTGAAAACAGTTATTTTGCAGATTTTGTACTTAAATATGTCATATAAAAGAATATTTATTATATAATATAAAATTTTTTTCTAATCCCGAAAATCCCAGGATTGTCTCTTTGTAATCCCGGGATTACTTTAGCCTATATTTAGAGCAAATCCCGGGATCCCGGGATTGCCACCCCTATTATACACATATTATACTAGATAATATTACTAAAAAAACAGAAAATATGGAATAAAAAAAAGCTCTAAGGATTTTTTTCCTTTTGATGTATTTCTACTTTGATTAACATCCCAAATAATTCCACATTTAAGTTTTTGTTGTAACTCAACTTGTCATTTAAAGTTGGTTAAAGCCTACCGTGTGTTATGATGAATACTTTAAGCGGCATTATCTTTAAATTTTTTTTAAATTCTTGAAAAATGCCACGCCCACTTCTCCAACTCCGCCCACTTTTGACGCAATTAAAGGTATCTACGACTTGCATCCGCCTACCAACTTTCATTGCTGTCTTTAAAACCTAGCACAATCTCAATTTTGTTCACATATAAACCAAATCCCCAAGTTTCATCAAAACTGCTGTAGCCATTTTTGAAATAAGGTTCCGCTATATATTAATATAATTACATACTTAAATGTTTATTACCAGGAGACCGACTATAGTTCGGTTTTTCGTTTTGAGGATTGAAAAGTCGAAAAAATATGCAATATGTTGAAAAAACTGAAATGGGGTTAAACTAACGTGACCAGATATTTTTCGGCAAAACGCGGAACAGCAAAACAAATTCTTCAAATTTGCGTTGAAAACGAAACATTTTTCGGAAAAAGCTTGTGAACTTTTTTATTGGTTCTCGCCAATCAGATATATTTCAAATTTCAGTTAATAAAAATACTAAAAAAAGGTCCTGACTTTCACATTTCGAAAATCCAAGCAAAATGAGATATATATTTCATAAAATGAAAACGCAGACGGCGTGGGACGGAAAATCAAAAACGCGGGTCACATTGTCGCTTTAGGTTAAACACATGTGTCGCAAAATATTTAATAAGATGAAAAAAGTTGATAAAATATGGAAAATGTTGTCAAAAGAGGCTAAAAAAGTATTTAAAATGGGCTGAAAAAGCTGAAAAACGTTAGAAAAATCAAAAAAATATGGACAAGAAAGAAGTTGAAAAATGTTGAAAGAGATTGAAAAGTCGAAAAAAAGTTGAACGAGGTTGAAAAAGTCGAAAAAATATGGAACACGATGAAAAAGTTGAATGAGGATGAAATTGCTAATGAAGAAAGTTGAAACGGTTTTTTTTTACTCTTCTTTTATTTATTGTATCTTTTTAATTTACAAAGACTAACAATAAGTTATAAGCTCTTATTCCTAATGAAATTTATTACAAATTATAGATTATAAGTAAATCGAAGCGACGCAGAACTCAAAAAACTTTAGCTGGTCTGAAAATAGATTTTACCAAACACCACTTCTGTTCATTACTGCAATTGCGGTAGGTGAGAACAGGATAACGAGCAGTAGCGCGGTGACAGGTTCATGACAACCCATCTGCAGTCGCAGCAGATGACTATTGCGCCTCCCTTGATTAATTTTCAGCCGAGACGAGCGAAGTCCCGGTCTGTGTTGACGTGGTTGCAGAGACGAGCTAGGTCTCTGTCTACCGCCATGTAGACAACTGGCATCTTGATAACGACTGTATCGTGATAGCCGAGACGAGCTATGTTCTGGTCTATCACGTTAAGGAGAACCAGTGCCACAAGGACAACTTTAAGGCGATAGCCGATATTGCAGCATCCAAAAGCGGCCGAAAGGCACGCTGCTCCAACACTGCTGCAGCCGCACTCTCCACTCATCAACCTTCGGCAGAGACAAGCCAGGTCCCGGTCCGTGCAAGACGAGCTGGTAGCGATGAGTTGACAAGGTCGACTTTTTTTTATGTATGTATATTTTTTTTATACCTTACACCGAGGGTATATTCACTTTGTCTCTCCGTTTGTAACACATAGAAGGGGGAGTAGCATATATGGAAAAGTATATATATTCTTGATCAGCGTCACCACCTGAGTCGATTTAGTGATGTCCGTCTGTCTATCTGTCCGTCTGTTGAAATCAGGCTTACAGGAAAACCAAGAAAGCTAATTGAATGAAACTTTCACACTCAGGTCACACCTTCTTGCAGGCATCTTGCTATTGAAAATAAACGAAATCGGTTTGCTGACACGCCTACCGCCCATACTCTATGTATATTTACCGTGGCCAATATTGAAAGAAGTTGTAGCGACTTTGATGAAACTTGGTGAATTGGTGCACATGTGAACCAAATTAGGATTAAGCTGGGTTTCAAGTTTCCAAAGGATCGTACAGGAGCGTGGCACAGCCCTAAATTTTAACATTTATACTACCATATCTTCTGTGTCGTTCAAGATATTGCGATGAAATTTGACAAACGGATACATATCAAATATGTCTTGAATTGTGATACAACTTTTTCATCAATTTTGAATTTTTTAAAATTTTTTCAACCTCTTTCGACTTTTTTTAGAGCTTTTCAACCTCTCTCAATTTTTTTTCAACATTTTGCATATATTTTCGACTTTTTCAACATTTTTCAACCTCTGTCAACTTTTCTAACATTTCACATTTTTTTCAACTTATTCAACCTCTTCAATGTCTTTTTAACATTTATTTGAAAGGTACTTTCAGCGCAGTGTAGAGTATGTGAGTTTCGGCCTGGCCGAAGATAATACCTTAACTTGTTTTTATTTATTATCATTAGAGGAAAGTACCTGCGACGAGCTAGATCTCAGTACAGAGTTCTCATTTGATTCATTACGTAAGCCAATGTACCAGCTGATTTTGTGGTTTGATATTACAGTACTCATCTGGGGTGCCTATCTTCAATAGCTGCACTGTCAGCTCTCTTTAGTCGCGACAATGGCAATGTGTTACAAAGAGTCCTAGCCAATTGACTGACATGACCTTATAGTTTTGCTATGTATTTTAGTCTGAGTCTTTTAAACTCGGATTTTACCATTGGAATGTGCAGATCTCTGTAAATGCATTCATTTCTAATAAAACAAGGAGCTCCTGTAATAGTTCTTAATATTTAAGATTGAGTGTTTTTTAGAATTTCAATGTTTGATGCACTTGCATTACCATACAATTGTATGCCAAAAGTCCAAATGGCTTTATGACTTGGTTGTATAGAAGAACTTTATACTCTTAACTTAGAGGGGAGTTTATAAGCCAATGTTAGCTAGCAGCCTTAAGTTTCATTTGACGCTTCTTGGCTTCTATGTGCTTACGCCATGTCAAACGCTTGTCTAGATGAATGCCAAGGTATCTGACATTATCAGTTTGTGGGACAAGGATTCCAGTAATATGGAGGAATTTTTGTACATTGACTTTTATTAGCTATTGTGGCAACCAACTGTTGAC
This sequence comes from Tricholauxania praeusta, assembly GCA_949775025.1. Taxonomy (NCBI): domain Eukaryota; kingdom Metazoa; phylum Arthropoda; class Insecta; order Diptera; family Lauxaniidae; genus Tricholauxania; species Tricholauxania praeusta. The sequence continues at coordinate 63,683,961 of OX459030.1, read as the reverse complement.
ACACGACAAGTGGGATTGAAGCTGAAGTGATGTTGTTGATACAGCGTTTTTATTGCGACTCAAAATTGCTGTACTGTCAGCAAATGTAGAGGTAACTAGCTGATCATTTGTGGGAATATCTGACGTGAATAAAACATACAGAAAGAGACCCAAGACACTTCCCTGCGCTAATCCTGCTCTAGGAAAATCAGATGTTGCAGAAGTTTAAAGCTTAACTCTGAAAAACTTATTTGTTAAATGTGACTCTAATACGCTATGAACATTTTGGGGTAAAAGCAACCTAATTTTATTGTTATATCTGGTAACATTGTTAAGTAGTATGTTTTGTGCCAATCTGGCAACACGATCATATACGTCAACTCTCATTCTTTCTTTACACTCATCGTGCGTACACGTATAAATTTAAACTAAGATTATTTAGAAGTCACTTTTATGAAATATATAATTTGAAGTATAGTCCAGGAGAAATAGGGTTTGAACAACAAAATAATTCAATACAGCAATCTGACAGCGGAATATTGTTGAACAAGCTCTTGTAAAAGCTGACAAAAAAATCGAACCGACAGCAGCTATCCGGGGTGGAATAAGGTGCATTTTTAGAGGTCGAACACAGTTTTTCACAATTTCTGGCTAAACTGTGCATCATATCAAAAAAGTTCAGTGCAGAAGTTGTAGGAAATAATAAGATCTACAACTTTTGTACCGATCATTTTCACCTTAACCTCAAAGTTTTTCGAAAAAATGGCTCAAAACCGGTTTTTTGGTTTTTAATTTTTTTCTTTGACAAAAAAGTTTCTATGGAGTCCAAGTTTCATTTTTGGTCCAAGAACTATCAAAATTTTTTTTCTCATTTATTTTTTTAATGGAAATTTTGTAGTGGCATTGAGAATTTCAAATTATAGTGTATTAAGGTAAATACAGTGAAAACAACAAAGGATCTGAGCTGTTACACACGAAACACCAAAACTCTACCCGCGGAGAGACCACAGATTTTCAATTTTGCGGTAATTTTTTCCATTGCAGTATACCTTTTTTTTACCATTTATCTAAAGAAGACATACCAACGAGTAAATGAATCAAAACAGAACTCCTTTAGAGGTGTAAAAAATTACTGCCTTTGTGTATCACTAAAAAGTATCCTTTGCCCAAGTTTCTGCTTCATAGAAACTTTTTTGTCAAAGAAAAACATTAAAAGCCAAAAAACCTGTTTTCAGCCATTTTTTCGATAAAATTTTGAGGTTAAGGTGAAAATAAATAGTGCAAAAGTTGTAGATCTTTTTATTTCCTACAACTTTTGCATTAATATTTTTTTGATATGATGCATAGTTTAGCCAGAAATTGTGAAAAACTGTGTTCGACCTCTAAAAATACACCCCATTCCACCCCGGATAGCTGCTGTCGGTTCGATTTTTTGTCCTCTTTAACAAGAGCTTGTTCAATAATATTCCGCTGTTAGATTGCCGCAATGAATTATTTTTTTTTCGCTAATTCTACTGGACTAGTAAGAAATTAAGACTTTTACTTTATCAATAGCATTTGGATTGCTATAGAACATTTGGCGACGAGGTTTATAGTCAAATATACAAAAGTTTGCGACTAACGTGTGCACGTGGTACAATAACCTACAAAATGGCGAAAGAGCAAAACCTACAAAGTCTACAGCAATCGTTCCAAATAGAAATATTTAAGCCTTCTCAAAGTTCATGGACAAGATGGGTGGAACGACTGGAAATGTCGCTGGACATAATTGCCTGCGAGAAATCAAGAAAAGTTAGCATGCTCTTGCACTGGGGCAAAAGGCTTATAATATTTTATGTGATAAAATTATCCCCAATAAAGCTAAAAGTCTTTCATATGATGAAATTGTTAAAAATATGGCTGAACACTACAATCCTAAACCTTTGGAAATTGTTGAGAACTACCGTTTTCATTTGCGGAAACAAGAAGAAGGAGAATCAGCAGAGAACTTCATAATTGCGTTGCGTAAGTTGTCAATCAATTGCAGTTTTGGGGACTATATGAACACGGCGCTACGGAACCAATTTGTATTTGGATTGAGGAATCACAGGGTACAAAATCGACTTCTGGAAGTGAAGCAACTTACTTTAGAGACGGCACTTAGTACTGCGGTAACAATGGAATTATCAGAACGTGGCAGTGAGGAAATACAGTTGCAGAAAGGTAAACTGGTAAAGAAGCCTCAAAAGGTAAAAAACAGCGTTGTAGAGAATAAATATGTTTAAAAGCAATGCTTTCGATGTGGCAGTGAATTACATTTGGCAAATACCTGCACACATAAAAATACGGAGTGCTTGTTTTGTAAGAAAAAAGGACACATTAAAAAAATGTGCCTAAAAGCTAAATATAAGAAAATAGGTCAAACCCATCAAATAAGTCAAACAATTAGTCAAACAGTTGAAGAAGTTTGTAATGTTAATGAAACAATTAATATTAATTCTTAATTATGTACTAATGTAGACGTTAATGATATGCAGCTAAATTTCGAAATAGAGGTCACCAGTGACATTAATTAATTTAAATTGCGCTAAAAAATATTTTGGCAAGTGTCAAATGCACAGGTCTGATAGCGAATTAGTAAGCTATTGTAACAAAAAAACTAAGGTGTACGGTTTTATTAATGTTGCTGTTAAAGTAGACAATAAATCTAGATTTTTAAACTGTATATGGTTGATTCGACTAGGCATCCATTACTCGGCCGTGACTGGCTAAGAGTTCTCAAGTTAGACTGGAAAAAATTTTTTGAAAGCTATTACGGTAGTAGTGATGATACATTGAATTTTTCATCTTGTCAGTTGATAGATAAAATGATGGCAGAAATAATTCAAAAATATGAATGCAGGCCCGTGCGCAGGAATCATCCATGGGGGGGGTTTTTAACTCGGACATTTCATGTCAAATTATGTTCATAAAAAACGTTCAAAAACGGTTTACTTTTAATATTGACATCGATTTTGAAAAATTTATTCATATTCGAATATATCTCTATAAAAAAAAAATAGTCCTAGGGTTGCAACCAGAACTGCAAAATTTTCATTTTTCGGAATTTGGCGAAAAAAAAATAAAGAAAATTTGATTTTCTTATTTTTAATATTTTTTTAAAAATTTTCATTCGAATTTCTTGTGTAACAGCTCAAATTCTTTCTTGTTTTCACTGCATTCACCTTAATACACTATAATTTGAAATGGTCAATGAGTGGCATGAATTTCTATTAAAAAATAAATGAGAAAAAACAATAAAATTTGATTTTTGGTCCAAAAATTTTCAAAGTGTTTTATAAGCAAGCGATTACAATACCTTGCTTCAATAACTGCATGATAAGTTTAAAAAAAAATATGAAAAATACTGTATAAGGTGAATGCAGTAAAAACATGAAAGGATTTGAGCTGTTACACAAGAAACATCAGAGCTCTACTCGCAAAGAGACTACCGTTTTGTATAGGCTTAAAAAATAGCAGTCAATTTTGTTCGATACTTCCTTATGTGTACATAAGGAAAATCGAAAGAACATTCAGAAAAGGAAATTATATGGATAAGAAAAAAATCAAATTTTCTTCAATTTTTTGGCCAAATTCCGAAAAATTAAATTTTTGCAGCTCTGGTAGCAACCCTAAGAGATTTTTTTTTTTATTTTTTTAAATGAGGATATACTCTATCGAATATGAATAAATTTTCGAAAATCAAGTGTTTTTGATGTATTCTTCTAGAATGCCATTTATTTGAACAAGGCTACACTCTAAAAAATGAAAAATGCGATGTTTAAATTTACTATATTAATCATAGTGAAATTACTAGTATTATTGTTGTAAAAAATACAAAAAATGTGTAAAAACTTACAAGAGATGTGTATTTTTCAAAATTCTAGGATACACACACTTAATATGTAAAATTGCAGAAAATATTGTGTATTCAACCACCTTTTACTAGTAAAAATATGTATTCTGCTGTCTATTACGAAAAAAAAATGGTATTCTGCTTTTATTACACAAATTAAAGTGTAAGTAGTCTCATATTGAGCTGTCATTCAGTATGTACATAAATTATGAATACATTTTATGTGTAAAATTACAACATTTAATAATGGAAACACTATTGCAACATTAAATATAGTAATTTTTTTTTAGAGTGTAGTGTTTATGTTATGATTCGATATTCAGTTATCATTACGTAAGTAGCTAATTCTGCGAGGTACTTGAAAAAACTCGTCCAAAACTCTTTTCACATTGATTAAGCCGTTCAGCCGACCTTCGGACACATGTAGTTGATCTGAGGTGTGTTTTTAAACGACGTAGCGCTGAAAAGGAGCGTTCATTTGTAACTGTTGTCACAGGCAAACACCAAGCATTTGATGAACATTTGGAAATGCGTCTTCATTGTAAATAACCAGTGATTCGAGAGAGTTTTTGATGTCTTGCCCGGCAATGCGTTGACGCCAAAGTTGAACTTCATTTGTCCACATGTCATGTGAACTATCATGCTTAAACGCGCCTTGAAAAAGCTAGAAGGCGCAAATTTTGTCGAAAATAAAAAAGTCGGGCTTTGACGATTTATTGGCATTTTAGTTCTTTCATTTAAAAAAAAAAAAAATTTGTTGTGTCTCTTTGATTTTTCGTTCGAATGTGAATAAAAACCTATTTGCGAAAATTCCCAATGGGGGGGGGTTTGAACCCCCAAAACCCCCCCCCTTGCGCACGGGCCTGTATGAATGAGTGCCGTTTTGTTAGTTGAAGTGAGCAGACGTATGTGGTTGCGGTGTGCCCACCAAATTGAAATTGAACTGTGGCTCCATTCCACGTGGTTCGATAATCCGTGGAATGTTACGATCTATGTTAGGAGCAGTGAAACAACCCTTTGTCCATTTAGTAGCGTCCGTCCCGTGTTTTAATTTGAAATTTAATATATAGAGTCCGCGAGTGCCGTTTTGTTAGTTGAAGTGAGCAGACTGTCCGTCCCGTGTTTTAATCTGAAATTTAATATATAGAACCCGCATATGGCTCCATAAAAGCATATAAGTGCCGCAAGATAATAAACAATGACTAAAAAATAAAAACCAAAACACCTTTACTTTTAAACAAGAAAATCTAAAAGTATAATAAGATACAAAATTTTTCTGAAAACAAACAACAGTAACTTCACTAATGAAGTGCAGTGAAGTTTGATACCATAACTTTTAAACAAGAAAATTTTTAAAGAAATAAATCGTGTTGTGCAGCAGACAAACCATGGTGACCTCGCTAATGAAGCGCAGTGAAGTCTGATACCATAATTTTTTAACAAGGAAAAATAATAAAACATTTTTTATAATTATTCGAAGTTATATAAAAAAAAAAAATTTTAAAAATTAAAAAACCATAATTCTTTAAAAATAAACAATATGGCGGTTTCTACATAAAATACGGAATATTCGTGAAGAACATATGTATACATTCATAACTGAAAGGAAGAATATAAAAAGTTCGAAAAATCAGACCATATGCGTAAGGAAAAACGGCGGCTCTTTAAGTAACTGAACACTCTAAAAGATTATGTATTCACATATAAATTATCGTTTAAATCATACATGTATTTATGTGCGTGTAATCGAAATTTTATTTAACGGATTTTACGATAGCCTTGAGTAAGGCATACGCTTAGTTATTACAACGATAAGGGCTACAAGAAAGACTTCGTGTTTATGGCAGCCCTTTCCATCGCCAACATATGCCTTACGAAATGTTCGGCATATCCCTAAAGAGAGAGAGAGAATTCAAAAATATCAGAATGTGTTTGAAGAATCTGCAAGAAAAATCAAAGGCATAGAATTAGCTATTGAAAATGAATTAGATGAGTTAACAGAACAGGGTATTTTGGAAAAAGTAGATACATAATAGTGAATGTGCAACGCCAATAGTTCCTATTAAGAAAAGTAACAATAAAGTAAGAATTTGTGGCGATTACAAAGTTACGGTTAATCCGAATTTAATTGTGGATGAACACTAGGGTGGTTCAGACATATATGAAAAAAATTAAACTTGTTCCAAACTTCGCTCCCCGGGCACCAAAAGTTTCGTATTGGTGCCAATAAGAACCACGTAAAATTTGGTCCATTTCAGAAAACATTTGATGGACCCGCCACCCTTTTGAAAACTGGAAAATGGTCCTCAATCTATCAAAAATCATTAATATCTCTCCGACGCTGCCCCCTAGAGGGATCAAATCTATGACAAGGTGCCATTATTTTCCTTCTCCAACATTTTTTCTGAACATACTTACCCCCTATCTCAACCCCTTAGGGGTGCTCCCCTGCAAAAATTACATTCTTGTGAAATTATGAAATTGACTTCCCCCTCTTCTCAGATGCCTCAGAAGGGGTAAAACGCAAGACGAACAAACTTTTCCCTGTACATATTTACCCCCTATCTGCTACCCTTTTGGGGGTCCCCCTACAAAAAACACAAAAAATTTCGAAAAATAGTTCATAGCTCCCCCAGAGTGACCCACAAAGGGTTGATATGTATCACTTAGTCCTATTATATTTTTTTTCCAATATTTTTCCCGAACATACCTACCGTCTATCTGCCGCCCTTTTGGGGGTCCCCCAACAAAAAATTAAAAAAATTTCTAAAAATAGTTCATAGCTTTCCCTGATAGACCCGTAAAGTGGTCTAATCTATTACCAGGTCCTCCCTACATTTTTCCGAACATACTTACCCCCTATCATAACCCCTTTGGGGGATCCCTTTGAAAAAATGAAAAAAGTTTCGAAAAATAATTCATATCAGTACTAGGTTGTATTATATTTATTTTTATTGCGTTCATTGTTTATATTAACTGGCTCTTTTCACAAAAAAGGATACTTTTTGCGATATACTACCACGATTTGTAGTATTAGCTGTTTTTGTTTTCCATCATTTGGCAAAATTTGGTTGTAGTCTTTCATAAACGCAACACCTCTTTCAGCGGTGTCATTTACAACAGCTAAGCCTTTGCAAAAAGAGAGCAAATCTCTGATCTCATCATCAGATTCCCATGATTATTGAACATTCTATATTCAATTCAAACAAAACAAAAAAGTTTCTGGGTGCAGCCAAAATCAGCAGCTTTATTGGTGAAAATATTTCAATGGCAATATATAATGTATTACTACAATGGAATATAGTCGATGATATTGCAGCTATGGGCTTTGATACGACTCCCAGTGATACAGGCGAAAGATCTAGAGCATGTATTGCAGAACCGACTAGAACGTAAACCAATAAATCTTCCATGCCGCCATCATATATGTAAATCAAATTGTACTTCGAAGTGTTTTTGATATAAAGCTTGGTTCGAGTACTAAGTATTGAGGTTACCCTTTTTGAACGGTTTCTAACTGAGTGGAATAAATTAGATCAAAATCCTATAAAAGCGGCCTGGAAGATAATTTCGTGCGATCAAACGATGAATGCGATGATATACATATGTATATGAAGCTTCTGTTATCAAAACCGTAGCAGAGATGATTATAAGGAGTTTTTAGAGCTATCACTAATATTTCTTGGTGCAGGGGGAGTGCGAAATTCTTTAAGCCTGGGGCAATGAGCCATGCGCGGTTGACATACAATCTTTTAATTTTTATGTTTCGTGATCAATTCATTTTGGCTGCATAACGATTAAATGGAGTCCGAGTTGCATATTTGTATTATATAATACCTACTAAAATATATTCGATATGGCTTGGATGTACCACTGCTGTGGAAGCTCCATTTATTGATTATTCCTTGATCCAACCATTTTCATGAGAATACAGAAAAATTTAAAAATCATTTGTGGTATTTGGTAGAGGAAACAGTATCTCTCGCATTTTTTATTGTAGAGTATCTCATGCAGAAAAGGGAAAAACAGTTGAACTTCTCAAATTCCTTGCATCCCGTCGTGAAATTGACAAACGGCAGGAATATCGAAAACGTCAAAATTTTACTAAACCACAGTCCAAGTTACTTTGTTTCCACAGAACCGAAAACTTTTTTGTTTTCCTTGAATTGAATACAGAATTTTCAATAATCATGGGAATCTGATGATGAGATCAGAGTTGTGCTCTCTTTTTGCAAAGGCTTAGCTGTCGTAAATGACACCGCTGAAAGAGGTGTTGCGTTTGTGAAAAACTACAACCAAATTTTGTCAAATGATGAAGAAAAAAACAGCTAATGCTACAAATCGTAGAAGTATATCGCAAAAAGTATTCTTTTTTGTGAAAAAAGCAAGTTAATATAAACGATGAATGCAATAAAAATGAATATAATACAACCTAGTATTGATATGAATTAATTTTCGAAACTTTTTTCATTTTTTCAAAGGGATCCCCCAAAGGGGTTATGATAGGGGGTAAGTATGTTCGGAAAAATGTAGGGAGGACCTGGTAATACATTAGACCACTTTACGGGTCTATCAGGGAAAGCTATGAACTATTTTTAGAAATTTTTTGTTGGGGGACCCCCAAAAGGGCGGCACATAGACGGTTGGTATGTTCGGGAAAAATATTGGAAAAAAAATATAATAGGACTAAGTGATACATATCAACCCTTTGTGGGTCACTCTGGGGGAGCTATGAACTATTTTTCGAAATTTTTTGTGTTTTTTGTAGGGGGACCCCCAAAAGGGTGGCAGATAGGGGGTAAATGTGTACAGGGAAAAGTTTGGGAGAGTAAAAGTAATGCGAGTTCGTCTTGCGTTTTAGCCCTTCTGAGGCATCTGAGAAGAGGGGGAAGTCAATTTCATAATTTCACAAGAATGTAATTTTTGCAGGGGAGCACCCCTAAGGGGTTGTGATAGGGGGTAAGTATATTCAGGAGAAATGTTGGAGAAGGAAAAATAATGGGACCTTGTCATAGATTTGATCCCTCTAGGGGGCAGCTTCGGACAGATATTAATCATTTTTGATAGATTGAGGACCATTTCCCAGTTTTCAAAAGGGTGGCGGGTCCATCAAATGTTTTCTGAAATGGACCAAATTTTACGTTGTTATTATTGGCACCAATACGAAACTTTTGGTGCCCGGGGAGCGAAGTTTGGAGCAACTTTAATATTTTGAACCACCCTATTGTACACACATGACACCAGCACCTTGTTATTGTTGTCATAAAATTCAACTTTTAAATACTCAATCACATACCAACAGAAAAAATTAAGGGAACACTAAAGCCTGAAGAGTTTAGACCTATAAATACTCTTCCGAATGATGAAAAAATTATGGAAACTGTAGTTAAAAATCAATTAGTGGGATTTCTAAATGAAAATAGTTTAATTATTCCAGAGCAATCTGGATTCCGCTCAAAACATTCGTGTGAAACAACTTTGAATTTGGTGATTGCAGAATGGAAACAAAGTTTAACAGAAAAACAAATAGTGGTTTCAGTTTTCCTAGACCTTAAAAGAGCTTTTAAACTGTGGATAGACATTTATTATTAAAGAAACTTTATCATATTGGCATAAAAGACTCAGCTCTTCAATTCGTCTCATTTTTCGCCATTTTAACATATTTTAAGCTTAAGCAAATGTTTATTACATTATGTGCAATTTTTATTAAATAACAATATGAACAAGTTAAGGTGTTATCTTTAGTCAGGCCGAAACTCACATACCCTACACTGCACTCAAAGTAGGTACATATATTTCAGTAAAAAAAGACGTTGAAGAGGTTAAATAATTCGAAAAAGTGTGAAATGTTTTAGAGGTGGAAAACTGTTGAAAAGTAAATATATGCAAAATGTTAATGTTGAGAGAGGTTGAAAAAGTCTAAACAATTTAAAATCGATGAAAAAGTCAAAAAACAAAGAAATTTCATCACAATATCTTGCACGGTTTACGAGATATGGTGGTATAGAGGTTAAAATTTAGGACCGTGCTACGCGAATCTTTGGAAACTTGAAACCTAGCCTAATCTTAATTTAGTTCAAATGTACACCTAATCACCAAGTTTCATCAAAATCGCTGCATTTTTTTTCAAAATGGGATTGGGCAAATATACATAGAGTATGGGCGGTAGGCGTGTCCATGAACCGATTACGTCCATATTCAATAGCAAGATGCCTGCAAGAAGGTCTGACCTAAGTGTGCTAATTTCATTCAATTAGCTTTCTTGGTTTTTCCGTAAACCTGATTTGAACAAACAGACAGACGGACATAGCTAAATCAACTCAGGTGGTGACGCTGATCAAGAATATATCTATATACTTTTTTATACCTACCACCGCCCTCTTCTATGCGTTACAAACAAAAGGAAAAAGTGAATATAACCTCGGTGTAGGTTATAATAAAGAAAATAAACAACATACGCATGTATTTCCGGTACTTTTCGCAACATAATTGCGACTTAGGTAAATATGGTCACTTGGGTGTTACGTAACGTTTAAGGGGGGGGGGGGGGGGGTAGAGGAAAACGTTACGGCGCGTTACATAGGGGGGAGTGGGGGATCAAAAATCTTCGAAAATTGCGTTACGTAATACTTGAACGGCCCCTTAGCAGCTATCTTACGGGCAGGAAACAACAAACAGTAGTTGGTAACAGTATATTATCAGTAGCAGATGTTGAAAGAGGACTGCCACAGGGAGCTGTACTAGCTCCTTTACTGTTTATTATTTACATAACTGACATTAAAAAATGTTTGAGATACTGCCAGATACGATTGTTTGCTGATGATGCACTTATAATGATAAGTCATGCCAATATAAATGAAGCTCTTATGAAAATGCAAAGTAACACTACTTACTTACTTGGGTGGCCATAACAACCCGTTACCGGGTTACGGCCGACCTCAAAAGCTCTCTCCAGGCGCCTCTGCTTTGCGCACGCCTTCTCCAATCATTCACACCAAGCGTGGATAGGGTTTCCTCGGCTTGGTCTTTCCATCGGAGGCATGGTCTTCCTCTTCGTCGTCGCCCAGCGGCTTCCGCATCAAACACCTTTTTCGCCGGAGCTTCTTCGTCCATACGCACAACATGTCCCAGCCAGCGCAGACGTTGGATAGTGATGCGCTTGACTATGTCAATGTCAGCGTAGAGCTCGTACAGTTCGTGGTTCATTCGAATACGGTAGTCGTCGCCGACGTGAACAGGACCGAAGATTTTGCGAAGAATTTTTCTCTCAAACACCCTAAGCGTGGCTGCATCAGTCTGCGACACAACCCATGCTTCTGCGCCGTAAAGTAGCACGGGTAAGATGAGCGTCTTGTAGAGTGTCAGTTTTGTCGGGCGAGAGAGGTCTCTACTACTCAATTGCTTACTGAGACCATAGTAACACCTATTAGCAAGAGTTAGTCTTCGCTTTATCTCCAGGCTGACATCGTTTTGAGTGTTCACGGCGGTGCCAAGATAGGTGAATTCCTTGACAACTTCGAAAGTATAGTTGTTCGCAGTAACAAAGGATCCAATACGCCGCGTCTCTCTGTTTGTGGACAGCATATACTTTGTTATGCCCTCGTTCACCGTCAAACCCACTTTCGCTGACTCTTTTTCGATAGCAGAGAACGCAGCAGTAACATCTCGCTTACAACGTCCAATGATATCAATATCATCGGCATATGCAAGGAGCTGGACACTTTTGTAGAAAAGCATGCCCGACGATTGGAATCTCAGTGTCCTTTGTCCTGTACTGAAGAAAGGTGACCCGACAATCTGCGCTAACTACCGGGGAATCAGTCTTCTTGCCATCTCTTACAAGGTCCTGTCGACTGTACTGTGTGAAAGACTTAAGCCATTTGCCAACACACTGATTGGGCCTTATCAGTGCGGCTTTAGACCTGGTAAGTCCACCATAGACCAGATCTTCACACTACGTCAAATCCTGGAAAAAACCCACGAAAAACAGATCGATACCCATCATCTCTTTATCGATTTTAAAGCAGCTTTCGATAGCCCGATACGGGATTGCCTGTATGCCACCATGTCTGAGTTCGGTATACCTGCGAAGCTGGTGCGGCTTTGCAGAATGACGTTGAGCAACACAGCCATGTGGTTGTTGATGGTTCGTTAATATTTTATTTTCCAAAATTTAATTTTATATAATATTTCATTTATAGTTTGTATATTTTTAGATTTTCTTTTTTGAATAATGAATTTAATTTTTTTTTACATATAAAACGAAATCTTTTTATTTTACAAATAAGAACTTAAACATTATTTGAAGTTGTTTTTGTATAAAGTATTTCTTGTGTGTTGTTGTTTTTATATGTTGGTATTAAGTTACCACATTATTCGCCCCCCTTAATGTTTAAGTGTATTAGAAAGAAGATTGAAACGAACTTGTTTAACTGGTTTATGTGTAGAGGAGAGTGTTTGTGTTGTGTCAGTGTTCAAAACGGCTGGTTTAAGTCTATCTATATTAACTGTAATACTAGTGTTATCTTTTAAAATTTTGAAAAATTTTGATGATCTCTCCAAAACTTCATAAGGCCCGTCGTACGGATTCTGTAACGAACGTCGAATAGAATCATTACGGATAAATACAAATTTACAACTCTTTAACGCTTGAGGAACATATACATGACAATTGGTATTGTGATGTGAAATATTTGATTGAATATTCTTTATTTTCTCTTTAAGTTTTAACAAAGTATCTGACGGATTGAAAGATTGACTGTTACGAACTACTAGTTGATGCGGTAATCTAAGGGTTTGACCAAAAACCATTTCAGCAGGAGATGCTTTTATGTCTTCTTTAACAGTTGATCTAAGACCTAAAAGAACTAGTGGTAATTCTGTATACCAGTTAATCTGATTGTTACTTGCCATTAACGAGGTTTTTAACTGTCTGTGAAATCGTTCTATAATTCCATTGGCTTGAGGATGATAGGCAGAAGTCATTATGTGATGACTACCAATAGTCTTAATGAATTGCTTGAAAGTATGAGAAGTGAACTGAGGTCCACGATCTGAAGTAATTTGAAGTGGAACACCGAAACGTGAAACGAATTCTCTATTGAATATATCAATAATCGTAGCAGTTTCTGTATTTTTAAGTGGATACACCTCAGGCCAACGTGTGTGTCTATCTATGGTAGTGAGCAGGTATTTATAATCATTTGATATGGGTAGTGGGCCGACTAGATCGATGTGTATATGCTCAAAGCGACCATGTGGAATGCAAATTTTGTTAGGTAGTGTTTTAGTGTGTCGATGTATTTTTGTCTTTTGGCAGTTAATGCATTCTTGGGACCATTTGTTAATTTGGCTATTCATATTGGGCCAGAAGTAACGTTGTGTAATTAGTCGTCTAGATGCTCGTGTCCCAGGGTGTGAAATGTTATGTAGCTGTTCAAAAATCTTCTTACGTAAAGTTTGTGGAATGTATGGACGTGTGGTATCTGTAGAGTGTTCGCACCAAATTTTAATGTTTAAAAATGGAATGTCAATCTGTTCGAATTTATACAAGTTTTTGTTAATAGTATTTTGAAGTTCTGGATCTATTTGTTGTTCTCTGTGTAATTGCTTAAGATCAATATCAGGTGATTTAAGCTCTTCTATTTCGCATCTAGAAAGAGCATCAGCTACTGTGTTATCTGTTCCTTTTATGTGTACGATTGTGTTTGTAAATTGCGCGATGTATTCAAGGTGTCGTGTTTGTCTAGGACTACGTTCTGTTTTGGAGTGTAATGCTGTAGTTAACGGTTTGTGATTAGTGTAGATTGTGAATGCATTTCCTTCTAAGTGATTTCTGAAATGTTTTATTGTAAGGTAAATAGCTAATAATTCTCGGTCAAATGTGCTGTATTTCCGTTCTGAAGGTCCAAGTTTTTTTGAAAAGAATGCTAGTGGTTGAAGTGTTTTATTGTATTCTTGTTGTAGAACTCCACCGATAGCTGTATTGGATGCATCTACGGCAATTGAAAGTTTTGCTTTACTATTAATGTGATTAATTAGTGTTTGCTTAGCAAAACTCTCTTTAATTATCGTGAATGCATGTGAAGTGTTATCAGTCCATTCAAGTTTTTTGTGTTTTGTTTTAGAGGCATTGGTAACCATGTCGTAAATAGGGCCTAACATGTGAGCTAATTTAGGTATGCATCTATGATAATAATTTGTCATTCCAATAAACTTTTGCATTTGTTTAACAGTGGTTGGTTGAGGATAGTTTTGTATGCATTGTACTCGCTCTTCCGAAGGTTGTATACCTTGTTGGGAAATATTATAACTGAGAAAAGTAATATTGTTGACTCCGAAAACACATTTGTTTGGTTTAATATTTAGTCCATAACTACTTAGTCGTTGAAATACTTGTGTGAGGTGTTCAATGTGTTGTTCTTCTGTTTCACTTGCTATTAAAATGTCATCTAAGTAAACGAAAATAAAGTCCAGTCCATGTAGAACTTCATTTATGAACCTTTGGAATGTTTGTGCTGAATTCCTTAAACCGAAAGGCATTCGAAGGAACTCGAACATTCCAAAAGGTGTAGTGATTGCAGTCTTGTGTATGTCGGTTGGGGCCATTGGTATTTGATGGTAAGCTCGCACTAAATCAATTTTTGAGTAAATGTTTGTATTGTGTAAATTGATTGAGAGGTCGTGTATGTGTGGTAATGGATAGCGGTCCGGTACAGTAATTGCGTTTAGTCTTCTATAGTCACCACATGGTCTCCAGTCATTAGGTTCTGATTTTGGTACAAGATGTAATGCGGAAGCTGTTTGAGAATCAGAAGGTCTACATATTCCAACTTTAGCTAGGAAGTCGAATTCATGTTTTGCAATCTTAGATTTTTGTAAATCCAAACGTCTAGGTCTTGTAAATGGTAATTGTCCTTCAGTGATAATGTGATGTACAGTTTGATGTTTGACAGGAGCAGTGTAGTCGGGTTCTGATATTAATGATGGAAATCTTTTAAGTAATTGAGTGTATTTTTTGTCTAGTGTGAATAATTTTGGAAGAGTAGTTTCAGTAAATCCAGAAAATGCATTTACTGAAATGTTTGTAAGTGGATCAATGAGGCGTTTATGTTTGAGGTCGATCAGGAGTCCATATTTTGTCAAGAAATCTGCACCTATGATTGGTCTTGAAATGTCAGCTATGATAAATGAAAATGGTAGATCGCGCCTTAATTTTAAATTAAGTGTAAGTAATTTCTTTCCAAAAGTTGAAATATTTGTGCCATTGGCAGCTGTCAAAGTTATATCAGATTGTTGGTTATTATTTTTGAATTTAGAGGAAGGAAGTACTGATACTTCGGCTCCATTGTCGATAAGAAAATTAAGTTTATTAGTGGGATCATAAATAAAGAGACGACGTGTTAGTGTAATAGGTCCATTGTCAGTCGTCGCGATAATGGATTCATTTAGTTTAATGAGTTGTTGTCGTTTTGAACATAAGAGCATGGTTGTTCACATCTTCGTGCATATTTGCCAAATTTGTAATGATATCTGCACAACCAATAAGACGGACGTGGACGAGATGTGTGTCCAGAATTCGATCTACGTCTGGGTCTAGAATTCGATCTACGTCTGGGTCTTGAAAACGATCGATTGTCCCTTTCAGATTTGATAGCCTGAACTTCTAAAGAGAGCTTATTGAAACATTCAAACAGTTTTGTGGTAGTTTGCGTGAAAGTTTGCATCATATTTGCCATTTGCTCATTGGAACTAGGTCCATTTGTAACATGGGAACCTTTATATACGGATGTAATTTCATTTTCAGTAATAACTTCCCATAACCTGTCAGCAAGTTTCAAAAGGTCCTCTACTTCTGTATGGCCTGATCCTGTTAAAGCAATATTAAGACTTTTAGGAAGTTTTCGTAGCCATAATTTTATTAAAAAGTCTGGTTCTACTGAAGATCCAGCTAAAAGTAAAAGCGATCTATAAAATTGGGATGGTTTTCGGTCTCCCATCTCAGAGTCTGATAAAATTTTGTCAATCCTTTTGTTTTCGCTTAAGGAGTGACGCTCAATCAAAATTTTCTTTAATGCTTCATACAAATTAGCAGTTGGGGGTTTTTGTATGAAGTCAAGTACTGTCATGATTACTTCTTGTGGAAGAGCTGTAATCAAGTACTCATATTTTGTTTTGTCCGTAGTAATGGCTTTGGACTGAAATTGTATTTCTGCATGGATAAACCATGCTTCTGGACAGTTGGTCCAAAATTGAGGCAACTTTACTGATGTCGCACAAATGTCCATACTAACGGGTATATCAAAAGGATTTGGAAGAAAATCAGGGCCTAAATTAATAAGTTGGGAATTATCTCCCTCTCCGCGGTGAGTGGAATGTGGAGGAGTGTGAGTTAGACTCATCTTACGTTAAGGGTTAAAAACTATTAAATTTTGATGAAGGGTTAAAGGCGAAAGTGTTAAAGGTAAAATACAATATATTCCTAAATGTGTAGCTAATAATGTTGTGTACCTACGTGTAGTGTAGTGCCTACGAGATGCAAACGATAAGTTTCTTCCCTCCCTATCGTTTGCATTCGTTGAAAAACTAAAAACTTCACTAGTTGCTGCTGCTAGTATTGTTGTTATTCTGGAGTCGCGGATTTCTTCTTGTTGAAGCTTATGTTGCTATATGAACTGTTGTGATCGCATCTGTTGAAGGTCAGCAGTAGTACTGCGGCAGCGATTGTTGTTGCAGATATGTGGCGTATTCCTGTTCAGTGTAGTAGGGTTTATTTTGTTGCACTTGGGGCATTTGAGTAGCTGCTGGTTGTTGCTGATGCCTATATGTTAGAGCTTGTAGTTGCAACGCCTGCTGATATTGTTGCTGTGCTTGCAATTGTTGTTGTTGCTGCCGATAAGCATAATATTGCGCCTGATATTGATCAATTGAAAGTTGTGGTTCTGGTTGGCCCTGCTGTTGTTGTTGTTGCTGTTGTGGAAATATCTGTTGTTGTAACGGATTTTGTGATCCTTGCATGTAGAGTTGCGCTGGCGTATACTGTTGCTGCTGATATTGTGGTTCGTAGGTAAGATCGCCAATGTGGTTGTTGATGGTTCGTTAATATTTTATTTTCCAAAATTTAATTTTATATAATATTTCATTTATAGTTTGTATATTTTTAGATTTTCTTTTTTGAATAATGAATTTAATTTTTTTTTTACATATAAAACGAAATCTTTTTATTTTACAAATAAGAACTTAAACATTATTTCAAGTTGTTTTTGTATAAAGTATTTCTTGTGTGTTGTTGTTTTTATATGTTGGTATTAAGTTACCACAGCCAGGTCCATCAGAGTAGGAAGGGACCTCTCCGAACCATTTGATACCGAACGAGGTTTCAGACAGGGCGATCCATTATCCTGCAACCTCTTCAACTTTGTGATGGAAGGGGTGTTGCGAAGAGCCAGTGTACATCGTAATGCAAAGTAACATAAATTCTATATATAAATGGTTATGCTATAATAAATTAAAGGTTAATATAAATAAAACAAAATATATGATAATAACCAAAAGAATAATTAATGTAGAGAATGTACAATTAAAAATTAAACATGATATAATTCAAAAAGTTCAACAAATTAAGTACCTTGGAGTAATTATTGACGATAAATTAAATTTACAGGAACATATAAATTATATTGAAGCAAAAATAGCAAAAAAAGTTTGATTTATGTATAGATCTTGTAAATATATTAGTAAATATTATAAAGTTTTAGTGTATAAATCTATAATTGAGCCTCATTTTTTATATTTTTATATACAATTAATGATTCTCAATTAAAAAAGCTTCAAAAACAACAGAATAAAGTGATGAGATTTGTTTTAAAAAATCCATATGATACTCCTATTGCTGAAATGCTAGAAAGCTTAAATTGGTTAAGCATTAAACAACTTATTATATGCTTTACTATTAAATTTATACACAATATTATTTTAGGAAATCTGCCAAATTATTTGAATAACAGAATTACATGTAATAGAGACATATATAATTATTCCACAAGAAATAGAAATAATATACATTTACCAAGAATCAGAACAGAATTAGAAAGAAATAGCTTATACTATGAAGGTATTAGAAAATATAATGAATTACCGATCGAAATATAAATTTGTGATAACGTTAACAGATTTAAAAGGTTACTGCATAGTTACTGTAAAAAGTTGCCCTATAGATAATAAGTATTGATTTGTTTTAAGATTTAAATTTATATATTGTATGGATATTTTTTATATTCTAGGTCTTTAAGACCGTAATAAATAAATAAATAAAACATCATTACTTGACTTACTGACAACTCTAGCACTAATATGAGACTTATAATAAATCGCTACCCCTCCTCTTTTCCTACAATTCCTGTCGTTCCTAAAAAGCTTGTAGTTTGGTATTTGAAAGTAACTACAAAAGACGTCAATAGCAGAGCTTTCAAATATGTGCCTGACATAATCCAATTTAGATACGTTAAGGCTTCTGGCATTAAAATGTACCACTTTAAGGCCAATGCTTTGTTAACATAACACATTAATTAATATTTTTTGGTTCCATACAATGCTATTGGAAACAGAATATAGGGCCATAAATCAAACACACGACAAAAATAAGCAGTTTCTTGTATCGGAAAAACAGAATGTAAATAATAAAAATCAATAATTCCAGACATTTTTACAAAATACACAAAAAAAAAAAAAAAAAAATTTGAATGTAAATAGCAATAATAATTTGGGCCCCCATACCATTACGTCACCTTCTCTGCTGTGATGTCTATCCAAAAAAAACTTCCAAACATGGCCCAGATGGTTATAATCATTATTTTCACTACTTAAGAAAGGAAAAAGCCTTTTTGGGTAATTAGAATAAAAAAATATGTTCAAAACATCCACAAGAGAAAATCAAAAGAAATCCAACAAGAAATGTGTGGCCTTATTCAAGTGACGTGCAGAGTACATAATAATATGAGGCGCCCGGTTTCAAAACCGGCCAAGTCCATTTTTCATACTTTTGGGAAAACAACGAAAAACGTTTATCTTTATCTATGTTCATTGAAAAATTAAAAAGTATTTCCCACATAATAGCTTATAAAATTTCTGACTCAAAACACTTCAGATCACACTTTACGAGTTTTATTTGCGAATGTTTTTGAGAAAACAATTTTGGACTTGGCCGGTTTTGATACCAAGTTCATGGACTTGGCCGGTTTTGAAACCAAGGCGTTGGAAAAAAAGTGGACTTGGCCGGTTTTGATACCAATGTACTGGACTTGGCCGGTTTTGATTCCAAGGCGTTGGACTTGACTGGTTTTGAATCTGGTAAAGCTGAATTCGACCAGAAACGACTTAAAAAAAAGATAATATTATTTATCTATTATATAAAACTCATTTTTTGTCTGTCTATCTGTTTGTCCGTCTGTCTATCTCTTATGCACGCGGAAACTATCCAGCCGATTTTGATGAAATTTTTATAGTGTGTGAGTATCAATCTGGCGGGTGTCATAGGCTATAAAACTTTTATTTAGGGTGCATATTTAGGGTGGCCTTCATACACAAATATTTTAAAAATAGCGATTTCTCAGACATGTGAGTCGATTCTCATGACACTTACACAGTATGGCTTTTATGTTAAGGGGCATAGACGAGATTGTAAAAATTTTATTTAAGGTGCATACTTAGGGTGGCCTTCATACAAATGTATTTTTAAATATCATTTTCACGAAGACAGGTTAATCGATTCACACCAAGTTTACACCACGTATCTCTTATGTTAAGAAGCATAGCTTAGGCTACAAAACTTTTGTTTAGGGTGGCCTTCACATAAAAATATTTTTTATGTATCATTTTCTCGAAGACCGCTAACTCGATTCTTATGGAATTTACACCACTTGACTTTTATATTAAAAAGCACAGATTAAGTTGTACAAATTTTATTTTGGGTGCATACTTAGGGTGGCCCTCATACAAAATTATTTTCAAATATAATTTTCAAGAAGACAGGTTAGTCGATTCACACTAAACTTACACCACGTAGCTCTTATGTCAAGAAGCATAGCTTGGGACACAAAACTTTTATTTAGGGTGGCCCTCACACAAAAATATATTTAAATATCATTTACTCGAAGACCGCTTTATCGATTCTCATGTAATGTACACCATATGGCTTTTATGTGAAGAGACACAGATAAGATCGTAAAAATTTTATTTAGGGTGCATACTTAAGGTGATCCTCATACAAAAATATAATTTTTACAGAGGCAGGTTAGTCGATTCACACCGAATTTATACCACGTAGCTCTTACGTTGAAAGGCTATGCTTCTTAACATAAGAGATACGTGATGTAAATTCGGTGTGAATCGATTTATTTGTCTTTGTGAAAATGATATTTAAAAACATATTTGTATAAGGGCCACCCTAAGTATGCACCCTAAATAAAATTTTTACCATCCAATCTGCGCCTCTTAACATAAAAACCATACGGAGTAAATTTGCATGTCTTTGAGAAATCGCTAATTTTAAAATATTTGTGTGTGAGGGACACCCTAAATATGCATCCTAATTTAAAGTTTTATAGCCTATGACACCCGCTTGATCAATACTAACATACTGTAAAAATTTCATCAAAATCGGCTGGATAGTTTCCGCGTGAATAAGCGACAGATAGACAGACAGACAGGCAGACAGACAAAAAATTAATTTTATATAATAGATGTGCGTAATGTAAGTATGTAAATTTCAGCTCATTTGAACAAAGTCTGTAAAAAAATTTAAGCTAGTTCATGGACTTGGCCGGTTTTGAAACCAAGTTCTGGATTTGGCCGGTTTTGAAACCAAGTTCATGGACTTGGCCGGTTTTGAAATCCATGCATCAAAATATCTTTAAAAAATGTGATAATTCTGTCAAAAAATTTTTTTTTAATCTAAAACCATTGTAGATAGATAAAGTATGGTCTAGATTTCTATATATGAGAATATCTCAAAAATTTTTTTTTTTTGGACTTGGCCGGTTTTGCAACCGGGCGCCTCATATGTTGTTTAAAAACAGAACGACACATTATGGTATATTTTTGGGATGATCATAAAATCATCATCCAATAAAAGTAAATTTCTGTTATTATAATACGTCATATTTTTTAGCATTTGCTGATTTGTTGGTCAATTTAACTTGCTATGTGCAAATTCTGCTTGTTATGCTTGTTAAAAAGTAACTAGAATAAAAACACAATGCACTTAATAGCAACAAAAAATCAGCAAGTAAATGCCACGTGTGTGATCCGGAAATATCAATCCGATCGAAATGAACAAAGAGCCGGTTGCATTGGAACTGCCGAATATTTTCAATATTCTTCAAGGGTTTACAAAACAGTGTTGCTAACCTACTTTCTATCAAACTATAATATTATGTTTAAGGGTAAGCCTTAAATACATAACACTTCTCCCCGTGTAATTTAAGAATTCAAAATTCAAAATATCATTTCATTTTTCAATATGTGTACTTATAATTTAATTTGTTAATTTCTAAAATCAATCGCTTCATAGCGTTCTGGTGCTGTACGAACTCTTTGGCTACGACGCAGCAATTCCTCATTATCGTTAAGCTGTCTGTAGTTTGACCCTGCATAAGCGGTGGTGGTGTTGTCAGGCTGCCTAGTCGATTCTTCATGGTTTCCATACATATGCGGTTCAGGCTCACTTAGCTCGGATGTCACTTTTGAGTTGCCAACTTTTGATTTTAGCTGGTTTTGGTGGCGCTTCCAGGTCCCTTGTTCAGTACGTACGAGATAGAGTTTGTTACCCAAAATTTTAACAATGCTGCCTGGAGTCCATTTTAGTCCACGACTGAAATTCTTGGCACGTACGGTATCATTTTGTTTGTATTTGGGGTGCGCGGAAGAAGTGTATGGTTTGGTGACTTCTGCAAACTGGCTTAAAAAAGTACGCGTAGGACGCCCGTGTAACAGTTCCGTAGGCGCTTTCCCCTCAGAATTTGGACTGAACCTTTGAGTATATAAACATTTAGAAACAGATGCAAGGAGGGACATACCGTCAGACATATTCTTTTGCACAGCAGTTTTAAGCGTTCTCACAAAACGTTCAGCAAGCCCATTTGATGCTAGATGAAAAGGCGCAGATGCCAAATTCTATTCTATCTATTGTTGTAAAATCTCTTAAAAGCTTCAGCTGTTGGAGACCATTATCGCTGACTACGGTGTTTAATAGACTCTCTATCGCAAAAATGTTCGTAAGTGCTGTCAACATATCGACGGTAGTTGTTGTTTCGAGCTGAGCCATGTATGGGAACTTAGAAAAAGCGTCTACACATAAAAGGCACATGTGTCCAAAAACAGGCAGGGCGAAGTCAATGTGAATCCTTTCCCAGGGCTTAGAGTCTTCAGGCCAACTGGAGAACTCTTTTGGTGCCGCTGCGTTGTTTATTTTACATATGTCACATTTAGCGGCTAAGTCTTCGATATGTTTATCTATACCAGGCCACCAACAGTGCTGGCGTGCGAGCTGCTTCATTCTGTTCATGCTCCAGTGTCCATCATGTAGCAATGATAACATTTGCGGTTGTAAATAGGTCGGAATGACGGCCCTGTTTACACCAGTTTGTAGGAAAATAACATCGTTTAGTATAGTAAGTGCCATCTGATGATGAAAAAATGGTGTTATAGCTGAATTGTTTTTATCAAGTGTCTTCGGTCAACTCTTTTCAATGATAGAACGAACTTTTTTTAATATTTCATCGCAGCTTGTGTGTTCACGCAAAAGTTGGAAACTCACTGGCGGATGAATCACTTCGATGTGCATACAAGCTTGTGCGTTGTCAAAATCAATATCTGTTTCACATAGCAAGCGAGACAGAGCGTCGGCGTTAGCATGAGCAGTTGTGTTTCGATATTTTATATCAAATTGGTACGCCATGAGCGTAATAGCCCAGCGTTGAAGACGATGTGCAGTCATTGTATGTAATGATTTGTTCGGATGAAATATGTTCACCAACGGCTTGTGATCGGTGATCAGCGTAAATTTTCGGCCATATATGTACTGGTGAAAACGATTTACAGCAAAAACGATGGCAAGCCCATCATTTTCAATCTGGCTGTACTTCACTTGGTGCTGGTCTAAGGTCTTAGACGCAAACGCGATAGGGCGTTCAGTACCATCGACGTGTACGTGAGATATCACGGCTTCTAGTCCATAAGAGGACGAAAATATGCGAGTCGCATTGCATTAACGATTTCGTGCTTCAGGCGTTCAAAAGCGTTTTGTTTCATCGGGTGAAATTCCATTTGCTGAAATTCGACGACCCAAATATTCAATTTCCTCTCAAAAAAAGAAGCATTTTTGCAACTTGCACTTTATTCCGTTGTTATGCAAAACCTGCGGCGAAAATGTTCATTTTGTGTTGAAACGGTGATGACGATGTCAAATTGATAATTTCCACAACCTTCTATTCCTGATAAAAGTTGTTCCAAGTGTCGCTGAAAAATCGGTGGTGCACTGGCAATGCCGTAAGGCAAACGATGGTATTAAAATAGTCCCAAAGGTGTATTTACAACCATAAAACTTTTGGAAGATTCGTCCAATTCCATTTGTAAGTATGCGTACGGTGACCATCCTTTCTGTTTTTAGCAGAACAGTTCTGTTTTTAAGGCGCTTGTTCTGCGTATTTTTTTTTAATGGAAAATTACAAAAATGTTCGGTATTTCGCAAATGTTCTGTTTTTCGCAAATGTTCTGTTTTTTGTTCTGCTTTCATGCGCCACTCAAATCTACTATATACTAATCTACATTATAAATCTATTTCTACTAACTGCAATCCTTTGCTGATCGAAATGTAAGTTGTTATCGATATCAATAAGCAATCCTTATTAAAAATCTGATTGTGAAATGTAGTTTAACGGTTTGGATTTGAACGCAAATTTTTCTGAACGCAGAGATGAAATTTCAAGAAAATAATTTCGGATAGAGGGAGACTCCGCTACAGAAAAGTCGAGTATATAAGATTACAGGATGGGATGCACGGGAAACATAGTGAGCAATTTTGGTGAAGCTAACGAACCAGGTTTGCCTTGCCAAAGCCTGTCCCGATGCTCGAAAATGCCCGAATCTTAACCAATGTTGTTGTTTTAATTTAACTTAAGAAAAATTGGCCCTAAAAACTGTTGGCAATCCATGTTTAAGAACGGATTCGACCAGGCAACCCTATATATTATATTTAGGCTCTTTGAGCTCTATCGTTCGGCACACATTTCAAGCAATAATATATACTAGTTTCACTCAGTTGTTGAAATTCAACCATTAAAAATGCTTTTGGTATTAAAAAACTGATATAAAAAAGAGCTATTTGTTGGTATGGTCGCTTGCATAGTAGAGAAACATTATGTGGAGCGATGAGAGTGAGATCGTCTTTTTTTGTGGAAAAGTCACTCGTCAATATGTAAGGCGTAGTCCAAACACAGAATATGATCTCTGGAATTATCTTACTTACGTCTCTCCACTCTACTTTGCAAGCGGTCATACCTAGTACTCAGGCTCAAAGTCCGATCTCTTTGTGACATGTATTTTTTTAACAATGGAACTCGTTGTGGATTCTGGGCACTCAAATTGATTTCCGTGAGTCTTTTTTTAACGGTTTCTAATTTCGCTGCTATATTAACCCTAAACCCGTCCTCGGGGTACATTTGTACCCCAAGCCACTTTCAAAGCAAAATATAAAACACATCCAAACATCATAGGACACTGAATCAATGTTTTTCTGCTTTCTTAATTCTTTCTTTATGTGATAGATTTGTTTGCGAGTAAATTTCATAAATATTTAGCTTACACTGAGCAAAACAATCGAATGTTCGTCATACGTCTTTGGGGTACATTTGTACCCCGTCAATTTTGCCATACAAAATGTATGAGTAAAGTTATTTTTTTCTTGTGAAATCGTGCTAAGAGTACCGTTATTTTTTTGAATATGGCACGCTTAGCTTTCTATTCATAAGTTTCTGTTCGGTTTTCGTTGTCCTTACATGTTATCGGGTGAAATGAGTGAAAGAATTATTTTTCTAGTAAATAAAAGTGCTATTTGTACGTTGAGTGCAGCGGAACAGGAGGAATTGAATGACCTACTGGGCGATGTTGATGGATCCAGCAACCGAAGCGATGATAATAATGACGAATGGAAAGCCGATGATGATGATGCTGATTCTTATGATGATATATCCGATCATGAGGGCCCGTATGTGAATGATCTGCCGTTCCCAGACATGGCTGCTCTTGATGTAGCCAACGATTTGGAGAATTTCATTGGAGAGCTGCCGGAAGAATCTATACAAGCAATTGGTGCGAATCGTGGGCAACGATATTTGGGTCAAGGTCGCGGAGACCGTACAGTTTGGTGGTCAATGCCATCAGCCACTGAAAAAACGCGAACCGAAAATCTGGCTGCTAATCGAAATGCTACAGTACCTTTCTGTACAACGACGTTTGTAAAAAAAGAAGACGCCTTCAGGATTATTCTGACGAACTCGATTATCGAAGATATTTCATTGACCACGAATCTGAAAGCTTGTCGAGCAATGAATATAAAAGCGGCATTACCAAGTCCTAAGCATATGCGACCTTGGCGCAATCTAACAGTTATTGAACTGTACACTTTTTTAGGTCTTGTTCTTCATGCAGGCGCGGAAAAGTCAAATTTAGTCGAGGCCAAGGATTTGTTTGCCAAGAATCACATGCCTATATATCGAGCAACGATGTCAATACAAAGGTTCGAGCAGATATCTCGGTTTTTACGGTTCGATGATAGCCGCACCCGAGGTTTTCGTTTGCAAAGTGATAAGATGGCACCATTTCGGCATATTTGGACGCTTTTCCTAAATAATCTTCCTTTGAACTATGTGCCATCGAAAGAGTAGTGCATTGATGAGCAGCTACTGAACACACGAAATCGATGTATGATCAGGCAGTAAATTTCATCGAAACCAGGAAAATATGGGATCAAGATCAATTGGGTCGTTGATGCTCCCACTAGTTTTCCGCTGTTTGGCGAAATTTATCTTGGCACACAGCCTAACGAAGCACATTCATCTGGCATTGCACATCAATTAGTGATTCGTCTGGCGAATCTTTGGCTGAATAATGGTGCAACATAACGATGGACAACTTTTTTACGAGCTATGCCTTGGGAAAAGAGTTATGGGCAAATTATGACACCACAATAGTTGGCACAATTAGAACAAATAAACGCGAAATCCTGGTGCCATTTTCATCGGCTGCTCAAGCTAAACAACGTGGCAAATTCGCATCGGGGTTCTGCTTTCCCGATGAATGCCAGCTCACCTGTGCGACCTGTGCTTAGTGCCCAACTGCCCGAAACATTATATCAAGGTGTGCGAAAGTTATTACCTCAACACATTCATTGGCCCATCTGATGATGATAACAATCAACCAACGATATCCAGAGTCGGACCAGCAGCGAAGAGAGTACGTTCTCGTTCACCATTGTCGCTAATAGAAACTTAATTTTATCTCTATTTTTCAACATTTTTTAATATTCTTTTTTATAAATAAAGGAATGAAATCATTTAATTTGCATTTTAATTCAGACTTTTCCCATATAAATATACTGGGGTACAATTGTACCCCAAAGACGGTCCACGTATTGTTTTACCATGGACGGGTGCAGGGTCAAGCACTTTCTTTATTTCCGTAGCAGGCAAAAACGGGTTATGTTTCAAAAGTAGTAAAGAACAATTCAAGTCCCGGGGGGACATGGAAAGCTTTCCTCCTCGTGTTTTTCGTTTATTTGTGTATTTCATCCTATTGAAACCATTTTCGCAGAACATCTGATAAGATTTTAAATTTCCTCAAAAGTCTTACCTTGCGAAATGGAATTTTCAATAATTTTACATTACTATGGCGAAGAAAGTTTTTCACGGTCCACTAACATGCTAAAAATTGAAGTATGTATATCATTGCAGTATTATACAAATATAATAGAGCTTACTTTTTACGAACAAATTTTTTTAATAAGAGTAAATATCCAATCTTCAAAAGTAATGAAGTTGAACACTGCTATTATTTCGATCACTCGAAATTACAAATTACTCTATATAATAGCAAACTTAAAAAGTTCCGCTATTTTTTGGAACAAAATGTCATGTGCTTATTTTGTGTACTTATCAAGTAACTATATTTTAAAAGATTAGAAAAAAACGTCATTTGTTCGAAATATTTTTTTTTTCACTTCATAAATGACATCGCATTACTATTTTTTGATCACAGCTGTATCTCCATACCAAATTTCATCAAAATCAGTCGATTAGTTTAGCTGAGAAAACATATTTTCCTCTTCGGTCGTGGCGACACTCACTTAAAACAAATACTTTTTCACAAGGTTCAATCTATCCCCATACCAAATTTCATCAAAATCAGTCGATTAGTTTAGCTTTGAAAACATATTTTCTTATTGGTGGCGTGGCACCGTCCACTTTAAACCAAATTCCTTTCTAAAAGATTTAGTCTACCTCTGTACGAAATTCCATCAATATCAGTCCATAAAATTAGCAGTGAAAACGATTTTCGTGCTAGGAGCGGTGCCACGCCCTTCAAAAGAACTAAGAGTTTTTAGAAATCTTTTCTAAGGTTCAATCTTTTTTTTTTTTTTTTTTTAAACTTCATTTTCTTTTATTGTATCTTCTCTTAAGAGACTAACAATAAGTTTTAAAATCTTAAACTAGGTAACATTATTATACATTATTATTGTGAATAATGAATATATAATTTAATAATGAACTTGTCTCCAGAAACAAAAGTTAGCAGGGACTTATACTTCTTGTGTAGTAGGTGCAGCTTGTGTATGGCTCAGCACAGCGAGTGCACAAGATCGAATAACTCATTGGAGCATAGGTGTGGATGCAGCTGACGATCGCTTCTCCCAATATTCTTTGCCACCCGAGACAACCGAGGTCCCGGTCTTGGCTTGGTAGCTGAGACGAACTAGGCCTCAGTCTACCCGAATGGGGGTTTTGAGTACCACAAAAACGATTGTCTTCGTGGTCGCCGAGACGAACTTGGTTGGATTAGTGCGTCCAGGACGTTCTTGAGGTGGTAGCCGAGACGAACTAGGTCCCGGTCTAGCACCCAAAAAAGACCGAGAAGACACTGTTTCAACTCTCTTCCTGCTACTCTCTCCAATTCACCGGAAAGTGGGCGAGACGAACTAGGTCCCGGTCTTACACCCTCATCGGAAGGGGAGCTGGCGGCGATAAGTTGCCAAGTGTGATTCTTTATGATTACGTGTAGTGCCTCGGAGGAAGGGTAAACGTTTGAGCTGTTTAGTTTGGCTCGGTGTAAGTGACTTGCATAGAAGGGCGATTCTTTCTTTTTAATTTAGAACGACTCTCTATGTTTGTTAAATTACGAGCCAATGGGTTCGGATGATGCAGCAACCTTATGGCCTACGTTTGTTTGATTCTGTTAATTTCATCTTTTACCATGGGGATGCATAGATCTCTGTGAATGTTTTCATTCCGTATATACCATGGGGCACCTGTAAATATTCTTAAGATTTTGGACTGTGCCCGTTGTATTAGTTCAATGTTTGAGAAGCTGGCGTTACTCCATAATTGGATACCAATAACCAAATTGGCTTAGTGATTGTTTTGTACAAAAGGATTTTATATTCAAGCTTCAAATGGGAACGATGATTAATTAACCAGTGAAGACTGGCGGTTTTTAACTTTAACTGGGCTTTTTTGGCTTCAATATGCTTACGCCATGTTAATCGTCGATCTAATTGAATACCTAGATATGTAACAATTTCACCCTGTGGGACTGAAATATTATTTAGTACAATTGCAGGGCATTCACCACGCCTAAGAGTAAAAGTAACTTGCTTGCATTTTTGCTCATTTATTTTTTGCGCCATAGCGATAACCATTTTTCTATTGATTTCAAATGAAACTGGAGGTTTCGAGAAGCTTCCAAAGGGCAACGGTTACAACTTAAGACTGCGGTATCATCTGCGAAGGTTGAGATTGTAGTGTTGGCACTGATTGGTAAGTCTGAGGTATACAATACATATAGAAACGGTCCTAGTACGCTACCTTGAGGGACACTTGCTCTTATATTGAAGTGAGTTGAAATAAAATTCTTGTATTTTATTTTAAAAATCCTGCTTTCGAGGTAAGAAGTAAATATTTTATGAACATTAAGAGGCAATAGGTGTTCAATTTTTTTTGATAAGGCCTTCATGCCATACTTTATCAAACGCCTGTGCGACATCGAGAAATATTGCAGTGCAGTATTCACTGCGCTCATAAGCCTTTCTTATTTCATTTGTGATCCTATTAACCTGTTCGATTGTGCCGTGTTGTTTTCGGAAGCCGAATTGGTGAGGCGGTAATAAGTTTTTATCAGTAATATATGGCATTAATTTTGCTAGAATTAATTTTTCAAATAATTTTGACAAGCAAGGTAAAAGGCTTATGGGTCTATACGATGACGGTAGTGTACGATCTTTCCCATGTTTTGGTATCATGGTTATCAACGAGTTTTTCCATTCTTTTGGGTAATATCCGTAATGAATTATAGCATTAAAAAGCCTGGTCAGAAAGATGACACCTGAGTGAGGCAGTTCCTTAATCATTTTGGGAGTGATGTTATCACACCCAGGGGCTTTTTAGGACACATTTCTTGAATTAAACTGATTAAATTACTGCTATAGAAACTCATTTGGATAGTATCGGTGTTTATTGGCAGTTGGGAAAGCATGAAACCTTGAATGTACGGATTTGGTTGAAAAACTGTACTTAAGCGATTGGCAAAAGCCTCAGCTTTTTCTGCATCACTTCTAGCCCAATTTCCATGTAGGTTCAATCTGTATCCAAACTAAATTTCATCAAAATCAGTTCATTAGTTTAGGCGTGGAGACGTTTTTCTTGATAGGGGCGTGGCACCGCCCACTCTAAACAAATATATTTACTCAAGGTTCAAGCTATCTCCATATAAAATTTCATCAAAATCGGTGACGCGGCTCAGCCGTGACATCGATTTTTCCAATTGGGGGTTAAGTGTTTTGTATGGGGAAATGATGGGTCTATGTTCACTGTGTTTTACCTACCTTAACGGCTATGGAACATTACTTTTCCAATGATATAAGTTTCATTCCCTCTTTTTTTATATTAAATATTTTAAAAGTGTACCACAAGTTTCGATGTGCACGTATTAATTAATACATAGATCATCAAAAATTTACCCAAAAAACAGTCTTCGACTAACACTTGTTACGATCGGACTACCTCTCCTGCGCTCTCGTATTGTTGTGTTTTCTGAATTGTGTTTCTATCTCATTACGCAAATATATTTTTACTTTTTCGTTGTTGACAGTGTTAACTTCAAACATTTATAAATAAAGTGAATAACAATTGGTGTGTTTGACACCCCCCGATTCACTCGGGGAATCGGTTTAGTGTACTACAAGATAGTTCACTATCCAGCCCCAAAGTAAAAAAGAAAAAAAGGACAAATATTACAGATGAAATTTTTCCATTGCTACCCAGCTCTACATCAACTGTAAAAAATCCAAAGTTTGTTGTCATAAAGTCAGCTGAAGATGATAAACCTCTTTCTAAATTCAGTGTTTTTGCTAAAAAAAAAAGCTCTAGATTCAATTAGCTCTGAGATTGAGTCGGTAAGCATGCTTCGCGACGGAAATCTTCTTGTGCTTACCAAAAATCAAAAAATTGCTGAAAGATTCTTAAAAACAAAAAATTTTGGTGGTCTCTGCAATGTTGTAGTTACCCTACATAACAATATTAATTCTTGTAAAGGAACAATTTTCGATAGAGATTTAATTCCAACACCAGATGAAGAGATACTTGAGGATCTAAAAAGCCAAGGTGTTACGGGCCTGTATAAATTTTCAAAGATAGAAGGTGATAAAAGAGTCCCCTCAGGCTTAATCTTGCTAACATTTAACTGTTACCAACTTCCTAAAAACATTGATATTGCTTGGTATAAGCTTCCAGTTCGAGAGCATTTTCCGAATCCTATGCGATGTAAAAATTGTCAAAAACTTGGTCACACTATGAAGCACTGCAATGGCAATCCAACATGTGTAGGGTGTAATTTACCATTACACAACCCCACAAACTGCGATCGCGTGATGTGTGCCAACTGTTTAGGTCCCCACCCTGCTCCTCCTCCACATGTCCAACATTTCAGCAACAAAAAGAAATATTAAAAATAAAAACAAAAAATAAATGTAGTGTCTCTGACGCTAGGTACATATATAGGCAACAAAGCAATAGCTTAGTTAAAGACGCATTATACGCAAATCAACTAAAATCAAACATACAAACAAACAAAGAATACACCAACAACATAAATAACCAAGCAAATACCAATATCGATCTTCCCACTACTTTTAACAATTCCATTCTTACTCCAAAATCTCTCTCTTCATTATTGCCACCCACCACACAACAAATTCACCATAACTCTCACAGCATAAAGCAAAATTCTAACAGCACTCTAGTATCTTCAATTTTCTCATAATTCTCTTTCCACACCAATTACTTCAATCACAGAAGAAACTCAAAATAAATCACCTACTAATGAACAACACAATAATAATTCTAAACAAAACACACTTACTAAGCGTAAAAGCAACGACACTTTCTTACTTAATAACTCCACACAATTATTAAGCTCTAAGCCTCTTCCACAAAAAAGCATACTAGAAATAATAAGAGAACAAATTCACCATAACTCTCACAGCATAAAGCAAAATTCTAACAGCACTCTAGTATCTTCAATTTTCTCATAATTCTCTTTCTACACCAATTACTTCAATCACAGAAGAAACTCAAAATAAATCACCTACTAATGAACAACACAATAATAATTCTAAACAAAACACACTTACTAAGCGTAAAAGCAACGACACTCTCTTACTTAATAACTCCACACAATTATTAAGCTCTAAACCTCTTCCACAAAAAAGCATAGAAGAAATAATAAGAGAACATAAATTAGACGATGTTATGCACAGCTCACATATTTCAGATATATCTGACTAATTTTTCTCGGCTCTTTTTACAATATACTCTATTTATATGTATATTGCAGCTAAGAGCATTTATTTTACATTTGATTAGTTTAAGTAATGCTTAATATTCTGCAATGGAATATTAATGGTTATTACAACAACTATAATGAGTTAGAAATTCTAATTAAAGAGCAATCCCCAAAAATAATATGTCTTCAAGAGACTCACTGCAAGTTCGGCATGAGCCCAGTGGTTCCCAAACAGTACTCAGGATATTTTGATAACTTTATTTTTAACACAACAGCAAAACAAGGCAACTCGCTTCTTATCCATAAATCTGTACCACACAAACTTCTTACCATAAACACAAATCTCTTAATAATTGCAGCTGAAATAATGCTGAAAATTCCGTTTACAATAGTTTCAATTTATATCCCACCACAACAAAACATATTATCTTCAGATCTTCTTAATTTATCCAATTCAATAAGAACTCCATTCTTAATCCTTGGCGATCTTAATGCGTGGAGCCCACTCTGGGGTTCTCCAAAAACCAATATGAGAGGACAACTAATTGAAGATTTTATATTGTCATCTAACTTGTGTGTTTTAAATGACGGTTCGCCCACACACTTCAGCACTCATAAATCCCTTACACATATTGATCTAGGATTATGTTCTTCACAATTACTTCCTCTATGCACACTGTTAATGACCATCATAATAGTGATCATTTCCCGACTCTTACCACTTTGCAAATGAATTTCTATCCTTCACACCCAAAAATATCTCAGTTCAATGTAAATAAAGCAAAATGGGATATATTTCAAAGTAAAATACTTATTTTTTCTAATAAAACGCCCTCCGTGGATAATATTAACAGGGAATCAGCTTTAATCCAAAAAATTATCCGTAGTGCAGCTAATGAATCAATACCTCGCACGGCATATAGGCAGTATTCTAAAACCGTACCATGGTGGTCGTCTGACTTGATATCCTTAAGAGATAATAAACAAAGTGCATGGCATTTATACCGACGAATTTCTAACCAAGAAAACCTCATACTTTACAAAAAAGCTAACGCTTTTACTATAACTGATCCCACAGAAATAACCAACTCTTTTGCTGAAAACTGGTCAAAAAAATCTGATGACTCAAACTTTTCAAGTACCTTTTATGCAAACAAATATTCTACTCTTAATATGACCATTAATTACGCATACTCCAAGAAGTCTAAAATGATTGATCTACCCTTCAATATGCATGCAATCTTTGTCATGAAAAAATTTCGTATCCTATACTTAAACACGTCCCAAGAACTTTCAAAAATCGAATTCTTTCTCTATTTAATAAAATTTATGACCGTGGTAATATTCCTCAGTGCTACGAAACTGCTATCGTTATACCAATAATAAAACCTAATAAGGATATAACTTCCATAGATTCATATCGTCCAATCTCACTTCTTCCCTGTATTGGAAAAGTGTTAGAAAAAATTATTTCAAAACGTTTGATATGGTTCCTTACTTCATCTAATTTTCTCGTTCCTAACCAATTTGGGTTCAAAACAGGCTCTAGTACAACAGATTTATTATTGTATCTTGGCCATAAAATCTCTAAAAGTTTATCCAATAAGAACCATATATATATTCTTTCAATCGACTTTGAAAAGGCTTTTGAGAGAGTTGGTATCCATATGGTTCTTAAAAAATTGCATGAGTGGAAACTGGGTCCGAAAATATTTAACTACATTAAATCAGTTTTAACGAATAGAAAAATTCGCTGCAGAGTTAATAATGCTATATCTCAAACTTATTCGCTCATTAACGGCATTCCACAAGGATCTCCCTTGTCCGTAACACTATTTTTGATAGCTGTCGAAGACTTGAGTAAGCTACTGCTGGGACATAAAAATATCGAGCACATACTCTATGCAGATGATCTATATATTCTATGCAATAAAAGGGATTGCAATCAGATCTCTATAGTTGCAACGAAGCCATGAGTATGATAAACAACTGGTCTAATCATTCCGGAGCAAAAATTTCTGAAGAAAAATGTAGACATCTTCATGTTTGCCGAAAAATTAACTGTAACTCTATCGTTATTAAGCACAACTCACACATAATTGCAAATGTAAATAATATTAAAATATTAGGATTAACTTTTGATAAAAAAAATACTTTTAAGGAACACTGTATTAGTTTAAGGAAGAGTCTAGCTGCCAGGTTAAACATAATTAAATACCTTCCATCCTTTAAAAGCCACATACATACCAACACTCTACTCACTGCAACCAAACTAACCATTTTGTCTAAAATTGACTATGGATTGAGCATTTATGGAAAATCTGCTAAAACAAACTTACAAAAAATTAAAGCCCCATATCATGCAGCCATAAGACGTAGCCTCAGAGCATTTCGTACAACGCCGTTGGTGAATTTGTTAGCTGAAGGTGGATTTACAACACTCGAAGATCGTATAGAATTGAGTAGATGTCGATTTACCTCTAAGATTTTCTGCGGAAACAACTCAATCCTCCGTAACGAAATTCAACTTTTAAAAAAACGAAAACGAAAACTCAAAGATCTGGGCTAAGTCACATATTAGACGTCGCAGGACAATCATTACAAGATTTGACTCCAATACGTCCGCCCTCACTTACCTACCCACCATGGTCTTTAACAGATAATTCGTTCATTAGCGATCTTACAGCCTTCAAGAAGGAACATACTTCATCATCATCTTATAAAATGTTTTACACCGAGTCTATAAACCGCTTAATTCAACAAAACTGGAAACTGCTTTTTACCGACGGTTCTAAATCTGATGATGGTGCTGCATTTGCAGTGGTGGACGTCAATGGATCGATACGAGCACACGGATTGCTACCATTAGTTGGTAGTGCTTTTGACAGCGAAACGCAAGCGATTTTATCTGGCCTTCTGTTCGCCAAATCAACAAAGGAAAAATTCATTTTATGCACAGATAGCCTATCAGTCTTTCAAGCTGCAAAGTGTCCAGCTAATATTTCAGATCCAATATACACAATTAAGCAATTATTAATTGAAATGACACAAAAAGTTAAAATTATGTGGATTCCTGGCCACGTTGGCATACCTGGAAATGAACACGCTGATAAGGCTGCAAAATCTGCAGTAAAATCACCATTGCTAACCTTCATGCCATTTTCAAACAAATCTATTCGGAAATTTGCTACAAATCACTTTCATCAAAAAATTATCTCCGATTGGCGGAATTATAACCATAGTTACAAGGCCATCAATCCGAACAGAATACACCAAAAACTTCCCACCTCAACTACAACTATAATGAATAAATGCTTCACAAGGCTACGATTAGGCCACACGAAATTGACACACGAATATCTCCTGAGGAAAGAACAGCAACCCATATGTCCCTTTCGCAATATTTCCCCATTTACTTGTTCCCGCATACTTACAGTCCTTCTCTTAATAGCTCAAGACCAGAGCTGGGCACCACTACACGTGTGTTTTTCATAAATGTTCTTCAATGCATGTGTATTTGTGCTTTGTTCGCTTTTCAAAGCAAACTGAATTAAATTTTATGCTCTCTGCTTTATATACGTATATGAAAAGTTATTCTCATTCTGCCGCAGTACCGCGCGCGGTACGTTTTGCCCATCCACGCTCAAGACGCTACTATTTTCAAAACCTAAATCCTATTGATCTTTTATCTGATTTTAATGATAATAACGTTAAAAATATCTATAATTTTTTAAAAAATATTAACATTCATAAGTTAATTTAAAATTTAGTAAAAAGCCGATAGCCCTGGCAGCTAGTGCTCTCTTAGTTATAATTTTTAAATTGTAATTAATATAAATAAATAATACCCAAAAAAACCGGTCGTAGCCCATGTTGGGGACAGGATACAACAATTCAACTCTTGATGTAGAAAAGTTTTTATAATAATTGCATTGATTACACAGGACCATAAAAAAAAGGTTAAGAAGTTGGAACGTGAGGTATCATACGGTATGTATTTTGGCCTCCTAAACACGAATCCGTGGTCAGAATTTTTACATCACTCCAGATTTCGACATAACCTCAAAATTACACCTAAAAATACGTTAAAAGAAAGTCCTTAAAAAAAAAATTAACCAAAATCCAGAATGTGGACCTTATTTATATTCCGTATTTAGGTGTGCTATAATACTATCTTACAATAAAAATTAGTTTCAGGTAGCCACTTTCCCCCAAAAGGGGTTAAAAATCTGTTTTTTTGTAAAATTTCAAAATGAATGCGTATTCCTGTTTTTTTGGTAGACTAAAGCTGTTAATATAGATAAAAAATGATTTCAACCAATTGGTCCCACAGAGTACCCCATTACACCCCCAAAAGTCAAAATTTTTTTTCTAGATTATGAGTTTTAGTCCACCAAAATACCTGCGGACATGCATCAACTTTGAATTTTTATAGGAAAAAATTTTTGACTTTTGGGGGTACTGGATGGATTTGGGTGGGACAAAGTGGTTGAAATCAGTTTTTATCCATATTAACAGCTTTAGTCTACCAAAATACATAGGGATACGCATTCATTTTGAAATTTTACAAAAAACAGATTTTTAACCCCCTTTGGGGGTATATGGGGGAAAAGTGGGTACCTTAAATTAATTTTTATTGTTAGATAGCACACCTAAATACGTAATATAAATAAGGTCCACATTCTGGATTTTGGTTAATTTTTTTTTAAAGGACTTTCTTTTAATGTATTTTTAGGTGTAATTTTGAGGCTGTGTCGAAATCTGGGAGTGATGGAAAAATTCTGACCTCGGATTCGTGTTTAGGAGGCCAAAATACATACCGTATGATACCTTACGTTCCAACTTCTTTATCTTTTTTTTGTGGTCCTGTGTTATCTACATCAGTGGGATTATGCATTTAAACAGGTTGAAGTGATGTAACGGATACTGCTGCGTACAATGCCATCTTGGGATAAGGTTGAAAGAAATTTGACATACTTATATTATGGGAAAGACGAGCCGAATTAAAATTAATTAAATACAGCGAACTATTTCATGAGCTTTCATGTGTTAAAAATTATGTGACTTGTGAAAAACTAAAGAAATGGACTGTCGGTGGAAAGCTAGTCGAGAACAAATGGGTTGAAATATTTCAACATTTTAAAAAAATTTCATACCTTTTCAAAAAAAATTAAATATAGTAGAATTTCATTTGTGTTTACCGGGTTCAAAAGCCTCCACCGAAAGGGTTACGAAAATTGAGACTGTAAAATCCAAGTTCGACTTATGGAGGTTCTACTGTACTTGTTACAAAATTGGTGCAGCCGGTAGGATTTAGCAAAGTGTAACCAAGGGGTTAACTACTTGAACAACATTCACTTGTGTTACAACATTGGCGCAGCCGGTATTTCGAGCCATCACTCGGAGACATACATACCAACCACAACATCAAGGAACGACCATATTTGGACAGACAACGAGTCTCAATGTTTGGACAAACATTGGAAACCAACCAAAGGAAATATGTGCTGAATTTACTTGTAGGGATTCACTAATTATTTCGACTTATAGAGGGGTCAGATTTCGGGTTATGGAGGTTTTGGGGCTTGAAGTGAAGAAACACAACATTTTTTCGAGTTTGGGAGGTTTTCGACTTATCGAGGTTCGACTTAAAGAGGTTCCACTGTATTTATCCTTGCTAGGGATAACAATTTGTTATGGTGGTTGAAGCTGTACCTGCAAGTAAAAAGTTAGGAAATATTATTGTAAGGGCTATAAGTACTTACCTAGTAGTAGTAGCCGTCTCTCTCTCTCTCTCCACCTTAAAATAAAAGACTAGTGTTTCACTTTGCACGTTAAAAATACAACTCAATTTTATTTAAAAACTTAAATACCTTAACACCTCGTATAGTAAAATTATAATAACAATTTCATACTAAAATAATTACATAGATAACAATAACAAAAACTTACGTCTACAAAAATGAATTCTGGCTTGCAGAATTTGATTTACAAAAACCTTGGCTTACAAACCTACTGGGGTTTGTGTTATGTACTTAAGGCCTTAAACATAATATTATAGTTTGATAAAAGTAGGTTAGAAACACTGTTTTGTAAAATCTTGAAGAATATTGAAAATATACGGCAGTTCCAATCCAACCGGCCCTTTGTTCATTTCGATCGGTATTTCATACGGTAAGCAAACTTATCACGGAGCGGAGAGAAAGAGAAAAAACCGCGTGTGCATATAACGGCTTAAAGCAGAGGAACAAATTATTTTAAGAATATTCTATATTTGAAATACTGATCGATTTATCTTTAAATGTAACTTAGTAATTTAAATCATAAGTAACATGTAATAATA
Organism: Tricholauxania praeusta; assembly: GCA_949775025.1. Classification (NCBI taxonomy): domain Eukaryota; kingdom Metazoa; phylum Arthropoda; class Insecta; order Diptera; family Lauxaniidae; genus Tricholauxania; species Tricholauxania praeusta. Next base: position 63,645,658 of record OX459030.1, on the reverse strand, counting down.
ATAATAATACATATGAACATTTAAGCGTTTAAGATTTTTTTGTACACATGGTGTCCCATAAATAGTGGAAAACCTTTTACAACAGATGGGCGACATTAAGGCGGGTCAGAAAAAGTAAAATCATGTTCAGTAAAAATCGCACCGTTTTCGAAAAAATCGACGTTTTTCATGTTTACGAAAAAATGCGACCTTTGTCAGTCGCTTTGGTAACACAGCCACAAATGAAAATATTTTTGGTCCATTTTTTTTGCACAATATTTTTAAATAGTTATGCTATTATATGTGATTTAAAATTTAGCCGTAGGTATCGTGGTTCTTTAAAAAATAGATGTTGAACTTAAGACTTTCGTTTTGCTCCATATTTTTTTTAAAATTTAAGCTGGTGTGGTGTAAAAAAAAAGAAGCTCTAAAAATGGCCTGGTCAAAAATCACGCCCACCGAAACAGAAAATTTGGTTCTATCCATGCCACGTCTTTTCCAAGCAGTCATCGAAGCTCGGGGCGGCTCAACAAAATATTAAAATCAAGCCAGCATCTTTTAGTTTTATTTAATTTCGGCAGAATAATATTTTTTTTTCTGTATTTAAACTTTTGTCCTGCTTATTTTTAAGTTTTTTATAAATTCACTGTTATAAATGCGACAAAGTAAATTTTGTTTCTGTTAATGAACTAAAAATAAACTGCATATTTACATTTTTCTTGAAATGCTTAGTTTTATTTGGAAACGATTTTTGAGGGGTGTATTTAAACTTAAGTCTCTGACTGTATGTATGTTTATTCTTGATCAGCGTCACCACCTGAGTTGATTTAGCTATGTCTGTATGTCTATTTGTCTGTGGAAATCAGGTTTACGGGAAAACTAAGAAAGGCATCATGCTATTGAAAATGGGCGAAATCGGTTCATGGACACGCCTACCGCCCATACTCTATGTATATTTGCCCTAGCCCATTTTTAAAAAAAATGCAGGGATTTTGATGAAAATTGGTGATTTGGTGTACATGTGAACCAAATTAGGATTGGGCTAGGCTTCAAGTTTCCAAGGATTTGTACAGGGGCGTGGTAAAGCCCTAACTTTTAACCTTTATACCACCATATCTCGTAAGCCGTTCAAGATATTGTGATGAAATTTGGTAAACGGATACATATAAAATATATCTTGAATTGTTATTAAAGTGGGCGGAAACGTAAAAGTGGGCGGAATCGTAAAAGTGGGCGTGGAACTTTACAACAATTAAAAATTTTGACTCCGTTAATTTCTCCGCTGCAAGCAGTCATCAATACAAGCTTAGCGACTCTATTGAAAAAACTCGTTGAATGAACCCATAATATTTATAAACGTTATATTAAGAGAACTAACAACGTAATCGTTATGAAATTTAATGAGGTAGATTAGGGTTGCCAGATGGTCTGGATTCGCCTGGATTGTCCAGATTTTAGTCCCAAGTCCTGAGTCCCGACAATCAGAAATATGTCCAGATGATATTCGAACAACCGTACCAACCTTACCCTTAACGAATCATTTGCAGAAAATGCGTTCACAACAATTGGCAGACACAGATTTTCACCAAGGCGTAGTGACAATTTGCTTGGTGCAGGCACTTGGGTGGCTATAGTAAAAAGCAAAATAGTATCAGGCGCGGCAGGCAGTCCAACCGCTCAAGACACAAATTTGGATTTTATAGTTTTTGCTGAAGTAGCTGTGGAGAAACGTTTGCTATGCAACATAATCGCAGTTGATACAAACGAAAAACTGTTATCGCTATTGGAAAAATTCTCTTATTTAGTTATTAATATTATGGTGCAAGACCAGCATTTTTCTTTGATGTACCTGCAACTATTAATCCTGTTTGAAACCAAAAAAAATGTTTTTGAATCACCCTACTGTACTTACATATGTACTTATGTATGTACCAGATAACTGCAGTGAGCCACTCAGCATGTGAGCCATTCATGAATCTTTTGAAATTTTCTGGACATTCACACAAATTCACGCTCACAGAAAATGTAGTTTTACTGAATTGTTATGTTTCTGTTATGTTTATTTTGCTTAAATAAAATATTATGTTCTTTTGAAACTAATTTTCACTTTTATTTATTGTCCAGAAAAATCGAGATTTTTTTTTCAAGTGTCCACAGAAATTCAGATTTTTTTTGTTTTAAATGTCCAGGTGAAACACAATTTGGATCTGGCAAGCCTAAGGTAGATATACTTGCCTCAAGGTCTCTTCTTTTAAAAATTTGGTCAAATAGTTTCATTATACGCACCTAATTTCAAATCCCCACCCGCTAAGGAAGTTTCACTTCAAAAACAATGTTGCGTAACGCTTTGTTCGACCCCCCCCCTCTCCCTCCTCTGTAACGCGTCGTAACGTTTTGCAAGAGCTTCCCTCTCCCAAATTGCATTAGTAATACTTGAACGCCCCCTAAGGTCCTTAGTTAAAATAAAAGTACAGCTTCTCGGCACCAAAACTAGTGTTGACCAGTGTTATAAATCAAATAAAACTTTTTTCATATAAAAAAATCTCTGATTTTTGATTTGAATTAATTTTAATTTGAAGTTTAAAAAGTCGAAAGCCATCGTATTACTTAACGGTCCACTAAAATTTTTTAGGAGAAAAAAAAACTCTTAAATTTTATCCCAGTCGGCAATCACTTATTTCAGTAAGCTTTCCTTTAAAAAATAAGAAATTGTGATTATTTTTCGGTAGAATTTTGCAAAAGGGCCAAAAATGAATAAAAAGGGCCACAGGGCTTTTGAAAATTAAAAGGGCTCAAAAATGCCCGCAAAATATCATCCCTGGTCTGCACAAGACTTATTTAAAACGCAACAGGATTGGATGGAAAATGTAATAGGCCGACCGCCTGCTAGCGTCACTGAAACCAACGCTCCTGCATTCCACAATTTTAATAAAGATTTGCAAAGTTGGAACTCATATTTGGTACAGATGAGCCAACATTTCAATGCATATTCAGTAGGGGATGTGGAAAAGAAAAAGTCGTTATTTTTGTCTTGGATCGGGATTGAGTTATTTTATCTGTTAAAAAATTTATTTGGCAGCGAAAACTTGGACAGTCAAACATACAATGAGCTAACCAAAAAACTAAAGGAATACTTCCAGACAAAACTCCATATCGTTGCCGCACGTTACGAATTTTTTAGGAGAGAAATGAAGCCAAATCAATTGTATTGAATTGAGTGGATTAGAAAGAGAATGCGACTTTGCATGCTCTGCAGAAAATTGTACACATGCTTTTATTTATGAGATGATTCGTGACCAGCTAATATTAAAATCACCTCATGATGCCGTTCGCTCCGCAGCATTACAAAAGCCGAAGCCATCACTTGACGATGTCATGCACATAGCAGAAGACTATGAAGCAACAATAACAACCGTTACAACAATATAAAATAATTTACTAGGTACCGAAAATATGCATATTAACGCTGTACACTCATACAAAGAAAAACTTAAATCATGCTCTGGTTGCTGGCGCTCTCATAAAAGAGATCACTGCAAGTTTAGAAACGCAATCTGTCATAAACGTGGTAAGAAAAGCCACATTGCCCCTGTTTGTATTAGCAACAGTAACAACGACGAAGGTAACGACCACAACTTGACATCAAAAAACAATAACAAAAATCACAATACAAACAACACAAGCACCAAAAGTCGCAAAATAGCCGAAATAGAAACAGTTTTTAATGTAATCGGTGACATTACGCATGATAAAGCAAAGTGTTCATAAAAGTACAAGTTTTAGAAAAAGTTATTGTTTTTCAATTGGATTTAGGCGCAACTACATCAAGTATTACTCTGAATACGTATAAACAATTAGCAAAACCAATTCTGCCATCGAGTAATAAAAAATTGTATGGATATAGGAAAAAATTAATTCCAATGCTTGGTGAACTTAGTGTTAAAATAAAATTCGGAAAATATGTTAAAGAATGCGTGCTTGTTGTTGCGAACGTGGAAAATGGTAATAAATTGCTTTGAATGGATTTATTGAACGCTTTTAATTATAAAATCCACCAAATTGCAAATATTGAAAATAAAAAAAACAAAATTGACAATCTTTCAGAAAAATTCAAAGAAATTTTTGAGCCCGCTATCGGTACAATTAAAGACTGCAAAGCAAAAATTTATTTAAAGCCGACCGCTCTACCTAAATTTTAGCGTAGCCGCGTGATTCCATTTGCATTAATGTCAAAATTTAAAACCGAAGCCGACCGTTAAGTAAAAGCCGGAATTTGGATGCCAATTAAATGTAGTGAATGGGCTTCACCAATTCTTGTTATGACAAAGCCTGACGGTTCGTTAAAAATATGTGCCGGTTTCAAAGTTGCTGTGAACACACAAATTGATGTGGAGCAGTACCCTCTACCAACAAGAGATGCCTTATTCTATCAACTTCACAAAAATTGACTTTAATTGAATTACAAATAAATATTTTTAAAGTTTACGTTTTTTTTGTTTGTTTTTTGTCATTAAAGTAAACTGTTATGACTAAATAAATAATACAATATCTGTTATTTAGATGGAAAAATTATTTTAAACAACAGTGGAATGTATTATTTCAAACTTTAAAATAAAAAAAAAAATTTTATTTTTTATAATTTTTGTACCAAAAATGGAAAAAAATTTTTTTCTCGTTTATTTTTTTAATGAAAATTTATGCAGCGCCATTGACAATTTCAAATTATAGTAGATTAAGGTGAATGCAGTGAAAACAACAAAGGATTTGAGCTGTGACACAAGAAACACCAAAGCTCTACTCGCGGAGAGACCACAGTTTTTTCCTTATATATAGGCTTAAAAAATAGCGGTAAGGTTTTTTTCTATACTTCCTTATGTGTACATAAGGAAAATGGAAAAGATATTTTAATAAAATATTATATATAAGAAAAAAATTAAATTTTCATAATTTTTTTGGCCAAATTCCAAAAAATGAAAATTTTGAAGCTCTGGTAGCAGCTACAGGATAATTTTTTTTTTTATTTTTTTAAATGAGAAAATACTCGAATATGAATAAATTTTCGAAAATCGAGTGTTCTTGAAGAATTTTAGAACATGCATTTTTTTTGAACATGATTGAAAGCTAATATTGAAAGTTTTTTAAGGGAAAAATTTTTTTTTTTTTCGACCTCTAAATTCGATGCTATTTTGTTTTTTCTTATATCTCCGCTATTTTACGTCCGATCAACAAGTATGATATATCGTTGTAAATGTCTCAACATGGACTACATTTTATTTGCAGAAGTCATTTGTCTCAGATTTTTTTTTTCGACTAGTTCTATACATTATCTCAGCTTCTACCACCCTAACGTGCCAAGGGCAAATCATAAAATTAAAGTCCGTACCAAATCATAAAATTCATATCTGGAAAGCTTTCTCAAATAATTGAAATTGAAAAAGTTACAGCGAATTTAAAATTTCAGTGCAAATATTTGATCAGAATAATAAAATCTTCTTTAACTTAAGTCCTAAAACTATGCAATGGTTTTTTCCAATCGACTTCCAAGATCATTTTGCTTTAATGTTCGTTTTAAAAAATTTTATTTAAATAATTTAAAATTAATAATTAATAAAATTTATAATTAATAATAGGAAATGTGGAACAAATAAGAGGTTTATACAGTAAAATTGACGCATTTTATTGTAATCGAAATGTAAAGGAGAGGGCTTGGAGTGCAGTTGCAGAAATATGCATTTTAATATACACACACAATACATACAACAATTTGTTTGACAATTCAGTGATGCCACACTTTGCTTTTGCCAATACTTTTCCCCACAATCTACACGCATATTAAAAAATGAGCAATTTTGTATTCTCATTTTTTTCTTAAAATTAGTAAAAACAATATCTGGATTGCATATTTATTACTTTAAGTATCTAAATTAATGTCATTGAATAACATTTTGAGAACGAATTCAATTTATTTAGGAAATATAAGAAATAAAATTTATGCAAATGTGGGAATATTTCATACGCTTGCAACTATGGCTACATCACTTCTTAAGTTCAACAAAGTAGAACATAGCCACTAAAAAGTCTACTCTGAGTTTCTTAAGCATTTTTTTTTCTTAAAAATCTTTCAATATAAGCTTTCAAACGAGGGGTGGACATGCGAACTTTTTTTTTTTGTATGGGGGTCGATACTATCTAGTGTACACATTAGTGTGATTCAGACATTCATATGTGGAAAAAATTAAAGTTGCTCCAAACTTCGCTCCCCGGGCACCAAAAGTTTCGTATTGGTGCCAATAAGAACCAGCAAAATTTGGTCCATTTCAGAAAACATTTGTTGGACCCACCACCGTTTTTTAAACTGGAAAATGGTCTTTAAACTTTCAAAAATTGTTAATGTCTCCTCGAAACTACCTTCTAGAGGGATCAAATGTATAACAAGGTCCCATTATTTGACCTCCTCCAACGTTTTTCCTGAACATACTTATCCCCTGTCTCAACCCCTTAGGGGGGCTCTCTTGCAAAAATGACATTCTTAGGAAATTGACTTCCCCCTCTTCTCAGATGCCTCAGAAGGGGTAAAACGCAAGGCCAACTCGCATTATTTTTCTTGACACACTTATCTGCCACCCTTTTGGGGGCCCCAAAAGAAGAAAAAATGTTGAAGTAATAACTTAAATTATTAAATAATAGAAAGAAAAGTAAAACACACAATAATGTATTATTAAGAAAAAAATATTGTTATTCCTAACCATAATTTTTTCCTATCCAAAGGGGGGAGGAATGTTGTAGGTTTATAACCACAAATACATCATATTATGTTGTTTAAAAACAGAACGACACATTATGGTATATTTTTGGGATGATGATTAACATCATCCAATAAAAGTAAATTTCTGTTATTATAATTCGGCCTATTTTGGGCATTTGCTGATTTGTTGGTCAATTTAAAATGCTATGTGCAAATTCTGCTTGTTGAAAAGTAACAAGAATAAAAACACAATGCACTTAACTGCAACAACAAATCAGCAAGTAAACGCCAGGTGTGCGATCCGGAAATATCCAAACCAATTGGTAAATCAAATTCTGCAAGCCAGAATTTTTATAGACGTTAGTTTTTGTTATCTATGTTATTATTTTAGCACGAAATTGTTATTATAATTTTATTATACGAGGTGTTAAGGTATTTAAGTTTTCAATAAAATTGATTTGTATTTTTAACGTGCAAAGTCAGCTTTACGATTCTTTTTCAATAAAAAACCGCTCAGCTATTTAATTAAATATATGAGCATTTGCCAAAAAATATTTTGTTTTCAAGCTTTTTGTTATGTTGCTCCTTCTTAACGCAACCTTATAAGAAGTCAACAAAAAAGTCAACGCTGAAAATTATTTTATAAGGAAAGTATGGGACAGGTATAATTCAGACAGGAAATTTCATTTCCCTCGCTTGCAAAAAGTGAGTCTCCAGTCTTGTTACCTACGATTTTGACAGTCTTCAATTTTTAGCCACAATAAATTTATCTGAAGGAAAATTGAACTTATTTTTGGGAGGAGAAGTGTTCAGCTGTTTCTTACTCTCAGTTTTTCTCTCTAAAACACCACATTTTTTCTGGCTAGAGCGGTTTTTGTGGTAAAACTTTATAAATATTTACCTATTTTTTCTGGCTGGAACGCAACTTGTGATGAGACCATTTCGGCTGGTGTGGCATCAATATCACTTTTAATGGTAGCTCGTAATTACAGTAGTACTATTGGCAAGATTTCGCACCAATTTTCATCCTGATAAGATGTGATGGCTGCTTTTAGGATGCGATGCCATCTTTCGATTATTCCGTTGGCCTGTGGATGATATGGTGTAATGCGGAAATGTTTGATGCCCAGTATCTTGTTGAGTTGGGAGAACACTTCCGATTCAAATTGTCGCTCAAGATCTGTTGTAATTCTGACTGGTACGCCAAATCTGGAGATCCAGCCGTCGATCAGTTTCCTGGTGACTGTTACTGTAACGGTTTTCCCGTGAGATTGGTAAAGGTGTTGATGTGTTCAAACCTTTCGCTGGGGTTAGTGTATGTACTAACCGCCGTCTTGTTGTAGTGCTGCACTTTACTTCGTTGACTACAGTGTTGCACGAATTTTTTTACGTCGCTGTTCATGCCTGGCCAAACGAATCGCTCTGCAATTAGTTTCGTAGTAGACCTTTTGCTAGCATGATTTAATCCATGAATTTTTTCCAAAATCTGCATCCTGAATTTTGCCGGTACGAGTGGCCGAATCTTGTTGTGAGCCACATCACAGTAGATAATATTTGCCGCTGCCGGGTAGAGTTACTTTTTTAATTACCAGCGAAATCGCATCAAGAGTTTTGTTTTGATTATTTGGATTATCTCTGCATCTCGTAGCTGCTCTTCCGCCAAATCGTCAAAATTGATGGCGCTAGAAGAGGTTTCCAACTGCTGGATTCGCAATAAACTGTCAGCAACCGAATTTTCTATTCCGGGCAGGTGGCGTTAATCCGTTGAAAATTGACCAATATTAGTTAGTTAGTGGCTTGTGATCGGTGTAGATGATGAAAGTTCTTCCTTCCACCATGTGCTTGAAATGTTATACGGCCTGGAAAACTGCTAGAAGCTCGCGGTCGTACGTGCTGTATTTCTTTTCTGCCTCCGTAAGTTTTTTTGAGTAAAAACCTAATGGTTGCACTGCGTCGCCGCAATGTTGATGCAGTACGGCTCCTACGCCGTAATCCAAAGCATCGACGCTGAGTGAAAGTTCAGCATTCGGAATCGGGTGAAAAAGAAGTGCTGCTTTGGCTAGCTATCGTTTGCTTTACTCAAAAGCTGCCGTGGTGCAGTGGTCCCATTGTAGAGGCGTACGATCGTTTTTCTTATTGCCAATGATCATGCCCTGGAGCACCATTTGAGTTGTCGCCGCGTTGGGCATGAATCGTTGATAATAATTGATCATACCCAAAAACTGCTTCAAGTCCCTGGCTGTTGGCGGAAATGGGAAATTTTTTATGACCTCGACTTTTCACGAAGTGGACGGATGCCTGCTGCAGTCACTGAGTGGCCCGGGAACTTTACTTCCGTTTGACCAAAAACGCATTTGGCGTCGTTAATAGCCAAATTGTTTTCTGGTAAAAGTTGTAGAACTCGTTTAAGAAGGACTCGGTACTGGTCTACATTCTCCGATGCTATGCATATGTCGTCAAAGTAGACAAATGCATACGAAGTCTTGTCGGCCAATATCTGGTTTATGTGGCGTTGAAAAGTCTGCGCAGCATTCCTCAGACCAAAAGTCATAAATCTGAACTGGAACAGTCCAAACAGTGTGGTGATGGCGGACTTCGGGATGTCTTCGGGCTCGATCGGCATCTGATGGTACGCCTTCTACAGGTCCACCGTTGAGAAATTTTCTTCCCATGTAGTATGTTGGTGAAGTCCTGAACATACGGGATGAGGTTCCTGTCGGGCACTGTTTTTGCGTTCAGTGCCCGGTAGTCTCCACACGGTTGCCAAGAGCCGTCTGATTTTTTCACAATATGAAGAGGGCTCGCCCAGTTGCTGACCGATGATTCGCAAATTCCTTATTCCACAAAAAACTGGAACTCAGTTCGGGCTGCGTCCAAATTGTCTGGAGCCAATTTTCGAGAGCGTGCGAAAACTGATGGGCCATCGGTCACAATATGATGTGCGGCGCCCGATTTCGTTGACCACGCTGCCGTGCGCAAGGTCGTGACGTCTTGAAACTCTTCTAGTATATCTGTAAAGGGGCTAGAGTCATTGTTCGTTAAAAAGTTTTTCTTACCTTCGGCCGTCGTATCGCTGCAGTTTATAGTTGCACCGTCGTCGATGAGCGACTCATTTTTCAAGTCGATGAGGAGACCTTATTGTTTAAGGAAGTCAGCTCCGATGATAGGTTCTTTGACCCGAGCGATGATAAAATTCCATGTGTAAATCTTGTTGAGGTTGTAAGGAAACTCTTCGCCAGGTTAATGCTCGCCGGATGTTCAGGCGTTCTTAAATCATAACCACTGGTTTTATCTTTAAACTGTTCCTTGTTTTTTATTTAATTTTCTTTACTTGTTCATTTACAATTTATTTATTTGATTCAGGGACTCTGCATTGCTTGGTTTTTGCTTCGTTTTGAATTTGAAGTCTTTGTGTGCTCGTCGGGAACCTTCGGATGTACTTGAAACCGGACCTTTGTTGCTCGGAAGTCGTACGCCGCACGGAAAAGTACTCTGCTTGCCTTAATTTTGCTTTGTTTTGAAGTTGAAGTCTTTGTGTGCTCGTTGGGAACCTTCGGGTGTACTTGAAAACAGATCTTTGTTGCTCAGAAGTCGTCCGCTACACGGAAAAGTACTCTTCTTGCCTTAGTTTTGCTTTGTTTTGAAGTTGAAGCCTTCGTGTGCTCGTCGGGACCCTTTGGGTGTACTTAAAAACTGATATTTGTTGATCGGAAGTCGTCCGCCGTACGGAAAAGTACTCTGCTTGCCTTAGTTTTGCTTTGTTTCGAAGTTGAAGCCTTCGTGTTTCTTCGGGTCCTCTACACGTCCGCACCTTTGGCAAGGGACATCCCTATCGCCACCAAGGATTTAAAAAGTAGGTAAGTACGGTGCTCTTCCAGGCTCGTTCATGCCTTAGACCGGCTAACCCAAATCTGCACAGGAACAGTTTTGGAACAAAGTTAAAGCTATAGGGGTGACACAAACAAGTAACGGTATTCCAAAGACTCTGCTGGCGGTTCTAGTCGCGAACTCAGAAAAGAGGCTTCTTGAGTCTCTTCGAAGGAGAACCTCAGACAAATATCAAAGATGTAGGGGTGACACAAACAATTGATAAGCGGCCAAAGTATTTCCCTCGAAAAAACCTCCAAAACTCGATTTTTTCGCTGTTTAGCACCGTACCCACCAGCATTCCAAGCCTTGGTGGTTCTTGTTCTGCCAGCTCGCGGTTGGGTACGTAGAGTCTCCGGTGTTAGCTTTGACTTTCTCGCCAGGCTATTGCACTTGTTGAGTCTTTGTATATTTTTAATTCACTTTACTTCATTTCACTTGTTCACTTAGTCTGCCTTCGCTGGTGATCACCAACTGACTGTCCCTTTGCTATGCTTGTCACTTCTTTTTATAATCTTTGCGAATTACATGGCTTATGGCATAACCGGTTTTCGTTGCATGCGCAACATCGAACATGTTCGCCTGTACGATCGAACCAGCGCATGTGTCTGTTGCTTTGTTTGCCTCGCGTTTTAATGTGCCGTTGTTGTCATGCAGTTTACATGTGGGTGCTGTTTTTGTGGTTTTATATTTACTGTTGCTGGCTGTTGTTTTCGAAGTATTTCTATGTTGGGCTATTGCTTTGTTGTTTGTTCAGAAGAATTTTATGCTATTGTTTTGAGGTGATTTTACCTTGCCAAAAATTATGTGAGGCAAAATTTCCAGTGAAATATTTTGTCCTCACAAGGTTGGCTAGGAGCGTTTTCTGGCCAAAGGTCTCAATCGAAGATCCATTGGCTGCAAAAAGTCGTAGCTGTTCTGGACCCTTGAAATCCTTCGATCGGTTCCGCCACCGCGAAGGCTGCTTCGGCGTTCCTGAAAATTTTTTGTCGCTGGAACATGTCTTTCAGGCGGTTTATTCTTCGTTCAAAAATCTCGTCTTGTGGCGGCCGGTTCCGGGCCTGCGCGCTTGTGGAAGCAACTGCCCTTATAATCGGGCCGTCGTGTGTCACCTCCATAATTTTGTCGGCCATTGTTGCTCGCTCATCTATGGAGCCCGACGACGCCTGCAGGATCTCCTGCACGTACGTTGGCAATCTGCGCATCCACAGATTCTGCAGGAACTCGGTGCCCAGGCCGGCTACGCCTAAGCGCCTCATCTCGGCTAACAATGCTGAGGGCTTGCGGTCCCCCAGGCTGAGCTCGGACATTAAGCGCGCTATCTTCATGTGAGTTGTGGCGCCGTAATGTTCCAGTAGCGCTTTTTTTAGGTTATCGTATTTTGGTGCCACGGGGTTAAGCACGATGTCGTGCACCGGCTGTAGCATCCGCGTGTCGATCGCCGCTAATAAAGCGCAGTGCTTTACGCCGTCGTTCTTAGCCTTGTGGGCCATAACTTGGGCATCAAGCTGGCAGAACCATCGATCGGGGTACTCTGCCAGGAACGGTTGGGGCTTGATCTGCGTCCCCAAGCGTTGAATATTGGAAGCATCGTTCGGACGTTCGTGTGTCGATTGTTGCAACTCTGTGGTGACTGCTACAGGTGTGTTATCTGCCCCCTGGTCGTCACCAGCTCCGTCACTTGGACCTGGTGCATTTGATGCACCGGCGCACAGTGGCAAACTTTTTAAAAAAGCGTTGCAAAAATCGATTTTGGTGTGGGTCTGTGTGACAAATTTGATACCTGCATCGGATAGAAAAATGTCGAAAGCAGATGAATTTAAAATTTCAACCCATTCGGATATGTAGTTTAGTTTTTACAGTTAGTCAAAGTTGAGACATTTTTGAAGTTTGCAAAAAATTGAATTTTTGAGATAAAAATTTCATGTTTGAGCTGAAAAATTCAAAAAATGCTGAGAGAAAAATGTATACTTTTTTTTGTAAAAGCATTATTGGTTTTATTTAAACAAAAAAAAATATGGCGTAATTTTTTTTTCTTTGTTTTTGAAACACTGTTTTTTCGAAGTTTTTGAGCTTTCAGTTGAGCTTCAAAGTAAATGTCACAAAACTTCAAGCTTCCACAGTAATAATCACTGACTCTTTCTTAACATATTCTCAGAACAAACTAGGCACCAGAGCTTACCGGTTTGAGTGCTAGAGCGATTTTTATCGACAAACCTGTGGATATAGCACCCTAAGTCCATATACATATTAGAAATATTAATCTGTTTGCCTATTTGATTAGTCATAGTTCATAATTAAAAACGTTTAATTTAAGCTACGGCCCCGCCCACTTTTTTTAATAGTGCGCGCATCTTTTTGTTTTAGTCAAAAACTACCTCATATAGTTTTTGAATCTATTATATGCAATAAATTTTTAACTAAAAATTTTTCTGATTGCACTAATCCTTTTGAAGGTAAAATTCCTGAAATCTTGAAAGTTACATAAGGATCACAAAAACAGGTAAGAAGATGTCAAACGATTTGTTTAAAGGAAAAAACAAACTAAAATCTTAGAATATGTAAAACTGCCTGCTTAGTTATTACAGTATAAGTAATTTTTATTCACTCTTTCGGTGAATTTCGCATTACAGGTATTTTATGTATTGGAGTTACTGATAGTGCAACAGTTGATGTAAGGATCTCAAGGGTAGGGTAGAACAAAATGAAAATTGCAGTATATGGTATGTTCCGGCAAAACAAGTTTTTAGGATAAACTAGTTTTTCCTAGGCCAAACTAGTTCATCCGTAGCATGTTGGATGAACCAGCTTAGCCTAGGGAAATTTTAATATGTTAGTGTAAGTGGGCGGCCTTTGATCGCGACGCAGGGTTTACATCTTCCAATATGTTCAAAAACGGCTTCGCGGTTCACTATAATACAAATAATAACCTTTGTACATCCTAGACTAAACTGGTTCATCCTAACACGCTTCGGATGAACTAGTTTAGCCAAGGAAAAAGTAGTTTATGATAAAAACTAGTTTGGCCAGTAACATACTTATATAAAGTCGTTTCGATACGTAATAAATTTATTCCTACAAGAGAACTCATCTTAACTTATACTACGAAAAAATTGAAAAATTCAACAAATACATAAAAAATGCTACATCATTCAAACTTTTTTCAAAGCACATCAAGTCAAGCAGAGTTCATATTGGCCGTAAGATATTATCTTCAGATTACCGAAAATAGTTTTCAACGCATAAGATGCCTGAATTTGAAAAAATTGTATCCAACTTATATTGGAATATGAACAGAAAATGGATGAGCATAAATCGTTCAAAAATGAATTTCATTTACAATTTAAGTTATACTTATATGGTATACCAAGCCCATTCACATTTCCATCACACTTTTCTGCAGTTTTCAAAGTCTACTTGCTACAAACAAAACAGAAGTTAATTTTTATAAGCAGAAGATATGTAATTTGTCCACCCTATAAAAAACTCAACAATCAATTGCGTCAGACTCAGCAAACCTTTTACAACAAAATTTGGCACTTTAGTAGCTATAAGAATCATATCATATCATATAAAAAAAAATTAGCAAAAAATCTTTATTCGTTCAGAAGTTATGATTTTTGCAATCAAAAAAGTCAAATCTTGCCACTGTGCGGCGGCATTTCTTCATTTTCTTGCTGTTAGTCATGTTTAACACTTTTTATTATTTTTTTTTGTTTTGAACGAATTTTTTTAAAAAATTTTAGATTGTTCAATGTTTTTTTGACAAAAACTTTTGTTTTCACTCGCGGGGTCCAATTATAAGTATATAAGTTAAACATTATCTTTATTTTTAAAACAATTACTTTACAATTGATTACAACGATTAAAAACAATGATTAGTACGAAAATAAAAAAAGCAAATAAACCGGGAGCGTTATTACTTTTTTGTTACTTACTCGTAAGATGAAGACTGATCCTCAACCTAAGCGCTGACGTCACCGCTGGCCGAATTCGTTTGCTCTGAAGGAGCGAAAATGCTTAGAGCAGCATATCCCATAAGGAATGCCACCAAAGCCAATTTATTACGAATTTAATCGCGCAGTAAGCAATAATAACAATCGCGACGGTTATTGCTCCGTAGCGCAACATTGTATTTGGATATGTTTTAATTTAACAATAAACAAACGCTATTGCGCTTTATATCCGTACACAAACAATTGTACGGACAAGAGGCGACGAAATATGACGACACAGATTATTGTAAGAACAACGCGGATCAAGTCAAGTGTCGGTACCCAAATATTTGTGTCGACCCAAATATAAAGGCACATCGAAAATCAACTGAAACAAAGTTGCCGCAATAGGTTTAGTGTTTCATCTTGGTGATCGTAGCGCACAAAGTAAACGATAAAATAAACAATTTTGTGTCGATTAGGATTTACTCAATTGCACGCGGGCAAATCTACATAACATCGAAAGAATATTAAGTAAACGTTTGGCACGTAATCGGAGTTAAATTGAAATGTCAATTTAGTATGCGCGGACAATACCACAAAACACCGTTTTTTTTAATGACTCGAATTATATTTAAAATTTAATAATTTAAGTTTGTGGAGCCGCCACAACCATAACAAAATGTTATCCCTAGCAAGGATAAATACTTGTTAGAACACATTGTTAAGGCTAAGCGGCCTTATACAGAAGGCGACTTTATTAAAAAAAATATATTTGATACGATATGATCGCTTGATTCAAATAATGATAAATTGTTAAAATCTAATTCTAATATTTCAACATCACGAGATACGAAGCCCCGTGGAGTTTCAGATATCCACAATCATTTAGCAAAATCCATACACTCTGATATAAAAGATTGTACAACATTTAGTTTAAGATTTGATGAATCCTATGACAATACAGATCATCTCCAATTAGCAACATTTATACGGTTTTTAAAAGAAAATGCTGTTGTACAAGAAGAGTTGCTTGATTTAATTGCTTTGAAAGATACAGCAAGAGGTATTGACATTAAGTCAGCTTTTGATTCTGTCATTCCTTTACTGCCAATGCAAAAAGTAGTTAGTGTTTCCACTGATGGAGCTTCATCAATGGTTGGCAAAAACAACGGGTTTTTAGAACTCCTTGAGAAAGACGCAAACATTCCTAAATTCATTGCAGTACATTGATCCTACACCGTAAACATCTTGTTGCAAAATATTTTAGTTTTGAAAATGCGTTTACTCCAGTGGTAATAATCGTATATTTTATAAAAAACAATTCTTAAAACTTTGTGCATGAACTTAATTTGGACGAACAGGCTTATCATTTTACTATTTAGTCAGATGGCTTTCAAACAGTAATGTATCGATAAAGTTTGTCAATTTGTTAGCTCCTATTATTAAATTTTTACAGTTAAAAGAACCGTCATATCCCCAGCTAAAGGACTCTAATTGGCTTCAAAAAATTAATTAATTTATTGATCAGAGTACAGAAAATATTACAAAACATTTTGCTATTGCGCAATTTACAGAGATGGTAGAATATACCTTACATCTAGAACATTATATTAAAGAGATTGAAATACATATACAAAAAAGCTAATTATTTGGAAGGAAAATGTACTAACAAAAAAACATTCAACGAAACTTAAGCTAAATAAAAATAAATATTAAGATAAATTGGATATGGGTAGAATTTTTGAAAAATATCACTATTTTTCGACGGTATTAATTTTTTATGAAAATATGATACATTAATAGCCATTCATTACTAAAATCACTCCGCAAAGTTTTGGATCGAAAATAATTTTATTTTTCTACTTATTGTCATAAACATTTTCAACCTGTTATTTGTTTCTTTTTTTTATATCTCACTAACCGTTTGACCGACTTAGATGAAATTGATATTAAATACAAAATTGGGCCAATCACTGAGCCCTGTGGTACTCCAGCTGGAATTGCCAAAAGGCCTGAAAATTCGTCGTTCAAAGTTACACAAAATGAGCGTTCAGTTATGAAGCTGTTAATTATCTTAATTGGATATGGTGGAAAGTTAAATGATTTAAGTTTATATAAGGCCATTATGCCACACAGAATCAAAAGCTTTTTCAACATCGAGAAAAACTAAAGCAGTAAATTTTTTCAATTCGAAATTATGCTTAACGTGCTCGCATATTCGCTTTATTTGATGTGTTGTAGAGCAACATATTCTGAAGCCAAACTGTTCTGTTGGAATGATATTATTCGCTTTAATATATTTCCATAACTTATCTTTAAGTACCTTTTCCAATATTTTACTAAGGCTACTTAGTAGATTTATGGGCCGATACCTAGCAACATTACAAGGTAATTTTCCTGGTTTTAAAATAGGCACAACTTTAGCTGTTTTCCAACTGAAAGGAAAATACTGCAGTTTTAGGCATGAATTTAAAATAAAAGTGAAAAACCGTATCGCAGCTGTAGGTAAGTTTTGTAGCATGAAGTTTTTAAAAGCATCATGTCCACAAGCTTTCCTAGGGCGTAGTTCACGTATTAGTAAAGAAATATATTCAGTTGTAACATATGCAGTTGGCTGAGTATCCACATTTTCTGAAAGAAAAGATGAAACATCAATATTAACGCTGTCGTTATGACTTTGAAGCCCAAAATTTTCTGAAATCTTGTGATTCAATACAAATTCGGAAGCAAAATCATTTGCTTTATCTACATTTAAAACAAGTGTGTCATTATTTTGAATAATCGCCGGAATATGCGGGGTTTTCTTTCTTAGAACTTTTGCTATGTTCCAGAATGGTTTTGAACATTTTTCAAGAGTATTTATCTTGTTATTCTAGTTTTTATTTTTAAATTTACATATTTCATTTCGAATAACCACAGTGTATCTATTCATGATAAGATAATCAGACTGTTGTCGATATCTACTCCATTGACGACGAAAATAATTTTTTGACTTAACGAGGCTTAAAATATATGATTTAAGCTTTAAATAATTAATACGAGGAATGATTTTGAGAGTACATTTTGAAATCGTTTCAACGGTTTTGGAGGTAAGCCACTAAATGTGGTCATCGATTTGACTTGTAGTAATAATATTACCTACATCGGTTGGTTTGTTTCTTAACGACATGTTTAAAATTGACTTATATTTTTTCCAGTCAGTATTTTTATAATCTGGTCTTAAATTTTCATGAACCGAAGCATTCACAGCCAGATTAAACTCAACTGGCAAATGGTCAGAGCTAAGCTCATCATGTGCAATTGGCTGTGATATTGTAGCGAAATTTGGTTTATGCTAGAAAACTCTTGAAATAAATACCAACAAAAGAAACTAAAAGATATTATTTATTTATTTATTTATTTCGGTCTACTGAATATAATTCTTACAGACTAGTTAACAATTTCTTAAGCAATAAAATATCAATTAAAAATTTTAAATAAATTTATACGAAAGCTAGATAAAGAACAATTAAATTCCAATATTGAACAATAATTATTACAAAGACTAATACATCTTGAAATAGGTTCATTAGCAGCATAATTTGTTCTATGAAATGTCTCTACCAACATACGATTACAACGTAAGTCCCTTGGTGCTTGATATAAAACGAAAAGAGCAGACAAATCACTGCACTGTATATTTGAATCTAAGACATTGTAAACAAAAATGAGGTCATATGTGATTCTTCTGATTTTTAATGGCTGGATTCCAAGCAACTTGCATCGCACTTCATATGTTGGAAGATCACCAGGCCAACGAAGTTTTTTAATAGCATATCTTGTAAAGTTTTTTTGGACTCTTTCGATGCGAATAGAATGTTCGTTATAGTATGGGTTCTAGAACAATCTAGCGCAAAGTGCAGTTTTTGTACTAAAAATAATAAACCGAACAGACGCTGCAGTACACAATAAAAAAATCGACAACCGAGAGAAATTATCGCCGTCGTACAACGTACAACGCCATCTAGCATCTAGCATCTAACATTCTGGATAATTGTGAGCTCAACGTCAGTGCGCCATGCTGGTGAATTGTGGTGAATTGTGGATAGTGGTAGAATGCACGCTACAAAGTAGCACTAGTAGGTTGTAGATAATGGTAGAATATACGCCATCTGGCAGCTAGTAGATTATTCGAGAAAGTGATGCCTGTAGTATAAAAGGGTGTCATTTGAGTTTTTGGACACAGTTGTATTTAAACAGCGAAGTAGAACACTTGAATTAAAGCAATAAAGTGAATACAGTGTGATCCGTAGTAAAGTAAAACAGTTTTCAATACAGTGTTTAAATTAATATTAGAATTTGAACGTTAATAAAATAAACCATTTTATAACTAAATAAGTTTGTGTGTTTTTAATTGTTACACAATCCAATGATCGAACTCAGAAAAGTGTGAGAGATCGAAATTATCGTCAAAGAGACAGAAATTTCGTAACAATTGGTGTCAGAAGTGGGATTGTGTAAAAAGAATTAACAATCAATTAAAATGGTTAAGTTTGAAGATCTGAAAGTGGATCAACTGAAGAAGGAGTTGCAGTAGCTGAATCTGCAATCTACTGGCGGAAAAGTGGAGTTACAGAAACGCTTACGGCAGGCTCTTGAGGCTCAAGGTGTAAACCTGGAAGAGCATGAATTTTATAGTGATGTATCAGAATCAGCAGCGAAAGTGGAAGAAGCTTCTGACCAGCGGCAAGTGGTGAAGTTGTAGATATGTCAAAGTTCGAGAAAATGTTAATGGCGATGACGCAGACAATAAATCTACAGATGAACTGCAATATCCAGGCCGTTCGGGAAGAAATTAGTCAGAGCTTAAGTCAAAATGCACTGCAAATAGACGAGAAGTTAAATCAAAATGCACTACAAATGAATAACAATATCCAGGCGGTTCTGGAAGAAATTGATCAGAGCTTAAGTCAGAACGCGACGCAGATCCACGAAGTTGTTCGAACGGAGGTTGCCAAAATGGTAAATGGCCTCGATGCAAAAATGATTGAGTTACGAGATGACGTTGAATCATTCAAAGGAGAAGTTCAAAATAATTTTGAGGACGTTAATAAAAGAATTCAACAGTTGGAAATAAGTGAACCAACCACTCAAGTTATAAGAGAAATCAGCGCAGAGAGGCTTAAGGCACCCTCATTCGATGGAACAACGCCATTCAGTGTTTTCAAGCTCCAGTTCGAAACAACATCTGGTCACAATCGTTGGGATAACGCAAGCGCAGCTGCAGCGCTAATTGTGTCATTAAAAGGCGCAGCTGCAGAAGTATTGCAAATGGTTCCAGTGGCGGAGCAGAAAAATTATAAGGCGGTGATGGATGCCTTACAGCGAAAATATGGCAGTGACCACATGAAGCAGATTCACAGATTGGAGTTGAAAAGTCGTATCCAAAAATCTGGTGAGTCCTTGCTGGAGTATGCTGCGGATATTGAGCGATTGGCACACCTTTCCTATCCTGACGAGTTAAGTGTCGTAGCTGAAAAATTCAAAATAGAGGCGTTTATTGACGGCATACGTGACTTAGATACAAAACGCGAGACAATGAGGAGCCCGAAGACAACATTTAACGAAACAGTAATGGTTGCCCTCGCTCAAGAGATGATTGCGTTGACATGCCGCCCATCACTGAAAACTCGTCGGATGGAGTTGGAGGCTGAAAAGAAAAATTCATCGTTCGCCAGCGGTAGCTTCAGCAGAAAATGCTACAACTGTGGTAAGCAGGGACACATGGCACGTGACTGCAAATCACGATCTGCATCACGTTCACCAAGAAGAAAAATTGAAAATCGGATGGAGGTGGATTCTAAAAAGAAAAGTTCATCGTTCGCCAGCAGTAGCTTCAGCGGAAAATGCTACAACTGTGGTAAGCACGGACACATGGCACGTGACTGCGAATCACGTCGTAAACGATCTGCATCACATTCACCAAAAAGAAGAATTGAAAATAGGGTGGACGATGGCGAAAATGGTAGCGGGCAGCAGGCGTGTACAGGGAATCAGGGTTCGATTCCAGAGAGGGAGCCTGAGAAACGACTACCACATCGCAAAGAAAGCCAGCATGGAAATGCGGATGCATTTTCCGTCGTCTATGTAAAATTTAATGTTCACGAACGGAAAATAAAGCTGGAACAATTGATGTGCGCCGTTTGAACGTTTTGCCTGAAGAGGAGGTAAGATGGGACCAGCGCAGTGATCGGGATCGTGGTGATCGTGAACGAGAGCGTGAAAGGGAACGCGAACGAGAACGGGAGAGAGAACGTGAAAGAGATCGCGAGCGTGATCGCGAACGGCGTGAAGAACGCGACAGAGAGCGAAAGCGGGAACGTGAAAGAGAACGTGAACGAGAGGAGGTTAGAGAGCACGCTGAAAGAGACAAAGTTGAAAAGGAGGATCCAGAACGACCAGATAAAGATCGTGAGCGCAGAAGAAGAAAAAGGGAACGCGAACATGAGAAAGAGCGAGAACGAAAGCAGTCACGCCGATAACGTTCTCGAAGTCGGGAGAAATCTTCTAGACGTCGTTCTAAATCGCGTAAAAAGAAACGTGAGAAAGAGCGTGATAAAGATCGCGACAAGATGAAAGCTCGGTGTGACCTGCGAGCAAATACTGAAAGGTTCAAGATAGGTCAACTAGTGCTGCTACACAACCCACAACGAGGCTTGTCTCCTAAGTTTTGGACTCACTGGGATGGACCTTACCGGATCGTCACAAGGATTAATGATGTTGTGTATCGAATCCGAAAATACCCCGGGAACAAAAGTAAATTAAAGGTAGTCCACATCGAAAGGCTGGCACCTTATACTAGAAACGGAGAGACTCTTGTTCGGGACGAACAAGTTTAAGCGGAGGGCAGTGTAGCGAAATTTGGTTTATGCTAGAAAACTCTTGAAATAAATACCAACAAAAGAAACTAAACGATATTAGAACAATCTAGCGCAAAGTGCAGTTTTTGTACTAAAAATAATAAACCGAACAGACGCTGCAGTACACAATAAAAAAATCGACAACCGAGAGAAATTATCGCTGTCGTACAACGTACAACGCCATCTAGCATCTAGCATCTAACATTCTGGATAATTGTGAGCTCAACGTCAGTGCGCCATGCTGGTGAATTGTGGTGAATTGTGGATAGTGGTAGAATGCACGCTACAAAGTAGCACTAGTAGGTTGTAGATAATGGTAGAATATACGCCATCTGGCAGTTAGTAGATTATTCGAGAAAGTGATGCCTGTAGTATAAAAGGGTGTCATTTAAGTTTTTCGACACAGTTGTATTTAAACAGCGAAGTAGAACACTTGAATTAAAGCAATAAAGTGAATACAGTGTGATCCGTAGTAAAGTAAAACAGTTTTCTATACAGTGTTCAAATTAATATTAGAATTTGAACGTTAATAAAATAAACCATTTTATAACTAAATAAGTTTGTTTGTTTTTAATTGTTACACAATCCAGTGATCGAACTCAGAAAAGTGTGAGAGATCGAAATTATCGTCGAAGAGACAGAAATTTCGTAACAATATATTAGATAACATATTTGTCAGCACTAAATCAAGAGTTGATGGATTCAATCTAGCTGCTGCTGGAACATATGTAAGATTATAAGGAAAAAATATAGCGAAAGGGAAACGAGTTGTGAATCCAGAGAGAATATTTCCCCAAGAATTTGCTCGCCGACACCCGCAATCGCGGTGCCTACTATTTATATTAACAGAGCCAATAAAGTTCGCGCTCATGGTTAATATTTTTCTTAAATCATTTTTGTATTTATTTCGAGTAACACTAGAAATAGTGCCACCTGGAAAATAAACACTTAATGGTTTTATACTAGGAGGATTTGTTAGTAAAATTTCAATGCCAACAATCAGTCCGATTTTTGGCAAAACTACAAAACTTATAGTTTTCTTAATTAATATGGCAATCCCACCGCCGGATCGATTTTCACGGTCAAGACGGACGACATAATATGCTGGGTGAGAAAATTTTAATGTACTAATTAGCCATGTTTCTGATAACAAACATATATCTATATTTTTCAAATTTAAAAACGTAAATAATTCAACAAATTTATTGCGGATACTTCTACAGTTCCAAAACATTAAGGGTTTTCCTCTAAACGTGAAAACTCGAAAAGCGCGAAAACTCAAAAGTTTTCAAGCTTGTTTTCGGGAACACCCCTATCAATGCAAACACGTGAATGATTGAGCAATAGCAATTTGACAGTTCGATAAGTGCTGTCGTGCTGCAGTGTTTTAGTCAAAACGTCCGCTATTTCAGTTATGGCTGATTTTGTAGAAAAATAATCAAATTTTGCATCAAATTCTTTTTCAAATAAAATGGAATCCTTAAAATGCCGCAAAATAGTTAAGAAATACATTGATTCAATTTACTGAAGAAAATGCTATAAGCAATTTACTTATACCGTTTCGACAAACGACAACATTGATTCACTTTCCGACTTTTCGAGGGTACTTGCTCAACTAATTTGTCTTGAAAGTTTACGAGGGTTGAGCAAACTTGTTTTCACACAAATTATTTTCGAGGCTCGAAAATGTGCTCAGTTTTTGCAGTTTACGCAGTTTTCGAGGCTTTTTCGCGTTTTTAGGAATACCCTCATTATTTTCAATGACGAAACAGACATTACTTACAATTAGAATAACTATAAGTATTTACTGGCTAATTGCGGGATAACATTAAACTGTTGTTCTTTTGTGTTACATTCTTTTAGTTTAGAAATCATTTCTGTTGTGAGTTGTAAAAACTCTTCTTGAGAGAATAGGTTATTGTTAGTGTTGTTTACACTTGGCTGTTTTACTTGAACACTATTGTGTTGGGGCCAAAGTGGTGAGTTGAATGCATTTAACGGAACCTGTTGAGAACGAAGAGGAGGAAATTGAGCAACGTTAAAGCTAAATTGATTTGGTAGTCTCTTTTGGGACAGTTGCGAGTCAGATCTCTTATTTAGCTTCTCTTTAAATTCAAGAAACACAGCGCGATTAGGGCATGCATTTTACATTTTTCTGAAGGTCAAGAAGCCGAAGAACCACTCAATATAAACGATATAAAGAGTGTCTGTATAGTTATCGTATTCCTTTGTCACAATTTTTACATCGCGACATTTTAAACCGCGCTCGCAGAGTTCGCTTTTAACAACAGACGGTGTCTTGTTATCAATACCATAGAGCACAACTTTGAAGAGACGATCTTGTTTTTGTTAATGCGAATAAAATTTAAATTTATTTTCTTTAAGAATTTTTGTTATATCATTACATGTTTCAATGTTTTCGCACACAATTTTTGTACCGATAGAAATTTTTTTTACACAAAAACTTTCAATTCCTTTTGCTAGAAAAAAACTTTGAATAGAGTCACTATTTTGTGATAAAATCTTGATTGGCGAAATTGAGTTTTTTTTATTTAATGTTTGATTTTCATTTAATTCAACATCTGAGTCATTATCATCATTACCGTTCAACGCTTGCAAAGGCGTTTTTTTTTCTATGCGAATTTTCATTCTTAGAAGTTTTTGAATGCTTCGATGTCGGCGTTTCGCCTTCATCCAGAGAACTTAAAAGTCGTTTTGTAACTTTTGCAGAGAGAGAGTAACACGTAATTCACGATCAATTTGCAAGCACCGACCTGAATCAATTGAATTAATCAAAATTAAATCATCCGATCAATGTCTTAGAAGATAGATTTTCTGATTTAAAATGTATGAATGACTTAATTAAATTCTTATTAAACCCCTTTGAAGTAGATGTAGTTAAAGAGGGCTTAAATGTTGCAAAAGTCATTCTTCCTAACAAAGATAAAGGTGAAATGGATTGCAATCTGAGTGATATTGGACACAAATCTAACACCTTAAATCAATTTTGAAAATGTGTACCTATGGTAAAATATTCATAACTAAAGACAGTAGCATATCGTTTGAGGCAATGTTATTTATAAAAAAAAAAAAAAACATCGTACTAACCAAATGTTAATTTCTGAAAAGATTTGCGCTATCTAGCCATTTTTGAAAAAAAAAAAATTTATAAAAACATTTTTTCGGCATTTAACTTGAAATAATAAAAAAGTTCTTGCAATCTATTAGCATTTTAGATAGCTTTTATTTAAAAAAAATTTGTTTATTTCTGACAAGATTTGCGCTCTCTAACGATTTTAGAACCAAAACTCAATTTGGGACCACTGTGCAGCGGCACGCAGTAGTGCGCGCAAGAGTTCATTTATTTGGGATGGTCTGTATTTGCCTACCACTCTGAAAACATAAGTTTTCAAAGGAAATTTAACGAGGAACTTAGTGGTATTTTTTTAATTTCGTATCGAGTGGCCATCGCTCTATTAACTAACTTTAAGCAATTCATTTGTTATAAAAAATTTTAATTTTTCATCTAATGCTATAGGTAAAAATTTTGTAAAAAAGCTTACCTTTTTAACTCTAATACGATATAAAAAACTTTTTTTCCGTTAAAATTTTCCGGAGATATGACAATTTTAATGTACAACACCATAAAACGTAAAAACTTCGAACTTCACAGCTCGATATCTATCGATATCTTCAATAATAAATTAATTCCCGTAATACGTAAAAAAAATTTAGAGCGATTTAAAAATGTGGCGGTCAGATACTGTTCGGTTTGTAAAAGAACGACTCATATATAGGGATATTTCCGTAAAAAAGATCGAAACTATTCGAGTCTTACATACTTTTCGAGCTTTCGCGAGGAATATCTTTATGATAAATCTGCTTTATTATTATAAACGTTGCCAGAAATGTTTTGTTATAGTATTAATTTCACTACTGAGAGTAGTTCTCTTACTTAAACAAGTAATAATAATGGAGGGGCGTTGGGGCATTCATGATAGGTGATTCCATGCTTAAAACTAATTTTATTCCTTCTTTAGACGATTTTTTATATTGGACTACCAATTTGATTTGCATTCCAAAATAATTCTCAAAGATTCTGTTTAGAATCATGTCGCAAAACCAAGAAATTTTATGTATCTTAATAAAGAGCACTAACTCTGTTTAAGTGTTAAAAATTGCCTAATAACTGAAATTTCTACTTCATTAGCCTAAGCTTATGATTTCAAATCATTCTGGTGAGCAGTATAAGATTATTACCATTGTATGCTCTGAAGATGTCAGATTTTAAGTACATACATATATGTCAATGGAAAAGTCATAGTTTGTGAAACTATAGTAATTCAATTCAATTCAATTTATTGAGTCTTTTCTTTTCAATTAATACAGTACCTACATTTGTCTCTTTTTACAATTATCAAACTGAGAGCTGTAATGTATGGCCCTCTTACTCAGTCTTCAACTGACACTTGTTGCAAGCAGACGCCGTGATCTTATAATGTCTGAATCGTTTTGTGAAAATTGTAAAAATAAATGTTTGAATTGTGTGGGATATTAATATTATTTCCCTAATTTCTAAGCTGTCGGACGATTTAAAAGAAGTGAAATCTAAATTGTATGCTTTAAATATAGGGTAAGAATTTCTGAAACGGGCCACTTCTCAACCCCAAATGCAAATTTTTTCACGAAACTTTGTTATTTAGATAGTGGTATATGCTAGAAATCGAACTGTGATATTATTTTTTTTTTTATTTTTTTTTGTTGATGTTATAGGCAATTTAAATTCGGGTACCAAATTTTTTCAAAAACTCATAACTTTTGAACGAGTTCGACGATTTTTATAAATTTAACTGTGTTCGATTTGTATTGAATTAGAGAACAAGTGAAATTGTTTTGAATTTTAAGTGATTTTTTTTTCAGTGTTTAAAGTACGTTTATTTATTAAAAGTTAATAAAAAACAGCTTTCCCTCTCCGATTGAAAACCAAAAAAAAAATATACAAATGTAATAAACGTTAAGGTACAATATTCCGTTGAGAAAAAAAATGGATTGCCCTTGACATAATTTTTATCAATATATTTGTAACTCTGTATTCTTTAAATTTTGTTAATTTTTCTACATAATAGTCCAGCAGAAATAGGGTTTGAACATCAAAATAGTTGGTTACAGCAATCTAATTAATTTAAAGCCAAAAAACCGGTTTTCAGTCATTTCTTCAAAAAATTTTGATGCTAAGGTGAAAATGATCACGACAAAATTTGTAGATCTTCTTATTTTCTACATTTTTTGCATTAAACTTTTTTTGATAGAATGCACAGCTTAGCCAGAAATAATGTAAAACTGTGTTCGACCTCTAAAAATGCACCCCATTCAACCCCGGATAGTTAATGTCAGTTCGATTTGTTTTGTCCTCTTTTACAAGAGCAAGTTCGACAATATTCCGCTGTCAGATTGCTGTAACGAACTATTTTGATGTTCAAACCCTATTTCTGCTGGACTATTATGTAGAAAAATTAACAAAATTTAAAGAATACAGAGTCACAAATATATTGATAAAAATTATGTCAAGGGCGATCCATTTTTTTTTCTCAACGG
This sequence comes from Tricholauxania praeusta, assembly GCA_949775025.1. Taxonomy (NCBI): domain Eukaryota; kingdom Metazoa; phylum Arthropoda; class Insecta; order Diptera; family Lauxaniidae; genus Tricholauxania; species Tricholauxania praeusta. The sequence goes on along the minus strand of OX459030.1, from coordinate 63,618,635 downwards.
AATATTGTACCTTAATGTTTGTTACATTTGTATATTTTTTTTTTGGTTTTCAATCGGAGAGGGAAAGCTGTTTTTTATTAACTTTTAATAAATAAACGTACTTTAAACACTGAAAAAAAATCACTTAAAATTCAAAACAATTTCACTTGTACTCTAATTCAATACAAATCGAACACAGTTAAATTTATAAAAATCGTCGAATTCGTTCAAAAGTTATGAGTTTTTGAAAAAATTTGGTACCCGAATTTCAATTGCTTATAACAACAACAAAAAAAATAATAAAAATAAAATAATATCGCAGTTCGATTTCTAGCATAAACCACTATCTACATAACAAAGTTTCGTGAAAAAATTAGCATTTGAGGTTGAGAAGTGGCCCGTTTGAAAAATTTTTACCCTATAATAAAAGAAGATAAAAAACGAAATTTGATTTTTGAACATTCTAATAATGCTACAAAGAAAGAAAGGAAAAAAACAGCTGTTTCGAAATTAGCTTTAGAAAACATCGTCTCGATAAACACACCAGGCTATTCTCTTCGTTCTCATGCTCCCGAAAATCTAAATATTCGTAATGATGCCGAAAACTCTCTGCCTGCTTCTGATGGCAACGATGTTGGGGATGCCGTACGCGATGCTAGTAAGTTGAATGATGAGTCATCTATTGCATCGAATGCAAAGCATAACGAAAACTCTTCGCCAAAGAATACTGCTGTTGCTACTGTTGTTGATAATGAGTTCAATGACCGATCATCTGTTCCTGCTATGCTGTCAACTGAGATTCCATCATCTCCTTTTGCTTCCATTTCTGCCGCTGCTGCTGCTGTTGATGACGTTGTGAGTGACATCGATAACCTTTTGTCTTCTCCCTTGCCTGTTTACTCTAATGATGTATGGAACATTGTGCATGGCAAGAAATATAAGAGAAAGACTTTACGAAATGCTGAATTGCTGATGCCGCTTGTTTATATCGTCGATCAGATCTTAATTCTCATGTTTCTGTGGATAATGATGACGTCATAAGCCGGTTACCACCGCGTGCATATACGATTCCTTCATCACCATATGTTTCTGCTGCTGCTGCTGCTTCTAGTGTAGCGTGTGCAGCCGATACTCTTTCATCTACTGCAGTGGTCGGCACCACATAGCACAATTGTGCGCTCAAATATTACACGCATTCTTATGCTCTTCATTCAGTTGTCGAAAAACCATTGACAAGCAACATCATGCACGGATGTAGCTATTATCGTCTGTTATGCACATAGAGAATTTTTCTTACAGCTATGGCAAATGAACGAATTTACAACGAAAAGGGATTATGACGCATTTCAAATGCCTTTTCGTCGCCAATTCGTTATTTTCTTTTGACGACATATAGCAAAAAATGTATTGCGCTCAAGATTGTAGAATCTGAATACCTTTTCTAATCTTTTTTAATTTTTCTTTTTTTGCCGCAACATTAATTTCGCAAACGATTTCTACGAAAAATTTCTTGCGGTGCAGCCTCTCTCCTCTCACCAACACAATCACACTTTTAATTTTGCCGACCCCTGATCTACTGTATCGCCTGTATTTTCTATTGATGTGCGTAAATCGGTTCGCAATAACAAACACATAATGAGCTTGATGTCGATATAACAAAGAGAACTTTACATCTCTCTTCTTTTAAGCCAACTGTAACTGCTGATATGATTATAAATTATGTTTCATCCCATGCTAAAATTGAAAAAGACAAAATGTGCTGTTTCATACTTGTTAAGAAAGGTACGAAATTATCTAGTCTAAAGAAGGTTAATTTCAAGCTAGAAATTGATGAGAGCGATTACGCTAAGGTTTTTGACCGAACATTGTGGCCATCTGATGAGCAAGTTCGTGATTTTTCTTTTTTATCTAAGGGAGATACGAATCAAACAGTTCGTTAACGCATTGTTTGGAATCTGATCTGGTCCCGGAGCTCGCACCGCAAGCCCAACCAGTCATAGGTGGAGGTTTAGATGGTAGTTTAGTTTGCAACAGTAGATCATATTCTTTGTACTATCAAAATGCAGGCGGCATCCGCACAAAATGCTCTCAGTTTTTACTAGCGATGTATGACATCGTTGTTATAACTGAAACATGGCTCAATGAAAACATCTTTAATGCAGAATTGTTTGCCGACTTTTATAATGTTTATCGTGTTGATCGCTGCAGTGTTGCAACTGGTCATATTAAGGGGGTGGAGTTCTTATTGCTGTTAGGTCTATTTTAGATAGTAAATCAGTAAGTTTACCTAACAATAGTGGACTCATTGAACAAATTTGTGTTAAAATTAATTTTGCTGAAGATAATTGTATTTATATGATTAACTCTTATATTTCTCCCAACAGTAATTACGATACATATAATGATCATATGAATAATATAAGTTTTGTTTTAAATCAGATAGATTCTAAACAGCAAATAATAGTCTTAGGTGATTTTAATCTTGGGTGTATTTCCTGGCTTTATGACATAGAAATCTATTGCCATATAACTACAATTCTGATATTGAATCGTTAGTAGTAAGCTTTTTTTTTATCAAATGGATTTAATCAATTAAACTCTTTTAAAAATGATTTAGGTAGGATCTTAGATCTTATGTTTGTTACTGGTGACTTAAAGGCAACCTCCATCATCTCCAATTTCAAAAAATTCTATTCACCATAAAGCTTTGACACTTAATTTTGAATTTTACAAACTTAGCGCTTTAGATGAATTTGATTATGTGAAGGGAAATTTTATAGAGATCAATATGTTTTTAAACTCATGTCACTGGTCATCACTTGATTTCATTGATGATCCAAATATAGCCTATAAATTTATTTTCGATGTATTTCAGTCTGCTGTTACTTTTTTTGTCCCTCTAAAATCAAGAGTTTGCAATAACAAACCACCTTGGTTTAATGCGAAGCTTTTGCACTTGAAAAATGTAAAAAATAAAGCTTACAAAAAATTCAAAAGGACTAACTGCATTTTGGATCAATTGCGATATCTACATCTGCGGAAAGAGTTTGATTTCCTACACATATTTCTGTATGACAAATATATTTCAATGGTTGAGTCCCAGTTAAAATTAAATCCGAAATCTTTTTGGCAGTACATAAATGATAAGCGTAAAACAAATGGCTTTCCATCAAGCATGAGATTTGGTGATTCTACATCAACTGATTCATTGCAGTCATATAATCTATTTGCAAAATTTTTTCAAGAAGTCTATGATAAATATGAAAACAATTCTTGGCATGGGATGGATGCTTTTGAATCCAATCTTGATTTGATCAATATTTTCACTGTTAATGAGGTGGATGTCTTAAACGCTATTGCTTGTTTAAAACCTAGCTTTAAGCATGAAAAGGATGGGTTCCCACTCATGTTTTATAAAAACTGTGCTGGTAATATCGCTAAACCATTATACGCTTTATTTAATTCTTGTTTTGAGTCTGGTTCATTTCTCGATATTTGGAAAATTTGCATCATTGCTCCCATACACAAATCTGGCGATCGTAGTAATGTATGCAATTATAGAGCTATTGTAAAGCAGCCTACTTTTGCTAAGTTGTTTGATATAAATATCAAAAATAAATTTTTTAATTACGTAAAAGAAGCTATATGTGTTGCTCAACATGGCTTTCTCCCTGGCAAAGCCACTTGCACAAATCTGATATTGATTTCGAAATATATTGTTGCGTCCATGTTAGAGCATAAGCAACTTAATGTTATATATGTATACAGATTTCTCGAAAGCTTTTGATAGAGTTGACCATTCCATTCTCTTAAAAAACTTAAAAATATATGGTCTTTCAGATTTGCTTGTAAAATTTTTTGGTAGTTTTTGAATAAGCGTAAATTATTTCTTAAAATTGGGAATACTGTTTCTGATATTGCAATTGATGCGTCGCCCAGTGGATGGATTTGTATGGAACGGCGGCCATAAACAGTAATAATTGCGCTGGACTCTTGAAATTTATTACAGATGTTTTCAAGGTAAAGAGAACAAAAATTGGTGATTTTTAAAAAAATCGGTTCAAGGACACGCCTACCTTCCATACAAAGGGGGATGAAGTTGTGACTTTTTTTCAAAATTGGTATCAATTTTCATTAACTTGGCAATGCTGATTTCAAAAATGTTATTAATTTTTCAATATCTTTTATAGTTTTAAAGTTATTACAGAAAAACAAAAAACGGTGGCCATAAACAGTAAGAATAGCCCCAGAGCCTTGAAATTTGGCACAGACGTTTTTTAGGTTAAATCAACAAAAATTTATGAATATATAAAAAAATCGGTCCACGTACACGCCTACCGCCCTTACATAGGTGGGATGTGAGTGAGACTTTTTTTCAAAATTGGTATCAATTTTCATTAATTTGGCAATGCTAATTTTAAAAATGTTACAAATTGTGCGATATTTTTTATAGTTTTCAAGTTATTAAAGAAAAACTGAAAATTCAATAAAAAAGTAGATATACAGAAATGTTTTTTTTAAATTTATTTTAATCGTCTTCTTCATAGGCTTCAAGCATTTCTTGTGCCTCTGGTGATAACTCTTTATATTTTTGATCTTGCTTTATTCGAATTTGGCTGATAAGAGGATCAGAAGAAATCAGCAAATAATGCAAAACATCTTCGTTGTTTGCTACTCTAGAGCAACACCTGCTGTTGTGCAACCTAGCGTTTTTAAAAACTTTATTTGATGCTTCCTGAGCTTTTTCAAAGAAGAAAAACGTCCAATTCGAACTTCTAGTTCTTGCATAATTTGACTTCCATGCATTAGAACTTTGTGCACGGAAGGAGGCATGTTGTACATATTGTAGTCCTTTTTATAAAGTTCCACAGTTTTTTGGGTATATTTGTGAGAGCTTTCGAGGACTTCTCCGGAAGCCAGAACTTGTAAAATATTCTACTACATTTGTTTTGATAAAATAACAGTAAAATATTAATAGCAACAGCAATATTCGGTCGCAATGACTTTTGAAACACTGCACGGCACGTTTAGTTTGTAATGAAATCGTAAGTTTTTTCTGACATTAAAAACATAAAATAAATTTATTGGAAAATATAAAAATATAGAATTATAACTATCATAATTAAGGACATAAGAATTTAAAATCATTTTTTTGGAAATATATTTCGATAATTATAATAACAAAATTGTTTATAATCGGACCCCCTATGCTGCACCATCCATATCTGCACTACGATATGTTTAGTTCTAAAAAAGCGAAAGCAAAGAGGGATGAAAAAAGAAAAAACAGCCTTAACCAGTTCATCTCCATTTGAGGGAACTCCTATTTAAATTCGAACAAATTACTTCACAATGTAATAATAATAATAATAGAGTTTAGCTACTACAGCTATTATAGCCTTCTTAGCTATTTAGCATTGAAGCTTTATACCAAGTAAAAAGCTTATTCAATAAAAAATGGAATAGAAAAAATTATCATGCATATTAATTTGTTATTTATTTTATAATTTTTTCTTAGCTTTATCGCACTTTCTCAACATACCCACTCATACCATGTAAAAATAGACATATATATATTAAAATAATTATATGAATAAATTTACGTGGCCCAAGGCATAAATGTTAGAAAAAATTTACCCAGCATACTGTGGGGCTCGGACAACACAAACAAAAAAATTCACACCACCATTAAGCTACAAATTTAGCTACAGTTAGTTTTCAGTCTAAGCTTGAGTTGACCTTTTGACAAGCTAATGTTATAAACTTCGCAATTATTAATAAGAGTTGTCATGTGATTAAAAGGAGCTGTAGCCATATAATTAGTTCTACTAACCGGTTGGTAAAATAACTGATAAGAGTTACGAGTACTCCTCCGATTACTATTAAAATGTATATAGTTGAGAAGCTCTGGTGCAGCAAGAGACCCAGTTACAAGTTGATGCAGATAAAGTATATCCGCAATATTTCTACGCGAGCTCAAAGACTGCATATGTAATAACTTTAAACGATCCTCATAAGGAGGAAGGTTTAAAGGGTCAATCCAATTTAAGCCATTGAGAGCAAAACGAATAAAATTTTTTTGAATTCTTTCAATTCTATTTTTATGAATATTATAAAATGGTGACCATACTTGGCTGGCGTACTCTAAGAGAGGGCGCACTATTGTATTATATAAAGTCACCGTTACTAAAGGGCTATTAAATTCTTTTGCGCACCTCTTAATAAAGCCAAGCAGAGATGAGGATTTTTTACAAATTTGATTAATATGCTCATTAAAAGTCAACTTAGTATCAAAATGTATACCTAGGTCTTTGACTACATCGACACGACAAATATTTTTATCTTTTAATTTATAATCAAATTCCACAATAGTTTTCTTCCTGGTAAAAATCATAGCTTGGCATTTATCAGGATTAAGATGTAAGTTATTCTTAGAACACTAAACTTCAAAGGATTTCAAGTCAGACTGAAGTGGAATAGTGTCATCTGCATATACTAACAGATGGGAGTTTTTAATAACATGTGTAACGCCATTAATTGCTAAAATGAACAGGAGCGGCCCCAGGTGGCTTCCTTGTGGAACACCTGATGTCGCGCTAAATGGGGAGGAAAACACTCTACTAAATTGTATTTGATACGAACGATCAGATAAATAAGATTCAATCCAACTGACAAAACTTAAGGGAAATCCAAGCTTCTTTAACTTAAACAAAATCAAATTATGTGGTAATTTGTCAAATGCTTTACTGAAGTCAGTGTAGATGCAGTCAACTTGCCACCAGAATCTAAAGAGCTTAATGCAAAAGAAGTGAAATCAAGGAGGTTAGAAACTGTAGATCTGCCATTAACAAAACCATGCTGACGAGTTGTTATGACTTCACCACAGCACACCTTAACCTGATCGTATATAATATGTTCAAAAATTTTCGGTATTGATGATAACTTAGCCACGGGCCTGTAGTTTGAAACATCATTTTTACACCCTTTCTTGAAAATGGGGCTAATGTATGCATTTTTCCAAAATTTAGGAAAATAGCTTTCTTGAATTGATCTATTAAATAAAATACTGAGGGGCTGACTCAGCACAGAGCTGCAGCTTACTTAAACTGTCGCAGGAATACCATCCGGCCCGGAGTTGAAGTCATCATCAACAGATGAAATATATTTCTCTATGAGGTCAGGAGAGAAAGATATCTCATTAACCGAAACTAAAGGGTCGTTATCCATATATTCAAAATAGTTGATTTCAGGGCTAAATAAATCCGTAGAAAACGATTCATTAAACAAATTAGCAAACAACCCGGCTATAGCTTCTGGGTCGCTAGTGAGCCCATCAACTGTTTTAAACTCAGATGGAAACCCGTCAGATTTTTTTTTAGAATTAATAAAACCCCAAAATTTCTTGGGGTCATGAAGAATATTCAGCTTAATTTTATTCAAATATTCAGAATAAAGCAAAGCTGACATATCTTTAAATTCAAGAAACAGTCGCTGATAAGCAACAAGGTCATTACGGTCCTGGCTACAAACGTATTTATTCCATGCCCTATTACGGCCATTGCGAACTTTTTTCAAATCCTTTGTATACCAGGGGTACGAGAAATTATTAACGTACCTCCTTGCATATGGAACCGACAATGCTATGGCAGAAAAAGTTCACCATAGAAAATTTTAATGCAATCATCAAATGTATTGTTATTAAAAAAAATGAGTAAGTCCTCTAATTTATTTCTTAAATTTTCATTCAATTTTAAAAAGTCAGCTTTCTTAAAATTGAAATCGTAAATATTAATGGATGAACATGCATTAGTCAAATTTTCATTGTCAGATTGGTACACAATAATTATAGGTGAATGATAGGAATCTACCGTAGACAGAGCATGGATAGCATTTCTTACAACAACATTGCTACTATTTGTAGCCAAGACTAAGTCAAGTTGTCGTCCATGGCAGTTAGTTATACAACTTACTTGTTGTAAATTTGAAAGTATTTCGTCAACAAAAATTTGTTGTTGTCGAGTTTTTGGACAAGATGCATAAAAATTTGTACCATCGTCCGAAGGAGTCCATTTTAGGTCAGGCAGATTAAAGTCACCTAACAACAAAATGTCGTCATTAGTGTCTAGTTCATTAATAATATATTCTACGGCCATCGAAAGACATTCGTAGACATCTGCGCTACTATTTGGAGGAAAGAAGAAAGATCTTCCAAGTGGCTGTCTCTTCTAAAAACATGGAAACTATTATCAAAAAGTTTCATATTGAGAAAACTGTTGTTTAACCAAATTTCGGTAAACACGATAATATCCTCAGAGAAATTCTGAGTTGATAAAAAGATATCTTGCGTCTTGGAACGCAAACCCATGCTTTAGATTTAAGGATGGCAGAAACATGAGAAGATGTCACTGTTATTTTAAAAGAGTTTCCTGCAAGAAACGAAGGCGTCGGCAGGAATAATTTGATTTTGTTTGATAAAATTTTTAACGCTGTCAGAGGTAGTGTTAGGTTAGGTTAGGTAGGAGTGGCAGTCAGTTACAAAAACCGACTCACTTAGACCAAGTTTGGTCCATTGTGATACCACAGGGTACTTGACTATACCCTCTCATTGAACCATCCAGATTTCGTTATGAAACTAAATAACTGACCTATGCTAACATGTCTAAGGTCCTCCAGGTCATCAAACAAAAACGAGCCAAGTGTTTTGTGGCGTTTTCTAGCAAGTGCAGGGCAGGAACAAAGAAAATGTTTAATGTTTTCCTCCTCCTCCACATCCCCACAACTTCTACAGTAGTCAAAAGACCGAATACCCAATCTCTCCGCATGTCTGCCGATAAGCCAGTGGCCAGTTATTACTGCAACAACTGACGAGACACTGTGCCTAGTGCGGGATATCAGTTCTAGAGATCGCTTAGCGTTCCATTCCGGCCAGATTTGCCTTGTTATATTGCAAGTTAACCCTTGGGTCCATCTTATGTTAGCCTTTTTTATCATGTCTTCTTTAAGCAGTAACTTGCAGGTAGCAAGTGGCATGCCAACACCTTCCTTGTCTTGAGGAATTTGTGCAGTAGTCCCCTGCCTAGCAAGTTCATCAGCTTTGCAATTGCCATCAATGTTCCTATGCCCAGGCACCCAGATGAGGTGAATGTTAAAATGCTGAGCCATCTCATTTAGAGACGAGCGGCATTGTTGGGCCACTAGTGAGTTTAGGAAGACTGATTCTAAGGATTTAATAGCAGCTTGACTGTCTGAATAAATATTAATACCCTTCTTGGATACCACATTTATTCTCAGCCAGGATGCTACTTCTTCTATTGCTATAACCTCTGCCTGAAAAACACTACAATGGTCTGGTAACCTCGCAGCAATACTTATCTTCAGTTCCTTAGAGTAAATACCATAACCCACTTGGTTATTTAACTTGGAGCCATCCGTGTAGAAATTAATATGGTTCCTTCTCCCCGGGATTCCTCCCTTCCAGTCATCCCTAGATGGGATATGGGTTACGTAATCTCTCTTGAATGAGATTACTGGAATAGTGTAGTCCAATTTAGAGGGTACGGAATTCAAGCTATTAAGGATAGTTGAGTGTCCTGTACTTCCCTCGGACCAGCAAGCAGTTTCCCTGAGTCTAATGGCGGTACATGCTGCCATTCGTTTACCAAACAGGTCAAGGGGAACGAGATGAAAGAGGACCTCCAAGGCATCAGTCGGTGTGGTCCTCAGTGCACCACTGATGCACATGGAAGCAGCTCTTTGAACCTTCTGCAATTGTCTGTAATAGGTGACCTTGTCTAAGACAGGCCACCACAACACAATGCCATATAACAGAATCGGTCGAATTACCGCTGTGTAGAGCCAATGAATAATACGAGGTGATAGCCCCCATCTTCTCCCCACAGCTTTTTTACAAGAGTATAGTGCTACAGTTGCTTTCCTAACTCTCTCAACAACATTTATTTTCCAACTTAATTTCCTATCCAATATCAGACCAAGATACCTTGCACTACTTTTTAAGACAAGTCTAACGCCCTTTAGCGAAGGTGGTACTATAATTGGAAGTTTGTGACTCCTAGTAAAGAGTACTAGTTCAGTTTTGTTCGGATTTACGCCTAAATCAGCCTCATCTGCCCATGAGACGAGTCTGTTTAAAGCATTCTGAAGAATTTCACACAGTGTGTTTGGGAATTTACCACATGCAATTAATGCTACATCGTCGGCATAGGCAATAGCTTTACAGCCCAGCCTTTTCAGTGACATGAGCATCTTATTTATTGCCAGATTCCACAGTAGAGGAGATAGCACTCCACCCTGCGGCGTTCCTCTGCGGACAAACCTATTAGCTTCGGAAATGCCAAGATTTGAGGTAATGGCTCTGTTTGTCAGTAGCTTTTTAATCAGCTCAACTATGGAACTGTTGATACCCAGTTTCTGCAGTTCATTAATAATAATACCTGCGTCAACGTTGTTAAAAGCTCGTTCAATATCCAGGAACGCCGCCAGGGCGAATTCCTTACATGCAAAGGATTTTTCAATGCTGCTCACTAGTGTGTGAAGTGCGGTTTCTATAGATCTGCCTTTCGTGTAAGCATGTTGAGAAGTAGACAGCAGTTCAGGTTTGATACTGCTGCGAACATAGATTTCTATGAGTCTTTCCAAAGTTTTTAAAAGAAAAGAGGAAAGACTTATTGGTCTAAAATCCCTTGGATTTATGTAAGAGCTCTTCCCAGCCTTTGGAATGAAAATGACTTTAGTCATCCTCCAGGCTAGAGGAACATAGGAAAGGTTAAGACAGCCCTTGAAAATAGCTGTCAACCAAGGTATAATTAAGCGAGCAGATTGTTGCAGCTCAATTGGTGTCACACCATCAGGTCCTGGTGATTTATAGGGTTTGAAGCTATTTATCGCCCATCGAATTTTGATTTCCGAAACAATGTCCCCGAGAATAATTGAGGACATCTGAGGTTGAACATTCAATTCCTCTGGTTCATGCAATGAGTTACTAGGGAAGTGAGTATCTAGTAAGAGGTCTAAGGTCTCTTCGCTAGATGTTGTCCAGGAGCCGTCAGGCTTTTTTAAAAGACCTAGAGTAGTGGGCGAGGTAGATAAAATCTTCCTTAGCCTAGATGCTTCTGAAATCTCTTCAATGTTTCCACAGAAGTTCCTCCACGAGTTACGTTTAGCTTTTCTTAACGAACTCTTGTAAATTTTGAGAATAGATTTATAATCATTCCAGTCATTGTCCAAACCTGATTTTTTGGCTTTGTTAAATAAATTCCTACTTCTTCGTCGAAGAACCTGAATTTCATTTGACCACCATGGGGGTTTCTTCTTTCCTCGAGGTTTACTTACAGGACAAGAAATCTCCAGGGATTTATTTAGCCCCCCCGTTAAGTTTTGAACCAGCCTGTCTATGTCGTGGATAGTTGACGGCTCTACGGGGGTTGAGATAGGCAGATACTCTGCTATTTTCCTGTTATATATTCCCCAGTTTGTCCTTTTTACATTTCGGTGAATAATCGGTTCTGGGGGGTTAACAGTGAGAACAAATTCTATATAACGATGATCTGAAAAAGAGTGCTCGCTTGAGACTCTCCAGTCAACGATACAATCAAAAACAAAGTCCGAGACCAATGTTATATCCAAGACTTCTTCCCTGTTCCTTACTATAAAGGTTGGCTCACAGCCTTTGTTGCAGATAAGTAAGTTAGTGTTTAAAATGTATTCTAGAAGTGACTCACCTCGATCATTATCATCTGTGCTACCCCAGACAGTGTGATGCGCATTTACGTCACTGCCTATGATTAGCCCGGTTTTGTTTAAGCGGGCCTGCTCTACAGCCGCCTTTAAATATGTCGGTGGTAAACCACTCGCCATGTCGTGAGCCATGTAACACGATGCTAACCAAAAGCCTCCAGCTTTTATCTCCAGGCTAGCAACGACTGTATCTAGGTCACTGTAATTAGAATGCAAAAACAAGTTAAGGTTAGTCTTTGCCAAAATGCACGCTCTGGGGTTACCTTCCACATTTGCCACCAGTAGCTTATAGCCAGGCATCCTCAGACCACAGACTCTCCCGGCATGAACCCAGGGTTCCTGTATGAGGACTACATCATCTCCGCTTTTACTTAAGCGGATCAGTAAGCCGGCGGACGCCGCTTTTGAGTGGTGGAGATTAATTTGGAGGACCCTCATCGGATTCCAAATCACCTCCCCTCTCTACGACTGTTATGTCCGCCTCGTCTTCATCATCCTCTTCTAAAAGAAGAGCTTCTTCCAGGAGGCCCCCTACCTCCAACGACCTATCGGAGTCCATGGATTCGGCTTCTTCAAGGGACGCCTCAGGTTGACCGCTTGGAGTGCAGTTGTCCCCCTCTGGCTCTACCTCTTCATCCCCAACCTCCATCTCCACTGGCACTGGTGGTGCAGTGGCGATGGTCTCCGGGGAGGGAGAGATAGCACCTTTGGAGGCCAGCTCTTCGTCCTTACGGTAAACCTTGAGCGTCACCTTGTTGAAACCATACTTGACGACCCCCTTAGTTGCCGCCAGTAACTCCACGGATTCCTTGTTTAACAGGACCATGGCCTGCATGGATGGTCCGACTGGTGCTTCTAGCTTCCCAATCTTCCAGTTTTGAGTTGGAAGATTGGGATTGCATAGTCGGAGCATCCGCAGAACTGCGTCCTCACCCGACGGTGTGCTCGGTAGCCAAACGCGAGCCCGGGGCCTGGTAGGAATTTCATCCTTCTCCACAGCCTCCAGTTTCGCGCCTGGATACACCTCACCTAGCCTACTCACAGCTACCTTGTACAATTTGGCAGACCGTTCATCATCACAGGAGATGAGTTTCAAAAGGCCCTGATGCCAGCCTGCCTCCTCACATGATGGCACAGGACCAGGAAACTCCTCTAATATCTGGAAGAGGGTATTTGCCAAGGCAGCGTCTACCCACTTCCATTTATCCCGAGGAATTGCCCCGTCCTCCGCCGCCCTGTCAAGCACAGCCAAAACTCTCCCCTTACAACCTTTTACAACGTCACTAAAAGACAGAGATTTACCAGTAGTCTTTTGACGTTTAGACTCCAACATCTCGTCCTGGGATCTCTGCCGTTTAGGTAGTTTTTCTAAAACGGCCTGTTCATGGCCTTTTTGTTCAAGGACTCTCTTCGCCCATCGAAGGGAGTCCTTGTCCTCCTTGGACAGAGAGCTGGGATCAGCAGCTTCCATACGACGACGAATTCTATTCGCCGCCTGCTTGTCCGCGATTTTCATTTTAGAGGGTCTAAGACCCTTAAAACCCTCCCCTAAAGGATTCTGTTCCTTCTTGGACTCCCCAGCCGACTTTAACTGGCTTAGCCGTGAGACTGTGGCCGATGCCGAACTGGTTTGTCCTCGATTTGACAGCGAAGATCCCCCCTCATGTCTGGATTCCCCAGCCGACTTTAACTGACCATGCCGTGAGGCGGTGGTCGATGCCGAACTGGTTGGTCCAGAAATGGGCATTAAAGCCCCCCCTTTTTTTGAAGGGTTGGTAGGGTTGGACGTGAAGCCCAACGCCCTTACCTTCCCTCCCACCTTCAAGACAGGTCCAGCCACCCGAAGGCCAGCGCCAGTCCCACCTGAGGTGCTTGCGATATCGCGATTGCAGTCATTTTGAGTCTCTGACTCAGAAGTATTTGTTTTTACATTTGTTTGTTTGTTTGTTTGTTTGTTTTGTTTATTTTTCAATATATTTTCCATATTTGGTCCCACGAGTACAGGACGAATATGTCCACCCACACAGAGGTCCAGGTGCGAGGGTAAGGCTACTTAATACCGGAGGGCGCCAGGTATCCGGTATGCTCCGTTAGCGATTGGGTTAATTTTTATGAAAACAGGGCTCCCAACCTGAACGATCCTCAGCACGGGTCGCATAACACTTTGATCCAGCCCTCGCAAGGAAAAAGGAAGGTCCATCCTCACAGAGCCTGCATGTGTGGATAAGGCTAGGTTAAAACGGAAGTTTGCCAGACTATCCGAGTCCGCATATTATCGACTAGATAACCCACTAGCCATTCATCCCTTAGCATATGCTGTTCCACCTTGGATTGGGGGCATTTCTGCGTGAAATACCTTCAGGAAGATACCTCAGGCATTTGAGGAGCTAACCAAACCCCTAGCCTAGCTATGCTAGCCAGCCCTACAGTCAAGACTTAACTTCCTGGAGAGCCGTTTCCAGTGGCCACCAGCTTGGAGGTCATAGCTACACTACCAATTATCACTGATTGTGGCACGACACGCATGTACTAACTGTTAATCATGGTGTAACGCTTTGTTCCACTAATCAGTGCAATCGGCTGACCACCCAGAGGTAGTGTTGGAATGAAGTCGTGATATAAAAATCGATTTTAACCTTGGTAATGCCTGCAGGGAAACCGATGGCACAGAGCTATCAATCGCAACATCCACCCACGGATTAGCCAAAATTGACAGAGGATTATTTATAGTGGAGGAAGGAGATGGAAGATTGCTACTAGAGATTATAGCGGGAAAATTGGGAGTGGGTGAAGAGGTATTTAGAGAGCAATCCACGGGAGTTTTGTCACAACTGACGGCCGCACCGCCCACCCTCCCCACATTACCCAGATTTTTATTTAATTTCTTATTTAATTTCTTATTAGACTTTCTTTTCTTTTTTAAGGAAATAGCTTGTTTACGTAAAGTGGAGATCGAAGGACTGGAAGCAAAAGCCATAGTAGCCTCGGTAATAGTTTTATTTTGCAAACTAACATCCGGTGAAGTAGCCTCATTAAGGCTTTTTCAATTTGGGGATAATAGTTAAGAATATCTCTGAAGTTATTATTACGATTGTTAAGATTTTCCCCAAATTGCTTAATTTTTTCGTAAAAGACCGACGGGGAAAGGGGTCTGCAAGATGGACAGTACCATTGCAGGCCCGAATGGACAGAGCATAATAAATCTGTTATAGATTTTGCTAAGTTTACACAAGAGGCATGAAACACCTGTTCACAGGGACCTGAACAGGAAAACATAGAATTCAATATATTTTGGCTTTTGCACTGATCTCTTAGAGAGCAAGCTAACAAATTTTCAGAGGAAATATAATCCATCTTGAAATCTTAAAAAAAAGAAAGCAATTCAAAATATTTTTAGAGCAGTGCAAAAAGGGTTAAAAATCAAGCAAAAAATTCACCCGCTAAGCAGCAACAACAAACACAACAGAGTTTAAAGTCTAGCTTTGTATACGAACAAAGCACAAAAGCGAATCAAAAAAAAAACTGTTGCACGGCTTACACTGATTTATTTTGCTTGCAGAAAGTAAGTTAATATTAACATGTACATATTGTAGCGAAATTTGGTTTATGCTAGAAGACTCTTGAAATAAATACCAACGAAAGAAACTAAACGATACTAGCTAGCATACACCATCTAGCGTAATGGTGTAAAAATAATAAACCGAACAGACGCTGCAGTACACTATTAAAGTCAATAACATAGAGATATCTAGATTGTGAAATTCATACAACGTACAACGCCATCTAGCATCTAACATTCTGGATAATTGTGAGCTCAACGTCAGTGCGCCATGCTGGTGAATTGTGGATAGTGGTAGAATGCACGCTACAAAGTAGCACTGGTGGGTTGTAGATAATGGTAGAATATACGCCACTTAGAAGGTACTGGATTATTCGAGAGAGTGATGACTGCAGTATAAAAGGGTTGTCATCTGAGCTGAGTGACACAGTTGAGTTAGAACAGCGAAGCAATAAGCAATAAAGTGAATACAGTGTGATCCGTAGTAGAACAAAACAGTTTTCTATACAGTGTGTTTGCGTCGCAAACCGCATCATAGTCGCATGTGTGCACATGCACCCTAAATGCATATGCATAACTTTTTATGTATTGTCGGCCCTTTCTTCGAGAAAGAAACTTATACAAAAAGAGAAGTTCTAAGCATGATTGCCAGATTATTTGATCCAGCAGGTTGGCTCTCTCCTGTTATAATAACGGCGAAGATAATAATGCAACTGCTGTGGCTCGAAAAAATTAAATGGGACGATAATTTAAAACCAGTTTCTCTGCAAAAGTGGAAAAATTTTGTGTCAAGTTACACAAAAGTAAAATTAATATCAATACCTCGATGGATTCAATACTGCCCTACAAGTAGCATTGAATTTCATGGATTTTGTGATGCCTCTGAAAAGGCATACGCCGCAGCTCTCTATGTTCGAATCAAAAATGACACAAAAATTAGCTGTAATCTTCTCGTTGCAAAATCAAAAGTAGCTCCAATAAAAACATTGTCTCTGCCACGTTTAGAGCTTTGTGGAGCCGTTCTTCTAGCAAACATGATCAAATCAGTAACTACACAGTTGAATGTTGATTCGAGTTCATTATTTCTTTGGTCAGATTCAACTATTGTTCTTTCGTGGCTCAAAAAACCACCATGTACTTGGGCAACATTCGTCGCGAACAGAATTTCAACAATAGTTGAAAAAGTTGGCAGCGATAATTGGGCTCATATTGACACACACTCAAATCCAGCCGATCTAGCAACCCGGGGGGTATATCCTGCGGAGTTGATGTCTAATGAATTGTGGTGGCATGGACCACCTTGGCTTCAGCTGCCTAAATCTGAATGGCCAAAAAAGTCGCCTAAGCAAAATTTGGAAACCATACTGGAAATCAAAAAAATTCAATCTCATTTTACTAGCTCGGCGTTGAGTGAAGATGTACTTGATAGATTTTCTTCACTACCAAAAGCCTTACGCGTTTTATCATATGTGCTTCGTTTCTTTAGACGAACACACCCAGTGACTCGAGTCGACGCTTCGTTTCCAGTAAAAACTGTCTCAGTTGCTGAAATAAACTCAGTCAAATTACGGCTGATCGTTCTTTCACAACAATTTCATTTCCCAAATGAATACATTAATCTGACGAATAAAACTGTGATTGCTTCAAAAAGTTCCATTTTGACTCTAAATCCATTTTTAGACAGCAAGAAGGTAATCAGAGCAAATGGCCGCCTTGCTTCCTCCATGTCACTCACCTACAATGAGCGACATCCCATCATCCTTGCTTATAAAAGCCGATTAGCTCGTTTGTACATCGACTATATACACGAGTTGTCACTACATGGTGGCAACCAACTCGTATTGCGTCTCATTCGTTTAGAATTTTGGATTCCAAGAGTTAAAAACTTAATAAAAACAGCTATACACAATTGTAAAACTTGCGTAGTACACCGCAAAAAGTTGCATGGTCAAATGATGGCCGCTTTACCACCATTTAGAACATCTTTAGATCGTCCTTTCACCAACACAGGACTTGATTTCGCAGGGCCTTTTGATATTAAAAGTTTCACTGGTCGCTATTGTCGCATCACCAAAGGATACGCGTGTCTCTTTGTTTGTTTCGCTACAAAAGCCATTCACTTAGAGCCAGTTAGTGATCTCTCTACACCAGCTTTCCTAGCAGCACTATCCCGTTTTGTCTCGCGAAGAGGTTGTCCCAATCGAATTTATTCTGACAACGGTAGAAATTTTGTTGGCGCCTCAAAAGAACTTGCGAAAGATTTAGAAAACTTCATTAAAGGCGTCCGCGATGACTCAGTCTCAAAATACGGCATTCAAAAGCTTTCATGGCACTTCATTCCAGCGTCTGCACCTCATATGGGCGGACTTTGGGAGGCCGGCGTCAAAAGTTTCAAACAGCACTTCCGAAAAATCTCCGGTCATCTAAAATACACCTTTGAAGAGTTCGCAACTGTACTTTCGCGTATCGAAGCTTGTCTCAATTCTCGTCCGCTTAGTCCTGCATCAGAAAATGTGTCAGATTTTGCAGTACTAACTCCTGGCCATTTTCTCGTCGGGTCACCACTGTTAGCTCCAGCAGAGCCTGAAGAAAACGTTGTCTCAATGAACCTAAATAATCGGTGGCGACGCTTGAAGGCGATGCAGCAAGAGTTATGCCGCCGATGGAAGGACGAATACTTGAAGGAGCTACGTAAACGCAACAAATGGAAAAACCCTCAACGCAATCTTCAAATTGATGACCTAGTTATCATTCGTAACGAACTCGTAGGACCTTTTGAATGGCGTCTGGGTCGAATTATAAAAGTTTATTATGGCTCTGATCACCGCGTTCGCGTAGCTGACGTTAGAACCCAAAACGGTGTACTCACGCGACCAGTTCATAAGCTCGTTAGTTTGCCTGAAAATCAAACCGATTAAAATCTAAAATACAAAAACATTTCTGACTCATTTTGTCCCTTGCTTGCCGTCTACCAAACGTCTTGTCTCACACCCAGCTTTACCTCAATCTACTGGTTGCTAAAATTCATAATCCACATAGTTCAAATACAGCATGTAATCGTTTATCTTTTTAACAGGATGATGCGTCGACCTTTTAATAGAGAGTATCAATGTCCTATACGCCGTCTTGATCATTCGTTGGGATACTGCCGCCGTCTTAGAGAATTCAGTGTAGCGGAGCGTTTGCATGCTGTAAATCAATTTGAAACCTGCACCAACTATCTCGCTTTATCACATCAAGTAGCTAATTGCGAAGGTACTGTGACATTGCGTCAATGCTACAGAAAACATCATACTAAGTATGTTGCATTTACGCTCTGAGAATTCAGCTAGCTCCCAAATGGTTCACGCTTATTTTAATAAGCCGTCGTTCAAAATTTTGCATTTCAACATTATTTCCTACCTATCATATATATGTACATCTCAATATTAATGAAACGAAATTTAATTTATCTCTATATAAGTATCTCTTATTAAAGCAAAATTTATGAAATATTTTGCTTTTTCTATACCTAGTTTATAAAAAAAAAACTATTTTGAATCCCTTGAAGCTATGTACTTAAAAAATAATTTGTTTTCCATACTATACTTTTTTCATATTGAACTTTGTAAAATTAAGCCTAAGTTAAATATGTATATTCATTTTGATTCCATATGTTGTCGCTGCTCCTATACTCGATTATTTAAAATTTTCTTTTTTGCAGTAATACTGCAAGGCGGGCGATATGTTTGCGTCGCAAACCGCATCATAGTCGCATGTGTGCACATGCACCCTAAATGCATATGCATAACTTTTTATGTATTGTCGGCCCTGGTACCACTGTCTCTTTTGACAGTTCAGGTCACCTTGTGCCTTTTAACTTTCTCATTCGTTTCTTCTTACCAGCAGCAGCAGCGAACACGCGTTTTCTTTTTACTTAAAACTTAAACCTTACAAATAACTTAAACTAAATCTTAAAATTAACTTAAAACTAGTATATTAATATAAAGAATTAATAAAGCGAACTTTGTCAACAACATTCAACCAAAAATAAAGTGAGTTTTTTTTTTGTGTGATCAACGACAATCACCACAAGGAGCGACAGCCGTTGCATTTACCACGCATAAGGTGCTCACCCCCGATTCCCGTCAGGTGCGTGAACACAGTGTTAAATTAATATTAGAATTTGAACGTTAATAAAATAAACCATTTTATAACTAAATAAGTTTGTGTGTTTTTAATTGTTACACAATCCAGTGATCGAACTCAGAAAATTGTGAGAGATCGAAATTATCGTCAAAGAGACAGAAATTTCGTAACAATTGGTGTCAGAAGTGGGATTGTGTAAAAAGAATTAACAATCAATTGAAAAAAAAAAAAAATAAATAAATAAAAATGGTTAAGTTTGACGAACTAAAAGTGGATCAACTGAAGAAGGTGTTGCAGCAGCTGAGTCTGCAATCTACTGGCGGAAAATTGGAGTTACAGAAACGCTTACGGCAGAGTCTTGAGGCTCAAGGTGTAAACCTGGAAGAGCATGAATTTGATAGTGATGTATCAGAATCAGCAACGAAAGTGGAAGAAGCTTCTGGATCAGCGGCAAGTGGTGAAGTTGTAGATATGTCAAAGTTCGAGAAAATGTTAATGGCGATGACGCAGGCAATGAGTCAAAATACACTACAGATGAATAGCAATATCCAGGCCATTCGAGAAGAAATTGGTCAGAGCTTAAGTCAAAATGCACTACAGATGAATAGCAATATCCAGGCCGTTCAGGAAAAAATAGACCAGAAGTTAAGTCAAAATACACTAAAAATGAATAGCAATATCCAGGCGGTTCGGGAAGAAATTGATCAGAGCTTAAGTCAAAATGCACTGCAAATAGACCAAAAATTAAGTCAGACGCGACGCAGATCCACACAATGAATCAAAACATTGAAGCTGTTCGAACAGAGGTTGCTAAAATGGCAAATGGCCTTGATGCAAAAATGATTGAGTTACGAGATGACGTTGAATCATTCAAAGGAGAAGTTCAAAATAATTTTGAGGACGTTAATAAAAGGATTCAACAGTTGGAAATAAGTGAACCAACCACTCAAGTTATAAGAGAAATCAGCGCAGAGAGGCTTAAGGCACCCTCATTCGATGGAACAACGCCATTCAGTGTTTTCAAGCTCCAGTTCGAAACAACATCTGGTCACAATTGTTGGGATAACGCAAGCGCAGCTGCAGCGCTAATTGTGTCATTAAAAGGCGCAGCTGCAGAAGTATTGCAAATGGTTCCAGTGGCGGAGCAGAAAAATTATAAGGCGGTGATGGATGCCTTACAGCGAAAATATGGCAGTGACCACATGAAGCAGATTCACAGATTGGAGTTGAAAAGTCGTATCCAAAAATCTGGTGAGTCCTTGCAGGAGTATGCTGCGGATATTGAGCGATTGGTACACCTTTCCTATCCTGACGAGTTAAGTGTCGTAGCTGAAAAATTCAAAATAGAGGCGTTTATTGACAGCATACGTGATTCAGAAACAAAACGCGAGACAATGAGAAGCCCGAAGACAACATTTAATGAAACAGTAGCGGTTGGCCACACGCAGGAGACGATTGCGTTGACATGCCGCCCATCACTGAAAACTCGTCGGATGGAGGTGGAGGCTGAAAAGAAAAATGCATCGTTCGCCAGCGGTAGCTTCAGCGGAAAATGCTACAACTGTGGTAAGCAGGGACACATGGCACGTGACTGCAAATCACGTCGTAAACGATCTGCATCACGTTCACCAAGAAGAAAAATTGGAAATAGGGTGAACGATGGCGAAAATGGTAGCGAGCAGCAGTCGTTAAACTAAAGAGAGTCAGTACAGCGGGGCGTGAGCTGACTCTTACAGATGATTGCCCCTTAGTCTTGGTTTCGAAGCTCTGCCGAAATTCAAACAGCCTTACCATCGGTGGAAAAATCAACGAAAGACCATGTGAGCTTACTTTGGATACAGGCGCATCGCACTCAATTGTGAGGAGAGACTTATTTGATAGACGACGAGTAACGCCGTTAAATGGGATCCAATTGAGAACAGCGACAGGAGAAATTGCGCAAATAGTAGGAAAAGTTATAGCGAGTATTCTCATCGGCAACAAAACTGTGGAACATGATTTTATTGTTGCAAACATCACCGATGAGGTTATCATTGGCGTGGACTTCATGATTCGACACGGGTTCACTTTGGATCTTAAGAAAAAAACGTTAAGGTATGCCAATGTAGAGTTGCCTTTAGACATTGGCTGTGGACAAAAATTATCAATTGCAAGAGTCTACATAAGTGAGCGCTGTCGAATTGAACCCAATACCGAAGAAATTATTTGGGCCACAACAAATGAAGACTGTGGGACAAGCCATCTGTGGGTAGTGGAAGCAGATAAGAAAAATGTAAAGAAAGACCTGATTATTGGAAAGACCCTAGTAAACACAAGAACAGACAGAAAAATACCGGTGCGAATTTTGAATCCAACAACTAAGCCGAAATGAATGCAAAAAGGTGAACTTATAGCGCATTGTGAGAAAGTTACAGCTGTGATAAATTGTGAAAATAACCAGCAGAACACACAAGGCCCAACTTTAACGAAATCGTCGGCCATGGAGGTATTG
This sequence comes from Tricholauxania praeusta, assembly GCA_949775025.1. Taxonomy (NCBI): domain Eukaryota; kingdom Metazoa; phylum Arthropoda; class Insecta; order Diptera; family Lauxaniidae; genus Tricholauxania; species Tricholauxania praeusta. Next base: position 63,596,724 of record OX459030.1, on the reverse strand, counting down.
GCGAATTAATGGACGAAGGAGTTGTCTGCCCAGAACAAAAATAAAGCAAAAAGGTTTCTGCAAAAACATTGGCGGATATTTGCGTCCAAAGGAGAAAATAATGGCCGAACATCAGTTGTCAAACATCGCATTGATACAGGTGATTTTCAAGGAGGCTAGCACTCGCTAAGAGAGAAGAAGTGACGGGCCTTATAAAAGATATGGCGCGAGAAAATGTCATTGCACCATCAGAAAGCCCATGGAGTTCACCGGTCGTACTTGTGAAGAAAAAGGATGGAAGTATGCGATTCTGTGTGGATTACAGAAAATTGAATGACGTCACTAAAAAAGACAGCTACCCGTTACCCAGAATCGATGATACACTGGATACGTTATCTGGAGCAACATGGTTTTCCACCCTGGACTTACAAAGTGGATATTGGCAGGTGGAAATAGATGAAAAAGACAAAGAGAAAACTGCCTTTAGTATTGGGAATGGTCTATGGCAGTTCAACGTCATGCCGTTTGGTCTTTGTAACGCTCCAGCTACGTTTGAGCGGTTCATGGAACGAGTTCTCAAAGGACTACATTGGAAGACTTGTCTAGTGTATCTCGATGACATAATCATCATGGGTAAAGATTTTGATGACCACTTGAAAAATCTGGAGGAAGTGTTTGAGCGCTTGGAGGCAGCTGGACTAAAATTAAGTGCGAAAAAGTGCTCACTTTTGCAGCGTGAAGTCAAATATCTGGGGCACAAGGTTACGTCAGAAGGAATACACACAGATGAAGATAAAATAAAAGCTGTGAAAAATTGGCCACGACCATCTAATCTTCATGAGTTGCGAAGTTTTTTGGGTCTATGCACTTATTACAGACGCTTTGTTCCTGGTTTCGCAAATGTTGCAGGCAGTCTACATGAGCTGACACAGAAAAATCGAAAATTCGAATGGAGTGGGGCACAGGAAACTGCATTCCAAAAACTGAAAGAATTACTGTGCACAGCGCCAATACTCGCGTACCCAATACCCGGCAAAGAATTTGTATTGGACACCGATGCGAGTGGCCATGGTATTGGAGGAGTTTTGTCCCAAATCATCAATGGTCAAGAAAAATTCGTCGCATATTTCAGCAAAATTCTGTCGAAACCTGAGAGGAATTATTGCGTAACTCGGAGAGAGTTACTGGCAGTAATGGAATGCGTGAAACACTTCCATAAGTACTTATATGGACAGCACTTTTTCCTGAGGACAGACCATGCGGCATTAAGGTGGCTACTTCAATTCAAGGATCCTGAAGGTCAAATCGCACGGTGGATAGAACGCTTGCAGAGCTATGATTTCACCATAGAGCATCGCAAAGGAAGCCAGCATGGAAATGCGGATGCACTTTCCCGTCGTCCATGTAAAATTGAATGCGGTCATTGTTCGCGAACAGAAAATAAAGCTGGAACAATTGATGTGCGCCTTTTGAACGTTTTGCCTGAAGAAAAGTGGACAAAAGAGGAGGTAAAACGGGACCAGCGCAATGATACAGATTTGGCAACTATAATTAAGTATAATGAACTAGGTAGGAAACCGGCGTGGCAAGAAATTTCAAATGAAAGCCAAATCTGTAAAGCATACTGGGCGCAATGGCAAAGTTTGGAGTTGCATGATGGTTGTCTCTACCGAATATGGGAAAGCGAGGATGGTAAAACTCGCTCAAAACTGCTGGTTATTCCAAAGGCCAAATTTAAGGAAATAATCGAGAATTATCACAATGGATCGAGTGGTGGACATCGGGCATAACGAAAACCACAGAGAAAATAAAGAAACGGTTTTATTGGGTAGGATGCCAAGAATCAGTTGCTGACTGGATCCGCCGTTGTGACCAATGTGCAATTGCTAAAGGACCAAGGCAACGCACTCGGGGAAAAATGCATCAGTATAACGTTGGAACTCCCTTTGAGAGGATAGCCATGGATATAGCGGGACCTTTTCCAATCAGCAATGCAGGAAATAAATACATCCTTGTGGTAATTGATTATTTCAGTAAGTGGCCAGAAGTATATCCCATTCCCAATCAAAAAACAAAAACAGTGGCAGACATTTTCATCAAAAATTGGATTTGCCGATTTGGAGCTCCACTTGAGTTGCATTCCGACCAAGGACGAAATTTTGAGTCGACACTTTTTAAGGAGGTTTGTGACATGCTTGGAATACAGAAGACACGCACCACAGCTTTGCATCCTCAGTCCGATGGCATGGTCGAAAGGTTCAACCGTACTCTAGAGGAGCATTTAAAAAAGGTTGTTGATAAAGGACAAAAAGATTGGGATGATCATCTACCAATGTTTCTTATGGCTTATCGGTCGGCAATACACGATACCACTACAGTCACGTCAGCAAAAGCCATTTTTGGTACGGACTTAAGGCTTCCAGCAGATTTGAAGTACGGAGTAAGTGTTGTCCCAGAAACGACCCATGCTGACGATTACATGTCGCGGAAAAGAGAAGAATTAGCAGATATACACGAGCTTATCAGGAGACGTACTCAATTGGCTAGCGACAAGATGAAAGCTCGGTATGACCTGCGAGCAAATACTGAAGGGTTCAAAGAAGGTCAACTAGTGCTGCTACATAACCCACAACAAAAACGAGGCTTGTCTCCTAAATTACAGACTCATTGGGAGCGACCTTACCGGATCGTCACAAGGATTAATGATGTTGTGTATCGAATTCAAAAATACGCCGGGAACAAAAGTAAATTAAAGGTAGTCCACATCGAAAGGCTGGCACCTTATACTAGGGACGGAGAGACTCTTGTTCGGGACGAACAAGTTTAAGCGGAGGGCAGTGTAGCGAAATTTGGTTTATGCTAGAGGACTCTTGAAATAAATACCAACGAAAGAAACTAAACGATACTAGCTAGCATACACCATCTAGCGTAATGGTGTAAAAATAATAAACCGAACAGACGCTGCAGTACACTATTAAAGTCAATAACATAGAGACATCTAGATTGTGAAATTCATACAACGTACAACGCCATCTAGCATCTAACATTCTGGATAATTGTGAGCTCAACGTCAGTGTGCCATGCTGGTGAATTGTGGTGAATTGTGGATAGTGGTAGAATGCACGCTACAAAGTAGCACTGGTGGGTTGTAGATAATGGTAAAATATACGCCACTTAGAAGGTACTGGATTATTCGAGAGAGTGATGACTGCAGTATAAAAGGGTTGTCATCTGAGCTGAGTGACACAGTTGAGTTAGAACAGCGAAGCAATAAGCAATAAAGTGAATACAGTGTGATCCGTAGTAGAACAAAACAGTTTTCTATACAGTGTTAAATTAATATTAGAATTTGAACGTTAATAAAATAAACCATTTTATAACTAAATAAGTTTGTGTGTTTTTAATTGTTACACAATCCAGTGATCGAACTCAGAAAAGTGTGAGAGATCGAAATTATCGTCAAAGAGACAGAAATTTCGTAACAATATGTATGTTTGTGTGTAACGCAAAATAAACAAAACACAAAATTAAAGCAAAATTATTAATATAATCATGCAATTTTTCAAAAACGTCACTAAATTAAACACAAAATTTATTAATTATTAATTAAGCAAAAATTATTAGAAAATAATAATAACAAAATCACAATACACTTAAAAACACTACCGACACTGACAAAGAGACGAAGTCAACTGAAAGTATGTAAGCTTTTACAATTTATAAAATTGTTGTAAAGCATTGCGAAATGCAAAGATACACAAATATTTTTTCCTTCAAATATTGCAATAGAAAAAAATTCATTAAAAAAAAAGTTATGAATATGCGCAGCCTTTTATTTTTTTATTTTGCTAACCAAACCTTCGCACATAACATATAAAAAAATAAAGAGCATCCAGAGATATAGTTTTTTTTTTTTACTGTTATATATTGCGAAATTTCTGAATAATGACTTTCTCAGCCCTAATTTTTAAAAAATCAGCATAGTTCACACATAGAATATAAAACTTCAAGCAAACAAATTTTTAAATAGTACAATCCATGAACTTTCTGCCAGTATGCAATTTTGGTAAATTTCGATACAAACAAATTAGTGAAAGAATTTAATAAAAGTCGATATGCATTGTTCCTTCTAAAACTACATTAGGAAAAACCTGATAAAAAAAAAAGTTATGAAAATGCGCAGCTTTTGTTTTTTTTTTTGGCCAACCACCTTCGCACATTATATATAAAAAAAATTTTAAATCCGGGGATATAGTTTTTTGCTTTTTTCTGTTAAAGTTTTAAAATTCTTCATTCTTTTAAATCCGGGGATATAGTTTTTTGCTTTTTTCTGTTAAAGTTTTAAAATTCTTCACTTTTACCATTTTTATTCGAATTTTTGAAAATTCCGTAAAATTCATATAAGGCCGATAAAAAAAAACTAAATTAATTTTTATAAAGCCGAAACAATCTACTTTCCGCTACATTATTGCATTTTGTTTCAAACAAGATAACTAGAGCACCATATCTAACAGTTGCTTATATAAAAAAATTCATAGAAAATTTTTGGAGTACAAAGTTCAACTTTGAGCCATCTCTTTGTGTCGTTAAATCAAACACAAATTTAAAACTTTTATAGTTTTTTTTTCATCCCCTAAGTATTATCTGACGATTTTATTAAAAAAATTTTCAATTCCAACTACTTTCAAATTCTTCCTATTTATGGCCACAAAATTCCACTGTGCGTCGTCTGGTATTCCGCAAGGTACATATTGTGGTCCACTTTTATTTATATTATTTATTAATGACATACCAAAAGTCATCAAACACTCCACCTGTTTACTTTTTGCGGATGATGTCAAATTATTTCGTAGGATATCATGTATTTCAGACTCCATGTTGCTTCAGAGTGATTTATCCTATTTTAATCAGTGGTGTTTATGCAATAATCTAGCATTGAATATAAATAAATGTTGTATTGTTTCTTTTACGAAGTGTGTTCAACCCATAACTTTCGATTATAACAATAACTTATTACTGCGAAAGCAAGAAATTAAGGATCTTGGAGTAATTTTTGATTTAAGCTTCACATTTAAATCTCACTATGATTACGTGGTTTCAAAATCTTATGCTATGTTAGGTTTTATTAAAAGAAATTCTGTAAGTTTTAAAGATCCCATGACAGTCAAAGCTCTTTATATATCCTTGGTTAGAAGCATATTGGAGTATTGTTCAATTATATGGGATCCCTTCTATACCGATAGTTCAAATCGAATTGAAAAAGTTCAAAGGAACTTTTCTAGGTTTGCATGTTATAAATTGCGATGGCCAGATGGAGTCCCTTGTTATGACTCAAGATGTAAACTCTTAGGGCTACAGTCTTTAAAAGACCGTCGTACATCCTCTTCTTTGATTTTCGTTCATAATGTTCTGTCTAGTAAAATTAATTGTATAGAAATTTGTGATTCATTTTTGTTATATGTACCAAATAGAAATTTAAGAAATAATAGTAAATATGTTTGAAGATCAAGTCCATAGGACAAATTATGCTCTAAATCAACCGATTGCTAAATGTATTCGTATTTGTAATAATTATTCACATCTGTTAAATTTTAGTTTAAGTTTAAACTTATTTAAGCTTTATTTAATTAAGATTTATTCTGTTGACCGAAATAAATAAATATATGAATATCTACTAACATAGTGAAAAATTATTAGAATGAAACTCTTGCTCATGAGTTATAAGTCAGTTTGACGATGGTATCATTAAACGAAACTATAGTAGAGCATTATTTACATCGGTCATTCTTTTAATAACTGACTATAACTTAATAAAAAAAGTTAAAAAAATTTAAGTAAATTTGTCAAAACACTAATTTTTTTAATTAAAAAAATGTTTCTCAAAATATTTTCAATATAACATCTTCGGTTTTTTTTAATTTTTTTATATGTTATTCCTCAATCAATCCTAAGAATGCATGTGCTTTCATATCGAAATTCCCGCCATAACTTTGGAAACTACGAATTTTGTACTGATGACGCGCACCATGTTTTTTCAACATAAAGTTCGACACAAAATTTTTTTTTTATTTTTCTTTTTTTGTTATCAATCCTAAGAATGTATCTGCATTCAAATCGAAATTCCCGACATAACTTTGGAAAATACCATACAGTTGATACAATTAGACTGATGCGCGCCTTTATAAAAACTCATATCCAAGTTTTACAACTTTGAAAGCATTAAAAAATTAATTTTTTACACATGTTAACTATTTCCTTTCTGCATAGCAAAAAAAATAGTTCGGAGACCGATTTGATTGCTTAACTTTTAGCCCATTGAAATGTTACATTGACCTTGCATTTTGTATAGGACAAGATTTTTTTTTTGTGTTGTGTAGAGGGGATCAGTGTGGGTATAAGACTCAGTTTTCGGGATTGAAAGCCCCCCCCATTTGGCCGCCATTTTAAAAAATGGGTGTAAATAATTTTTCCACGATATCTTAACAGCCGTATGTCTCACACAATTTTTTTAAGACTTTTTGAGTAGAAAATTGTATTTTCTGCAATATTGGTTGAAATACTTTTCATCGTAAAATTGAAAATGAAAAAGTTATAGTTAAAAAACGACTAAAATTTTCGGGTAAAATATCATTTAAGGACTATAACTTTTTTTCTATTGATTTAATTAAAAAAATACTTCAGACGTTTTTTGTAGACCATTTTATTCCAAACAATTTTCTATACTCATTTTTTAAATTTATTTTTATTGAGAAGCGTTAGGGTGGTTCGAAGGGATCAAACCTAGAGGTGACTTGTTCGATGTATGATGATCATTTTTTCCGAAAAGCGCCGATAAAAAGCTTCTGAACTGTTTTTATAGCGTTGTAGGCGCTAAGGTCTGAGTTTTTTTTTTTGTTTTTAGTGCATAAAATTTATGCAATTGCTGAAGGTGAAGAACAAAGCTAATGCCGTTGTATAAAAAAGAAAAAATAAAAGCAGAGTTAAGGGAGAGGTTTTTATTATGTGTACTGGTTGTAAGAGGCCTCGCACCTACTGATTGCATGTGCCTCGCACTACCTAGGGCTGGCCCTGCCCTCTCGAATTATCGCTTATTATAAAACTTTACACAAACGAGCCACATGTTCAAATTACTATTAAAAAAGGCGAATTTCGTTGGATCTGTTTTTATTATTTTTGAAATTATCGTGAAAAATACCTTTAATAGGGTTTTCTTTTGAATTTTTGTGGGTGTTGCAAGTAACTTAGGATTTTGGGACCTTGGTTTTCGTAATCAGCGGCTCAAAGACCACATCCATAGAGATAATAAAATTAGTCTCTGGCCGTTAATCATCTTTAACACCCACAACTACGTATTCAATAGTCTTGAATACTTGTGGCGGATTGAGCGACCTCTAGAATGTACTTAAAGTTCTGAAAAATGGCATACTAATTTCGGAGGACATATAGAACAATATACTAAAAGCAGAATGATTTTTATAAACTTTCTTTGTGTCTTTGTTTGTTTGTTTGTTTGTTTGTGCTTTATTTCAAATAGAAAAAGATATTGAGCTAAGATTAACAATTTTTATAACTTATACTATAAAATATAAGTACTCAAAGTTTTTACTAATTGAAATAGTTAGTTGCATTCTATTGTTGATTACAAGAGACGAATGTAACAATGAAAACATACTTTTATATATTACTGTTGATGGGGAACTATCGAATTAAAAATCTAGCAAATTATTGAGTTACATCGAATTTTTTTTTTTTTTTAAATAATATATAAACAAAATCGTATGTATGTATATAAGTACAATATAAAAATAAAGTGGATTGAAACAAAATTTAGAGGCAATACACAGGCTAAACTGGCGGACACAAAATATTTTCCAAAGAGAAATAGTTTTGGGAAAGTAACCAATACTTAATACTTTTTAAAAAAGCATTTTCTACCCTCTCACACCTTAGATGATCTGGCAAAACATTAAACAAACGGGGTGCGGTGACAAGATAAAAACGTGAAAAGTGCGATTTATATACTGTAGGTAGTGTTATAAAATTAGCTGAGTTGACTCGTAAATTGTAGTTTTCGTGAAGTCTCACCGAATAAAACCCACAATTTGCAAAAAATATTTTTAATACTTTGAAGCAATATAAATGTCGTACTGGAAGTATACCTATTTGTAGAAACAAGTTAAAACTGGGGGTCATACGGTTAACCCCAGACAAAATACGAATTGCGTGCTTTTGTTTTATCAAAATGGGCTCAATTTTATTATTATGGGTGCCACCCCAGCAGGATATGCCATACTGCAGCTTGGATTTGAACAGGCCATTATAAACTAATTTAAGTATGTATGTCTGAATCACTATAACGTACAAGTCACCTCTTGGTTTGATCCCTTCGAACCGCCATAACGCTTCTCAATAAAAATAATTTTAAGAAATGAGTATGGAAAATTGTTTGGAATAAAATGGTCTACAAAAAGCGTCTGGAGTATTTTTTTAATTAAATCAATAGAAAAAAGTTATAGTCCTTAAATGATATTTTACCCGAAAATTTTAGTCGTTTTTTAACTATAACTTTTTCATGTGTAGGCGTCCACAGAACACATCATATGTTTGAATTTCAACTGCGGTCAGGTACCGCTTCGCGTATGATAAGTATAATTCTGTTTTGTAGGCTCATAAGTAAAATAGTTCCGCCCTATTCGGGTGTGCATTTATTTGGAAAGTTTTGTGTTGACAATTGCATATTACGATGTACGGTTAGTACATAACCTTGATAATTTTTAGGTAGCTGTAATTTTTATAATTACTTAACACTTAAACGTAAAATTATTATTTAAGACAAAAAAGTCACGTGGTGCCCATTGATACAAGCATCTACGGGGCAAATTGATATGTATGCATTTGTCCCGTCTGGTAATTAGATTGTGACTTATTCGTTTTGTTTCTTAACAGAAAGGAATATGGTACGAACGTAAAAACGACAAATTGATAGAGGTGACATCGATGATAGCCCTATAGCTTCTGCAATCTTTGATGTACTGGAATGCAAGGTATCAATAAGAAATGCGGTCTATAAGTAGGTACAATTTAAAAATAACGCAGTTGATACAGATCCACTTATGTCAAAAGACGTTAAGGAAGGGTATTTTGTTTAATATATGGGTGTTTTAAACTATGAATTAAAGTACCACAAGCAAGTATCAATGTACCCCGTAAGTGGGGCAGTTTGATACGAAATTCTGTTTTTAAGAAACACTTCATAACATTTTTTCCAAATAAATCTGAGTTGAAATTTGTTTGAAATACTTAAGTTAGTAAGATAAACACTGAAAACATTCAGATACTTTTTTAAATTGTTTTTGCCAATATGCCTCTTTTTTTTTTCGTTTGTAAAGAAATCGTATCAATGTGCCCCACCTCCCCGTACAATTTATAACTATGTACATAAGTATTTGCAAACATACTGCAGGATATTCGCAATGGTTAGTATCCACTTTCCCTTGTAACTTTTGCACAAAACATTCGAATATTTTTTACGAATTTAACGTTTGTTTACGAATACAAATATCACACCGTCTCTGTTATGTGCAAGAATACGTAAATGCATAAGCAGTATGTGTTTAACTTTTGTGTAGTTTAAGTATCTTCTGGTAAACATAAAAATAAATAAAAGTTGTTTTTATCTTTTGATTTAATTTAAATGATTCTGTAGTTTATTTTAAAATGCACTTTTCATTATACAATTGAAATATCTCAAGCTTAATGGCACTTTAAAAGGAAGAAGGCATTTTATTGATTTTTACAAGCTATTTCTTATGAGAGCTACGCAAAGTAAAATAAAAACAAATTTTTTTTTTTGAGATTATCATGAATTAAAATAGCTAACGGCAACCCCGATATGAGACGTTCTTTTAGAAACCAGACAGTTTCTGGACGCCACATTTTTAAATCACTCTAAATTTTTTAACGTATTCTATGAGTTATATTAGTAGATAGACACGTGTGCCGGGAATTAATTTGTTATTGAAGATATCGAGAGATATCAAGCTGTGAAGTTCGAAGGTTTTACGTTTTATGGCGTTTTATGGTCATATTAAAATGTTCATATCTCCTGTAAATTTTAAAGGAAAAATAATTTTTTTATATCTTTTTAAAGCTAACTTATCTTTTTTTACAAAATTTTTTAAAATTTTTAAATTCGTTTTGAATAATTTTAAGTTAAAATCAAAAAAAATTTTTTTGAAAATATTTTTGGATTCAAAAAATGCTTGAGGGTGCAAGCTGTGCCGGAAATGAATATTTTTTTTTTCGATAAAAGCAAACAAAAACGCCTATAAATCGTCAGAGCTTGAATTTTGAAAAACAGTATTTGGTTTTTATTATTTTAAATTTAATGCCAAAAAATTGATTTTTGGCAGTTGGTAAACATCCATAATCATAATCGCTTAATTTTTTTATTTTGTAGGAAGGTTGTGAAGAGAGGGAGTGTAGTGTTTACTTATTTTTCAATAATAGGTGGTGCCACGCTCCTAACGGAAAATACGTTGCCACGGCTAAACTAATGGACTGGTTTCAATAAAATTTGGTTTGGTGATAGACTGAACCATAAGAAAAGTAATTAGAAGCTCTGAGTTCTTAAATGAGGAGTGGCATTACCCTTATTAGGAAAAAACGCTGTTTCGGCTGAACCGTGTCATCGATTTTGATAAAATTTGGTATGGTGATAGATTGAATCCTGAGTAAAAATATTTTTTTTGAGTGGGCGGTGCCACGTCTCTAGTAAGAAAAAAGTTTTTACTGCTAGGTATTCACGATGGGCTTTAACCAAGTTTAAATGACAAGTGAATTACTACAAAAACTTGATTGGGGAATTATTTGGGGAATAAATATATCTTTACTCAGGATTCAATCTAGCACCGTACAAAATTTTATCAAAATCGATGACGCGGCTCAGCCGAAACAGCGTTTTTCTTATTAAGGGTAATGTCACGCCTCATTTAAGAATTCAGAGCTTCTAATTACTCTGCACTCCCTCTCTTCACTGCCTTCCTACAAAATAAAAAAACTAAGCGAAAATGATTATGGCTGTTTACCAACTGCCTATTTATACATAGATATCTTTAAGTAGGCGCCGTTTTATGGTCGCCATTTCCTTAAAAAAAAAAAAATTGAAAACACCCATTCTCATATGAAAGCTCTTGATCATACGAACATTTTGACACCTTAAAAACGTTTTTCCGCAGCGCTTAGTTTTGGGCAGACCACCTACCCGGTTGACATGGAACGTCCCATATACAGTAGTGGTCAAAACATTTGCAACTGAACTAACATTTTAGCTTATTTGTTTTTTTTGAATTGAAAAACTCTTTTCAGTGGTAATACTTGTTTTTATTTTCTTAAACAAAGTTAAGTAAACAAGCCTTACAAAATATAAAAAGCATTCATTGCATTATAATGTCAAAATAAAAGTTTTTAAAAAAAAAGTCAAAATTTAGGTGCTCAAAACATTTCCAACTTTTAATCAGACCTTGAAACTTTTATACTTTTATTCAAAAAGTTTTCAAAATAAAAGTTTCTTAAAACTTTTTTGTTATAAAAGTTTTTATAAACTTTCTTCAAAAACTTTTATCGAATAAAAGTTTTTCCAAAAAACTTTTTCAAAAAGTTTTTACATAAAAGTTTTTTCAAAAAACTTTTATGAAAAACTTTTTCATAAGAGTTTTTCTGAAAAACTTTTAAAAAAAACTTTTATTAATAAAAGTTTTTTTTAAAAGTTTTGTTTGACTTTTATTAATAAAAGTTTTTTTTAAAAGCTTTTTTAACTTATATTTTTAACAGTCACATGCAAAGAGTTTTTTTTTGACTTTTATTTTCAAAAGGCGAAAATAAAAGTTTTTTTTTGTATGAAAGAACGAGGAAAATCCAAAAATAATATCTTGGATCACTAAGCAAGAAATTTCAAAGGAGAAAACTTAGGATTATTGATAATAAAGTCCAAAGGAAAATACTTAAGATGTTTCTGAAAAGAAAGAAATTTATGATAATTATGCACTTATAATTTTTAGAAAAATTGTGCTTAACGCATCAATGGGAAAAGGCCGAAAATGGATTTTGGGAGTACAGGGGAGGTTCCTGACCCTCCAAAAAGGTGTTTTGGACCCATTTTTCGAAAAAAATTTTATTGCAGGAAAGGATGGGAAAAGGCCGAAAATGGATTTTGGAAGTGACAAGTGAGGTCCCCGACCCTCCTAAATGGGATTTTTGGACCCATTTTTCGAAAAAAATTTTATTGCACGAATCGATGGGAAAAGGCAGAAAATGGATTTTGGAAGTGAGAAGTGAGGTCTCCGACCCTCCTAAATGGGTTTTTTGGATCCATTTTTCGAAAAAAATTTTATTGCACGAATCGATGGGAAAAGGCCGAAAATGGATTTTGGAAGTGACAAGTGATGTCCCCGACCCTCCTAAATGGGTTTTTTGGACCCAATTTTCGAAAAAAATTGTATTGCACGAATCGATGGGAAAAGGCCGAAAATGGATTTTGGAAGTGTCAAGTGAGGTCCCCGACCCTCCTAAATAGGGTTTTTTGACCAATGTTTCGAAAAAAACTTTATTGCACGAATCGATGGGAAAAGGCCGAAAATGGATTTTGGAAGTGACAAGTGAGGTCCCCGACCCTCCTAAATGGGGTTTTTTGACCAATTTTTCGAAAAAAATTTTACTGCACGAATCGATGGGAAAAGGCCGAAAATGGATTTTGGAAGTGACAAGTGAGGTCACCGACCCTCCTAAATGGAATTTTTGGACCCATTTTTCGAAAAAAATTTTATTGCACGAATCGATAGGAAAAGGCCGAAAATGGATTTTGGAAGAGACAAGTGAGGTCCCCGACCCTCCTAAATGGGTTTTTTAAACCCATTTTTCGAAAAAAAAACTTTATCGCACGAATCGAAAATGGATTTCGGAAGTGAAGGGGTGGTCTCTGAACCTCCTTAACGGATTTTCCGGAAAATATTAATTTTTAGTTGAAATTTAGGTCCTGGTGTTGTTTAAACTGTTTGAAATGCGTTAGGATTGCTTGAACAATAACCTATAAAAGAAATCAAATGAAAAAAAAGATGTTATGTCGAAGAATATATTTTAAGAAACATTTTTACAACTTAAAGTAAATATATAAATTTAATTAAAATTCAAAAAAAAAAGAATTGTACAGTTATTTATAGAATGGCCTACAAACTTATGTGTATATTATGACATACCGTTTCAATAAAAATTGTATTACAATAAGTGTTTAAGATGTGAAGTAGATGACAATTGAGTAGCGTTGAGCTAATTTTAGTCAATTTGTTGATTTTAACATCATACTTGCTTGATAGATTTGGGAACTGAATATTTTATTTACAGTTATAGAATGTGAAATCTTTTTGCGAATGAAAACCTAAGAGTATCAGAGAAAAAAAACTTACAAAGAATGATTCACACAGGTATACTCCACATGTACATACATAAGTATATACAATTGTTAAACGACTACACTAGTAAATAAAAACACTTGTGGGTGAAATTAATAGATTTAAAAATTCTATTTGCAGGTAGCCCGAATAAAACATAGGTAGTTTCGATTTCTGAATATTTCGGAAATTTTGATAGTTATTTCCAATAAGCATCACAGAAAAAAACAAATAAAAATTTATTGCCTCCTTCATTTATGAAATTTTTTATTACCCGTTCAGACCCTTACGCAAATTCCTTGAGTTTTTTTTTTTTGTTGAGAATTGATTTGTAAGCGACAATTTATTAGGATTTTAGTTCACCGAAACAAAAAGCAAAACGCTCAACATAAATTTTGAAAAAAGGATGCAGCACAGTAAACGGTACTTTTGAAAATACAAATATTCGAAAAGAAATATTTCCTTAATATGCTTTTGATATATTTTTTTGCCTTAAAACATCAATTTTTGGCTGCAACATTGTTTGCATAAAATGGGTCCAAAACAGGTAGTGGATTTCTCCTGTCGCCTTTAAAATCCATTTTCGGTCTTTTTCCATCGATTCGTGCAGTAAATTTTTTTTCGAAAAATGGGTCCAAAAAACCCTTTTAGGAGGGTCGGGGACCTCACTTGTCACTTCCAAAATCCATTTTCGGCCTTTTTCCATCGATTCGTGCAATAAATTTTTTTTCGAAAAATGGGTCCAAAAATTCCATTTAGGAGGGTCGGGGACCTCACTTTTCACTTCCAAAATCCATTTTCGGCCTTTTCCCATCGATTCGTACAGTAAAATTTTTTACGAAAAATGGGTCCAAAAATTCCATTTAGGTGGGTCGGGGACCTCACTTGTCTCTTCCAAAATCCATTTTCGGCATTTTCCCATCGATTCGTGCTATAAAATTTTTTTCGAAAATTGGGTCCAAAAAACCTATTTAGGAGGGTCGGGGACCTCACTTGTCACTTCCAAAATCCAATTTCGGCCTTTTTCCATCGATTCGTGCAATAAAATTTTTTTCGAAAACTGGGTCCAAAAATTCCATTTAGGAGGGTCGGGGACCTCACTTGTCACTTCCAAAATCCATTTTCGGCCTTTTCCCATCGATTCGTGCAATAAATTTTTTTTCGAAAAATTGGTCCAAAACACCTCTTTGGAGGGTCAGGAACCTCCCCTGTACTCCCAAAATCCATTTTCGGCCTTTTCCCATTGATGCGTTAAGCACAATTTTTCTAAAAATTATAAGTGCATAATTATCATAAATTTCTTTCTTTTCAGAAACATCTTAAGTATTTTCCTTTGGACTTTATTATCAATAATCCTAAGTTTTCTCCTTTGAAATTTTTTGCTTAGTGATCCAAGATATTATTTTTGGATTTTCCTCGTTCTTTCATACAAAAAAAAACTTTTATTTTCGCCTTTTGAAAAATAAAAGTCAAAAAAACTCTTTGCATGTGACTGTTAAAAATATAAGTCAAAAAAAACTTTTAAAAAAAACTTTTATTAATAAAAGTCAAAAAAAAAGTTTTTTTTGACTTTTTGAAATAAAAGTTAAAAAAAACTTTTACTTTTATTTTCGGATATAAAAGTTTTAAGGAAACTTTTACTTTTATTTCACAAAAATAAAAGTTTAAAGTTTACTTTTACCTAAAAAAAAGTTTAAAGTTTACTTTTACCTAAAAAAAAACTTTTATAAAAGTTTATTTCAAGCTCTGCTTTTAATAGGGCTTAAAAGAAAAACTTTTAGACTTTGAGGCTATAAGCTTATGAATATAATCACTTGGAGTTGCATTCCATTGCTTTTTTAGTTTGATAAAGAGTTCATTGCCATTTCGAAACACTTTGTCACCGATTTTCCGTTTCACAAACATCCACATATTCTCAATAGGGTTGAGATCCGGAGATTGTGCAGGCCAAGACATAAAATTAACTTGTTTTTCTTCCAGCCAAGATTTTACAAGCCTCGACGTATGCTTCGGGTCGTTATCATGCTGGAAGGTCCAAGCAAGTGGCATTTCCCACTCAGCAAATGGAAGCATAACTGTGTTAAGAAGGTCTCTATAAATTATTGCCGTCATTTTGCTGTTAATGCGATGGATTGGACCAATGCCATTCCCCGAAAAACATCCCCACACCATAACATTTCCACCTCCGTGCTTCACTGTTGCTGTTGTATATCTCGGGTTAAACTTTTCGCATCGTGGTCGTCGAACATAGGGCCTGCCATCTGATCCACAAAGATTGAATTTAGATTCATCTCACCATAATACACCTCTCCACTGCTGTTGAGTCCAATCCTTGTGAGCACGTGCGAAGATGAGGCGAGCTTTTCGGTTGTTTTCAGACACAAAAGGTTTTTTTGTAGTTCTGTAACTTCGAAGGCCACATTCTATGGCCCTTCTTTTTATAGTTGAGTGGCTGACGTTTACCTGAACTTCTGTTATAGCTTCTCTTGGAACTGCTTTCGGATATTTCATAAAAAATTTCTTGATTTCCCGATCTTCTCTAGCTGTTGTTATCACGCGACAAATCGTCGATTTATGAATAGAATATTTTAAGGAAATTTCTTTTTGTGAAATACCACTTCGATAATCGTTTAGAATTTTTAATTTCAAATGGCTATTGTACTTGCTTCCGCCCATTTTTAGCAAAAATTACTTTAAAAAAAACCGATTTTAAAAGTGCTTGAAATTCGCTAAGCTGAAAAACTATACTGTACATTTTGAATAAAATGAAAACAAAAGAAGCTCTAAATAATAGACAAAATGCGTTTACCGTTATATTCTCGAAGAAATGATATCAGTTGCAAATGTTATGATCACTTGAATTTTGTACTATCTATATGTATGTTGCTGCTGTTGTTGCTTTTTAACGGTAAAGCGGTATATTTGCGTTTGCTTAGCAAAAACACTAAATAAAGTAACAAAATTATTAAAAAGTTAGAACAGAATTATAATATGAAGTAAAAAAAATACTGAAGAGCGTTAATGCAATTTCAGTTGCAAAAGACCACTACTGTATATTCTGTCTGTCTGTTGTCTGATGAAATCAGGTTTACGGGAAAACCAAGAAAGCTAATTGAATGAAACTAGCACACTCAGATCACACCTTCTTGCAGACATCTCGCTATTGGAATTGGACACACCTACCGCCCATACTCTTTGTATATTTACACAGGCCAATTTTGAAAAAAAGTTGCAGAAATTTTGATAAAACTTGGTGATTTGATGCACATGTGAACAAGATTAAGATAAGGCTAGGTCTCAACTTTTCAGAGCTTCCTATAGGGTCGTGGCACAGCCCTAAATTTTAGCCTTTATACTACCATGTCTCGTAAGCCGTGCAGAATATTGTGATAAAATTTGGTAAACGGATACATTTCAAATATATATTGCAGAAAGTGACAAGAGATAATAAATGGATATACGCAATTTGTACAGTTCAAGGTCAGTTCCTCAGTAGCTCAGTTGTTAGAGCGGCCGTCGACAGATATGCAATTGAAATGCATGTACGGTCAGGGGATCGACTCCATGTACAACATTAACCAAAAACTGGTCTGATGAGGCTATGTGGTAATAGCCGAAACATATGTCACCAATTACCAGGTTAAATTGTTCCATTTGTTATCTTTGTCATGTTTGTTGAATAAAAAAAAATAGCATTGATCAATAAGTAAAAATTTACAATATTGGTCTTTGCTAAAATGACTGTAAGTTCATAATGTTTAATTATAATAAAAATAATCAGTCGCAAAAATCAACTTTCTTAAACCATATGGAGAACACGCCAATTTCAAAAAATATGTGGCTGGCAACACCTTATTTTTCGAAAAATAAAATCATAGCAAGTCTCTAAGCCAATGGCTTAGCAGCTGTGACAACAAGCGAGAAAGTGACAAGAGATAATAAATGGATATACGCAATTTGTACAGTTCAAGGTCAGTTCCTCAGTAGCTCAGTTGTTAGAGCGGCCGTCGACAGATATGCAATTGAAATGCATGTACGGTCAGGGGATCGACTCCATGTACAACATTAACCAAAAACTGGTCTGATGAGGCTATGTGGTAATAGCCAAAACATATGTCACCAATTACCAGGTTAAATTGTTCCATTTGTTATCTTTGTCATGTTTGTTGAATAAAAAATAGCATTGATCAATAAGTAAAATTTACAATATTGGTCTTTGCTAAAAATGACTGTAAGTTCATAATGTTTAATTATATTGCATTGTAATAAAAGTAGGCGGAATCGTAAAAGTGGGCGTGGCACTTTTCAACCGTAAAAAATTTTGATTCCGTATACCTCAAACTTGGCACAAACGATTTTCATAAAAATGTTGTTAATGATGCCGCTGAAAGCAGTCATCAATACAAGCTTAGCCACTTTATTCATTGAAGGGCGTGGCATAGCTCTCAATATTTATAAACGTTACATTAAGAGAACTAACAACGTAATCTTAATGAAATTTAATAAGTCAGATATAATTGCTAGCTGGTATGTTTGTGCAAAAATTTTGCGCAATGGAGCATGTGGGTGTTGCACCTCCCATACAAGCAAAAAACGTTTAATGTTATATATAGTGTGCTATGAGAGAAATCTTCAGACCAGATACCACCAGTGGGTGTGTTACCGACCTAAGTTTTAAGACTAATGACGGCATACATATATCGCAAACTATAAAACCTATTGGGCTAAGATTTGGTATGTGGATTCAATGACGAATATAATTTAGCAAACCAAAATTGGGCGAAATTGGAGAAATGGGCGTGGCACATTTCAATTTCTTAGTTTTTATTCGATTTATTTTAACATTTTCCATATTCTTTTGACTTTATCAACCTTTTAACTTTTCCAATATATCCCTTGTGTATTTGTTTGACTTTTCAACCTCTTTAATTTTTCTTCATTATTTTTAAGATTTTTTCAGCGATTTTGAATTGTTTCATAATTTCTCAACCTCTTTCAACTTTAATGAGTTTTTCAACCGCCTTCAACTTTTTCCAACATTTGCATATAATTTTGAATTTCTTAAAAGAATTTATTATTATTTTGAATTTTTTTCAACTTTCTTCAATGGTTTCCATATGTTTTCGACTTTTTCAGTCTTTTACAACTGTTTCAACATTTTTCAACCTTTTTTGCATATCACATTTTTTTCGACTTATTCAACCTGTTCAACGTCTTTTAACATTTATTGAAAACGGACTTTCAGTGCAATGTAGGGTATGTGAGTTTTGGCCTGGTCGAATACAACACCTTAACTGTTATTAAGGGCGTCCAGGAGTTTTTCGAAAAATAACAAGAAATTTTTTTAAAATTTTTCTTGAAGCTGCATTTTATCTTAGACCAAAATTTTTTTACATTATTAAAGTATAACTATTCAAAATTTATCTCTGAAATTTTGGTCTAAAAATATTCGTCAATAAGTTAGAAAAGTGCAATGCCGTGAACGACCTCAAAATTTGGTAAAACTCCTGGACGCCCTAAACTTCTTTTTAGTTTAAAATGGCTAGGCAGTGCAAATCTTATCAGAAATTAACAATTTTTGTTTTAACTACAGCTCAATAAAATAATAATATTAATAATCCCTTATCACCGATGATAGGTGACATAATTCTTGACAATTTACTTGATGATGGTGTAACTTAAGTGAAAAAGCTTAACATTAATGTTGGTTTCATATGTAAATATGTTGATGACATACTTGCCATTATAAAGAAAAATTTACAATATTCTTAGGACGCTCAATAATTATCACGAAAAATTACAATTTACGACAGAAATCGAACAGAACAATCCATATGAATATGGGAGTATCGTGCCGTTAGTTTCTTTTCGAGAGTATCTCAAAGGACATCTCTAAATTAAAACCAAATAAGTCAACTAAACAGGAGAGCATATGAGGTAAAAATTGCCATGCGTTCCAGGTTAAAATTTTGTATTCTTCGCTCTTGTTGAAATTTTGGCTATTTGTAGTTCTAGAAGAGATCGATTAAGTTTCAGAGCATTTTACTCCCCCGTTATTAGTTTCCAAAATACGAAGGTGAAAAGTTGGTAATTTTTGTCATTTTTTCTCCTAACGTCTTTTTTTTTTAAACTCAGTACTCAGATTTCATATGTAATTAGGAATTGTAATGGATGATTCCAATAGATCTTTTCACGATCTTTACAAAAAAACTAAAAATACTATGTTGCTTAAAAAAATGTTCTTTTATAAAAGTTTTGCAATTTCAAAAACTTTTTGTATATTTAAAAAAAAAAAGTATATTTTTTAATAACTTTTTAACTAGGCTAATATGAAAGATTGATTTATTGATTTTCTGAATACTAAGTAAGAACTTAAAAAGGCTGTAAATGGGTTTTGGGATGCAATAGTGTGCGTGCGCCTTGCGCCGCTTATATACTGGACTGAACTGCTGAACATTGCGATGTCGGTTGTATTTTGAAACAAAAGTTTTATACATGGGACATTCCATGTCAACCGGGACAGAGGTCTGTCCGAAATTGAGCTCATCGGAAAAGCGCTTTTAAGCTCTTAAAATGTTCCTGAAAGGAAAATACATTTCTATAACTAAACTAACGGACTTTAATAAAATTTTGGTTTCGAGATAGACTGAGCCTCCGTTAGCCAAATATTTGGTTAGTCATATTCGTACCCAATGGGTCCAGCTGTATTTTCATGTATTTATATGTAAATATTGCGTTTTTGGTTATGCGTTTATGCGTCTATCTGCAAATCCGCCAAATTTGGCCTTTTAGCTGGCCTCGTTTTTTTTTTTGAGTACATCGTTCAGCCATAGTTTTTCTTGAAGGCTATCTTGAACTCATAACAAAGGTTGTTCAATTAAAATTCAGAAAGCTATTTTTTTATTTAACTTTGTATGTAACTTTTCATGTTTTTTTTTTAGCTTAAATGCAATTTTAACTATGTCTCCCTTTGAATTTTAATTGTTCCTCCTTGAATATTAATTAAAGATAGTCTTAACTTCAAGAAAAATCATGTTTGAAGAGTCTGCTCCAAAAAAAAAAAAAAACTAAAAAAAATCGAACCATGGTCGAGGTAAGATGACAATTTCGATTTTTTTTTTTATTTTTTTTTTTTTTGAGCAGACTCTTCAAACATGGCTTTTCTCGAAGTTTAGACTATCTTTAATTAATATTCAAGGAGGAACAATTAAAATTCAAAGGGAGAGTTAAAATTGGATTTTAGTTAAAAACAACATGAAATGTTACATATAAAGTTAAATAAAAAAATAGCTATCTGAATTTCAATGTGCATATCCGCCAAAAAAAGCCTTTTAGCTGGCCTCGTTTTTTTTTTTTTTGTAGCACATCCTTCAGAAATAGTTTTTCTTGAAGCTAAGGCTGTCCTGAATTAATATACAAGGTTGTTCAATTAAAATTCAGATAGCAATTTTTTTTTATTTATATTATATGTAACTTTTCGTGTTTTTATACCCTACACCGAGGCTATATTCACTTTGTCCTTCCGTTTGTAACACATAGAAGGAGGCGTGGCAGGTATGGAAAAGTGCATATATTCTTGATCAGCGTCACCACTTGAGCTGATTTAGCGATGTCCGTCTGTCTGTCTGTCTGTTGAAATCAGGTTTACGGGAAAACCAAGTGTTGCGACAGGCGTTTCTGCCGTAAAAAAAATATACCCGAAGCTAGAAACCGCAGAGCGAAGCGAAAGAACTTATTACATCAAAGATTTTTCTTAACTAGTTTTATTTGAACATTGTAATAAGTGAAGTGGACATTAACTTCAATACGTTCCACTATTGACAAAAAAAAAGTATAACAGCTTTTGTGGAGCAATATGTAAACTAAGAGAATTCAATATAATAGAAAATAAGAGATAAGAAATAAGATATTAAAAAATATAATAACTGCATGTGTATGATCTGCTTCAACATCCCGGCCCCGTTGAAGAACTGCACGTTTTCAACCTTCTGGTAATGGCGCGAGCTTGTGAATAGGACGCTTGAAAGTGCCAACTATAGCACTTTGCCGTCGTTGCCTGCTGTTGTTTCCACGACTCGTCCCAGCAGCCATCGCTGAGGCGGCAAATTGTCCTCGTGTATTAAAACAAGAGTGCCGATTCGCAGATTCGGCTGCTCCATTTGCCACTTTGGACGAGCCTGCAGGCTGATTATATAGTCCTTCGACCATGCGCGCCAAAGCCGCAGTTTGAGCGCACATAAGATTTGATACCGCTTCAAGAGCCGAAGTGTGTTGGTGGGCACGTCAGGCTCTGATTTTTGCGGCAGCGAAAGGATTGCCTCTCCAATTAGTAGGTGATCAGGTTTTAGCGCGCTTGTGTCGTTGGGATCGTTGCTCATCTCTACGAGCGGTCTCGAATTGAGCATTGCCTCCAACTCGACCAGCATGGTATGCATTTGGTCTATTGTAAGTGAAGCGGTTCCCACGCTGCGGAGAAGGTGATGCTTGGCTAGCTTTACGGCTGATTCCCAAAGTCCGCCGAAATGCGGTGCTCGAGGTGGTATGAAGTTGAACGTTATGCCCTTTTCCTACGCGAATAATTTTAGATCTTGGCGCTGTTTCTCCAACGCCTCGTGCAGGACCCGGAGAGCGTTGCTGGCCCCGACAAAGTAGGTGGCGTTGTCGCAGTATATCGTCTTGGGAACGCCTCTTCTCCCGATGAACCTTTTAAAGATAGAAATAAAGCAATCAGTGGACAAGTCTTGCACAATTTCAAGATGAATGGCCTTCGAAGCGAAACATATAAAGACAGCCACATACATTTTAACTGGCTGTTTGCCTCGAATTCGCAGTGTGACATACACTGGTCCACAAAAATCAATGCCACAAATAGAAAATGGTCTTATAGCTCGTAATCTATCTTGTGGCAAATTTCCTATAATTTGCGATAACAATTTAAGTTTATATTTAAAGCAGTGAACGCATTGTCGAACTACCTTACTACACGCTTCTCGAGCATTTATGAGCCAAATTTTTTGACGCAGCAATGAAATAAGGAACTTTGAGCCTGCATGGTAATGCTGTAAGTGTAGGTATTGCAAATAAATTTGCACAAAGTATTGTAGTGTATCCAACATAGCCACCACCACCGCTTACCATATTCATGCAAAGTGACCATTGCCAACCACAAATTTGTAAAGTGCAATCGAGTGACGCATGGCAATATCATAAGCAAAAGCACATGTACTCGATTACACTATTGCAGGTCACTCAATAGTAAATTTAATGTAATCAAATCCCTAAATAATTCTGTAAGCTTAGTAAAGCAAATTTGACTCATAATAGAATGACACTCAGATTTATGTAAGTAGGAATGGATAAGCTAAGTTTTCATGTATGTAGAAATAAGATAGAATTAAATTGAGTGTAAGCCAAAAATTGTATAAAAGAAATAGTAATTTTAATAAATTCATGATTTGTTCTACAAACATCAACTTGTCTTTTTCTTTGGAAAATATTCGGCAATAGCCTTCTAATTTAATTTAGACCCGGCTTCAAGTCCCTAGAATTTACCCTGCTTTCCTTATTAGGATAACAGCAAGGTAAGGATCAATGGCATACTCTGCCTGTCCCAACATAAACTAACAACCTTTAAATTTACCTTTCTTTTACATGAAAATCTTCACTTCACATCACATGGCGATCCTGCGAATATCTAACTTGGAATTATTCTGACAAAATGAACGATCCAATGGAACACGCTACATGTCTTGATAAGCGTGAGTTGTTAGCCAAGACTGCTGGCAATAACAATCCTTTCGATATGGAGGTATTCAAACGTGGCGCTGGGACTAAAAAAGTACCAAATTTAATTCCATCTGCATTTGAAACACGCATTGTTGGTTGCATCTGCGTGGAACATCAAACCTATGTACAGTGGATGTGGTTGCAAAAAGATACGCCAAAACGTTGCAAATACGGTCATTGGTTCAAACTGGTAGAGAAGGCTCCAGCTTAAGTTCTTAAACAAAATATTAAAAACCAAATAACATTTTAAGCATATTCACACTAATATGCAATAAATATAACAGAAATCAGAACTCATACAATAATTACAATAACCAGAACAATAACCTCAGAAGAAATGTCAACAATTACAGAAACAACAACAACAGAAATTAGTACAATAACCGAAACCAAAACCAAACGCGTCATATTCGTACAATAAACAATAATGACCAAACGTATGCAATGCAGAATAACCAAGCGCAACATGAAACCCGCAACATCAAGAGGGAAACGAGCGAGGCTTGGAATATGTCAATATTCCAAACAGCCAGAATTAAAAACAAGAGTATTTAAAGTATCGGATAGCACTACAAATTTTATAAATGTAGAACATAAAAATAAACATATGACATTTTTAGTAGACACAGGCGCAGACATACTCTGTGCAAAGTAAGTAAAAATATTGAAAAAGAACCGAATAATACTAATGAAAAATGCAAATTAATGAGGATAACCCGTGAAGAAATACATTCTTTAGGCGTGATAAATTTATATTTTAAAGTAGAAAATAAGTCATATTGTCATAGATTCCATCTGGTAGACCACGACTTTCCGATTGATACTGATGAAAAGTAGATTTTCGTAAACTAAGCGACAAAATAGTCAATTACAAGTTTCCTTTGACACGATAAGAAGACATATTAGACAAATAGGAAGAGCAAAATGGTTCTCTACAATAGATATGTATGACAAGTTCTTTTCACCAAATATCGTTAAGCGAAGACTTTAAGCAACTAACCGCGTTTTAAACAAATAACGGTCATTATCAATTCAAAAGACTTAAAAATTTCTTCTAATAGCTTTCAAAGAATGCTAACAATTGCGATATCAGGTTTAGAATCCGAAGCTTATTTTATATGTTGACGATATAATAATTTTCGGATGCAGTTTAAGGCATCATAATGACAATTTAGAGCGCGTCTTAAGTAGATTACAAAAATACAACTTAAAACTAAATGTAGAAAAATGCAATTTTCTTTGTCCCGAGGTAGTATACTTAGGTCATCTTATCACTCGCGATGGAGTCAAAACAGACCCAGCAAAATACAATATAATCACAGAATACCCTTTACCAAAAAACGTGAACGTTAGACGATTTGTTGCATTTTGCAATTACTACCGCAGATTTATACCAAATTTTGCTGATATAGCACAAAGTCTAAATAATTTACTAAAGAAAAATACGAAATTTGAGTGGACACAAAATTATCAATTAGCTTTTGACACATTAAAAGAAAAACTTATAGCACCACCGATTTTACAATATCCAAACTTTGAAAAAACTTTCTTTTTAACAACCGATGCATCAAAATATGCACTTGGCGCGATCCTATCTCAAGGAACAATTAACAACGATTTGCCTATTTCATTCGCCAGTAAATCATTGCAAAAACATGATTTAAATAAATCAGTTATTGAAAAAGAACTTCTAGCTATCCATTGGGGAATAAATTTCTTTAGACCGCATTTATATGGAAAGAAATTTACAGTGGTAACAGACCATAGACCCCTCGTATCACTCTTTTCACACAAAAATCCATCATCCAAAATGACAAGAATAAGACTTGATTTAAGTGACTATGATTTTGAAATCGTATATAAGAAAGGAAAAATGAACACTAACGCCGATGCCCTATCAAGAATTCAAATTGATTCGGAATTACTAAAACAAATGATACCAACAGAAATTGAAGAAAAAGCAAATAGAGCATTAATAATAACAAGGAGCAAGTCCAATAAAAATGAAATGGACAAAAACTCGGAGACATGCATATCTCGACCAAATCCAGGCCTGGAAATACAAATATGGGAATGCATATCCATAAATGACGTCAAAAATATGAGGCAATTAAGATTTAATATTGATAAAGAAGCAAGGAATTCCAAAATAACAATTGATAATAATATTGTGCACGTGCGATGTAGCGATAAATCCAGATTCGAACTCGATGAAGCTAACATCAGATATAAATAATGATAATACGCGTAAAAATAAAAACAGTAAAAATCTGCAGATAGGATCTAATGATAATTCAGCGACACTAGAGTCGACTCTGAAGAAGCTAGCATCCAGGATGGAAAAAGAAAAAATTAAAGAACTAGCGCTAAAGAATAATGATGAGATATTTAAAAATTTTAGTAAAGAAACACTAAAGAAATCGTACGAAAATATAAAAATAAATGATAAAAAGCCTCAATTAAAAATAATAATTTTCAACGCTCCAAAACAAATTTCTGAGAATTAACTTATTGACAAGTATCATAATTCCACACACGGCGGACACTTAGGCATACGTAAAACAATAATAAAATTAAAACAACAATACATATGGAAGAATATTAGCCAGATGGTTAAGAAATTTATAAAAAATTGTGATTCATGTGCGCGAAATAAACAAACAAAACACATTAAAGAACCTTTTACAACAACAGACACCCCTAGCAACAGCTTTGAAGTAGTGTCAATCGACATAGTAGGTCCATTAAGAATATCAAATGATAAAAGATACATTCTTACTATGCAATGCGAACTAACAAAATTCGTAGTAGCATACCCAATAGACCGGGTCAATTTGTATGAAGCAAAACAAAGTCAGTCAGACACCGACTCAAAAGTTAGAGGAACCCTTAAAAACTATATCTGCATCATTTTTTTTTCGTTCCGAGAAAAACCAATGGAGCACTTTTGATTCTCCCGAAGGTCCTTTTTAGCTAAAAAAACGTGCTTTTTGCTCATAACTTTTATTCCTTCACAGAATGGATACCCAACTTTACTTGAAAATTAAAGAGTGCGCTCTTGCAAAAAATTTGCAGTTAAAAAAATTTAAATTTTTTTTCTATTATAGATAATATTTAGTCCCGAAAGTCGATTTTTTCACATTTTTTATTTATTTATTTTGTTTAAACTACTGTAAATGCTGCGTTTGGCATTGGATTTGTATAATTTTGGTCTTATTGAAAAGGCAATTAATTTTTATTGTTGGGAAAAGCACTCTGGCAAAAAACCCAACTTTTATTACTCAATTTTTACAGTATTTGGTTATCGCTATATAAAAGTTAAGACAGAATTTGGTTATCGCTATATTAAGGACTGGCGCGATTCTAGGCTGCTGGACCATATTTGTATACGTTGTGCAGCCGAACTTCACTTCAGGTACATAAAACTTCCGTATATTCAATGATGGTACGATAAATTTTCTGAGACCTATATTCATAGAAAATTTTTGGAGTACAAAGTTTAACTTTGAGACCACTGTGCCGCTAAATCCAAAACAAATTTAAAACTTTTATAGTTTTTTTTCATCCCCTAAGTATTATCTGACGATTGTACTACAAATTTTTTCAATTCCAAGCACTTTCAAAATCTTCCTATTTATGGCCACGAAAATCCACTGTGCGACGCCTGCATTCACTTTCGCGCAAATAAATCAAAAACTGCACCACGTCGCGATTAGTTAGCAGTTTCGTCAAACTTAAGTCCGATGCTATTAAATCCATTTTATATATGTATTACAAAATTGTTCACACGTTGTACCAAATAATTTTATGAACGCACTAATGAAAACATCAAATTTGAGCAGAAGATCAAAGCTCTATGTATAGAGCACATAAAATGAATGATAATGTACATTTCACGAAGCAAAGTACGAACTTGAACGGAAGAGAATGGCTAATTTCTTCGTCTAATAGAAGATTTCAAGTCAACGAGGTTCAAGTTAGAGAGGTTCTACTATAAAATTGAAAAAAAGCTAATTAAATTTCCAATAAGACCAAAATTATACAAATCCAATGCTAAATTCTGCATCTACAGTAGTTTAAACAAAATAAATAAATAAAAAATGTGAAAAAATCGAATTTCGGGTCTAAATATTAACTATAATAGAAAAAAAATTTAATTTTTTTTAACGTCAAATTTTTTGCAAGAGCGCACTCTTTAATTTTCGAGCAAAGTTGGGTATCCATTCTGTGAAGGAATAAAAGTTATGAGCAAAAAACACGTTTTTTTAGCCAAAAAGGACCTTCGGAAGAATCAAAAGTGCTCCATTGGTTTTTCTCGGAACGAAAAAAAAATGATGCAGATATCGTTTTTAAGGGTTCCTCTAACTTTTGAGTCGGTGTCTGGATGAATCTAAATTTCGACCCGGTCTAATACCCAATGTCATCAAAAGACGCAAAAACAGCAGCAAAGACATTAGTAGAAGAATTTATACTTAAATACGGTAATTGCAAAATTTTAAAATCTGACAATGGTACGGAATTTGCTAACGAGTTAATGACAAATATTTGTTCTCTACTTAAAATAAAACAAACGTTTTCATCTCCTTATCACTACCAAACCATCGGAGCACTTGAAAGAAACCATAGAGTTCTCAATGAATTTTTACTATCATTTGACAACGACAATGAATGGGACAAATGGGTTCCTTATTTTACATTCGCTTACAACACGACACCACATATAGACACTGGTTACCATATGAACTTGTTTACGGGAAACTACCAAGTTTACCCACTGACACAATTAGCAAGCAAACGAAAAAATATGATTACGACTATTATGCAATCGAGCTAAAAATCAGATTACAATTCGCTTTAAATAAAGCAAAGGAAATGACATTAAAAATTAAAGAAAAAAGAACACTAGAAGAAAATAAAAAGTATCATAATATATTGGATTTAAAAGAAGGAGATTTAGTTTTAGTCAAATTGGAAAATAGGAAGAAAAATCAAACACCATATATAGGTCCTTTTAAAATAATAACTAGAAAAGGAGTTAATACAATAATAGACCAGAATGGAGTTCAAAAAGAACTACATAATAACCTATTGAAACCATATAAGCCCAACTTTTTATAAACACATTATAAAAATTTTATATCATTTATTTCAATTTAATTTTATCAATTATTTCATCAATTATAATTACTAAAAATAATTCTAGCTAAAAAAAAAAAAAAAAAAAATTTATATTAAATACCATTCCTACAAAAATTAAATTTACATTTCATAAAATTTTTTCTAAAGGGTGAGGGTGTAGTGTATCCAACATAGCCACCACCACCGCTTACCATATTCATGCAAAGTGACCATTGCCAACCACAAATTTGTAAAGTGCAATCGAGTGACGCATGGCAATATCATAAGCAAAAGCACATGTACTCGATTACACTATTGCAGGTCACTCAATAGTAAATTTAAGTAATCAAATCCCTAAATAATTCCGTAAACTTAGTAAAGCAAATTTGACTCATAATAGAATGACACTCAGATTTATGTAAGTAGGAATGGATAAGCTAAGTTTTCATGTATGTAGAAATAAGATAGAATTAAATTGAGTGTAAGTCAAAAATTGTATTAAAGAAATAGTAATTTTAATAAATTCATGATTTGTTCTACAAACATCAACTTGCCTTTTTCTTTGGAAAATATTCGGCAATAGCCTTCTAATTTAATTTAGACACCGGCTTCAAGTCCCTAGAATTTACCCTGCTTTCCTTATTAGGATAACAGCAAGGTAAGAATCAATGGCATACTCTGCCTGTCCCAACATAAACTAACAACCTTTAAATTTACCTTTCTTTTACATGAAAATCTTCACTTCACATCACAGTATGTATTTTTTGGTAACAGCAATGGGAATTTTGTTTCGTACTGTAATGGCGCATGAAGTAAACGACCGCCTACTCGCAGTAAACAAAATGATCGGTTATCTTTCTTGTATTCTTGAAGAAATGGGTTCAGCTTTTGCAAATATGGCTGAAGTAGAAAGGATTTTCTTAGTCGGGAAATCTCATTCGTATAATCATTATGCTGGATAATTTCTACAATTTTCAAGAACGCCATGTTTTTCTCAGATGCTGACAATTCCTTACTTTTTATTACAGTTTTCGACAAATTAATAAATCGGTACATGTATGATACAGTTCTAATTAATTTTGGAAAGGACGAGTGTTTCGCGATAAGATTCAGAATTTGGTTATCTGCCGTTCCAGTTAAAAGCGTTGTTTTGACTTTTTTGACTTCAGGTATGTTTTCCTTTGCTTTTGAATCTATTTTCTTATTTTTCGGCCATTTTTCGGGTTCTTCATATAAAAATTCCGGCCCCGTGAACCAAATTGAGGATTTCAGTTCTTCTACATTACAACCTCTCGAAACAATGTCTGCTGGGTTTTGTTTCGAGGGAACGTGCAGCCATTTAATGTTTTCTGAAATTTCCTGAATTTCAGCCACTCGATTCGCAACAAAAGTTGTCAACAAAGAGGGATGCATTTTTATCCAATGAAGCACTACTTCTGAATCGGACCAGAAGTTAACGTTCATGATTATATAATTTTTAAGTTGAGGTTTTGCTGCAGACCACAATTGGGCCAAGTGATACGCAGCTAAGAGCTCTAGTCTAGGAAGCGATTTCGTTTTTATGGGAGCTACTTTGGATTTAGCTGCCCATAAATTCACAGTGACGCCTCTGGGAGATTGGCTTCGAATATATATACAGCATCCTAATGCTCGAACTGAAGCATCAGCAAATCCATGTATTTGTAACGAACAACTTGAATCTGTACCCATGAAACGAGGTATCGAAAATTTACTGAGCTGTGACAAATTGTCTTTTAAAGATTCAAAGCTCGTATGTATTTCCATGGGGACTGATTCGTCCTAATCTAATTTCTGTGGCCAAAGCTCTTGGATCATGATTTTTGGTTTAATGAACAGCGGGCTGAGTAGTCCGAGAGGATCGAAAAGCCGAGAAGAAACAGATAGTATGTTTCTCTTCGTGGCTCTCAAGTTTTCAAAACTTGGGTCTAAACGAAACGTAAAAGTGTCGTTCTTCGGACACCATCTTATCCCTAAACCCTTAGTGGAATCGGGATCATTATTTTTGTAAAGGCTTTTCACCATTATTTTCAGAAAAGTATTCCGGGTGATTAGAATACCATTTTGCAAGACGAAATCCTGCTGACTCCAAAATATCAGAAACCTGAATTCGAATGATTTCAATTTCTTCTAGAGTATGTGCGCCTGTGAGCATGTCATCGATATAAAAATCATTTTTTAGCACTGCACTCCCTACTAGGTGCGAATGCTCATGTAAATCACTAAGGTATGAGAGTGCTCTTGTGGCTAAAAGTGGCGCTGAGGCCGTACCATACGTTACCGTATTTAATTGGTACACTTGAATTGGATTGGAATTATTTTCTCTCCAAATAATCAATTGGAATTGGCGATCTGCCTCATCGATTAATATCTGACGGTACATTTTTGTGATATCAGCAGTAAACGCATATTTATTTAACCTGAAGCGAAGTAACGTTGAAAAAATATTGTCTTGAATAAAAGGCCCAACCATAAGAATATCATTTAATGATTTTAACGAAGAAGTCTTACTGGATGCATCAAAAACTGTGCGAAGTTTTGTGGATGTGCTCTCAGGTTTTAAGATGCACTGATGAGGTATAAAATTATGGGGTGTTTTATGATAGTTTAGCGTTGCTAAAGACATGTGTCCTAAGTTACGATATTCGCGCATGAAGTTCATGTACATATCGCGGAGTTCAGTATCCTTGCCCATTTTCCACTCAAGTGACAAAAACTGTTTCCTTGCTGCCTCATATGAACTACCTATAGAACTAACATCTTCTTTGAAAGGTAGTCTTACAACAACTCTACCAGAATCAGTTTGGCGAACTGTTTTAAGGAAATAATCCTCACAAGCTTGTTGCTCTGGAGCAAATTTGGGTTTGCTATCCTTTGGGATCTCCTCTATTTCCCAAAACTTACGTAAAAGCGCATCAATATTTGATTCTGCTTCCACCTCATCTATGGTAATCGAACTTAAATGACAACAAGCTGATTTTGCATAATTTCCGGCTACAATCCATCCTAACGCAGTTTTTATTACTTTAGGCAAATCAGGGCTAAGTTTTATTTGTCCAACGCAAAGCAAGTCATAAGCGACTGCTCCTCCTAACAACACGTCTAACCTTTGTGGCTTATAAAAGGCCGGATCCGCCAACTTCACGTTTTCTGGAATATTCCAGTCTTCTGCAGGCAACCTTTCATCCGGATGCAATGACGAATTTGCTTTTGATATTGAAAATTGGGATGTAAATTCGAAACTGTTTACACGAGAACGGCACGTCGCCGTAACACTATACTTTACTGAAGAACGCCCCTCATTTATAGTGGTAACATTGATAACTTTACATTCTTTCTTTAAACGAAGCTTTTGAGCCAAGTCTTCTGTTATAAAGTTAAGTTGAGAGCCTCCATCTATTAGCGCTCTTGCGAAATGAAACTGACCCGTGACATCTCTAATTTTGATTATAGCAGTTGCTAATAGGCGGAGAGCCGGCTGTAGAAATGTCGAGTGTATAAGATTACAGGATGAGATGTATGCCAAATGATAGAGCTCAATGAGCCTAAATAGAATATCTAGGGTTGTCTTGCCAAAGCCTGTCCCGATGGCCGAAAATGCCCGAATTTTAGCCAATTTTGTTGTTCTAATTAAAACTGTAGTACATAACAGCTTGAAATGTATGCCAAATGATAGAATTCGAAGAGGCCTAAATATAGTACCTGAGATTGTATTGTTGAATCCTGTCCCAAACATGGGTTTTCATCGGTTTTTTGGGTCAATTTTCATTAATGAAGATAGCAGCTTAAAATTCGTGCCAAATGATAGATATCGAAGAGCCTAAATAGAATATATTGGGTTGCCTTGTCGAATCAAAAGACAAAAATAAACATTTTGCGTCTGTTCATGACTAACTCAATATTTAATCCTTAGCTTAAAAATATTTAAAGTTTCATATTTTCTGCCACTACTTTATTTTGAATATGCACACTTAATTTTGCCTTTACTGTTTTATTACTATTTTATTATATTACAAACTAACGTTGGTTGTTTTTTGACTTTGCTTTTAGTACATCGAATGTTGTAACGGTATGTTGTTTACCCCTTTCTATAAAAATTCCGATCGTACTGTAAAAGGTTAGTAGTTAAGATTATATTGCGAAGTGTTAAACTCACATTGAAAATAACTTAATTAAATTGAAATAATCAAACATAGATTCGGTTTGATTTTATTCGGAATATTTTGGTGACCCCGACGTGATCAATTGATCCGTCTTCGATAAAGTTAAATATTCGCGTTTTAATTCAAAGCTAATTAACGTCAAAATAAAAACGAACATTCAGTTTTTTCAAGCTAAAAACATGGACAAATTACGTGCACGCCGTGCGCAGCTCAAGGGTGCAGCAACTCGTTTAGAAAAATTTCTTAATGAGGTTACAACGTCTGTTTCATCACACGATCTTCGGGTAAGGCTTGATAAATTGGAGAAAACGTACGAGCAGTTCCAGAAACTTGACCAGGAGATTATGAATTTGGCAGATGATTGTCAGGAACAGGAAGCAGAATCAGATGACTTTGAAGAAAGATATTTCAACATCAAGGCACGCTTCTGTGAATTATTAGAGCAGAGGAATGCACCAGTGTTTAGCAGCGAACCTGTAAATTCTATTATGACGCATCACGACGCTATGCAAAAGCTGCTAGACTCCCAAGCTGAGTTTTTGCAACGAATGGTTGCCGCGCAGCAACCATCTGATTTATTTACACGTGTTTTACAACAACAAAATACGTTAATTGAAGGTCTAGGGACAACAAATGCAACTATAAATTCAACAAGCCATGCTGCTGACGTACGATTGCCGAAATTGAATATACCCATTTTTGATGGTAAATATTCAGAATTTAAATCATTTTTCGATCTATTTAATAGCTCTGTGCATGGCAATTCCTCGCTGACGGCTGCCCAAAAATTTCAATATCTGAAGGGTTTCCTAAAAGGCGATCCTGAGGCTCTAATTCGTCACCTTGTTGTGACAGAAGGAAACTACGAAGAAGCACGTACTAAATTGAAGGAGAGATACGATAAGCCTACACTGGTTGTCAACTCCCTTATCACAACCTTTCTCAACATAACAAAAGCGGAAAATAACAACATTAAATCTTTAAGAGACGTTGCCAACAAAGCAGATGAAGTGATGAGAGGATTGCGTGCGCTTGGAGATGATGCGGAAAAAAGAGACCCTTGGATAATTCATCTTTTGCTGCAAAAGGTAGATAGAGAGACGTACCAAGGTTGGGCTGAACAAAGCGGTAAGTGTACCTTTCCTACCGTCGAGCAAATGCTAGTATATTTAAATGAGCGCTGCGATGCACTTGAAATAGTGCCAAGGGCAGAAGGCAAGTCGCAGGAAAATAAGTCATCACTTCGGCCTAAGGTCAGTCGATCATATGCTGCTCCAATTAAGAAAACTTGCTTTGCGTGTCCAGAGATTCATCACCTTTCCTATTGTCCGATATTTTTAAAAATGACTGTGCCCAATCGTGTCAGCTTCGTAAGGGATAAAAAATTATGTCTGAACTGTCTAAAACCACATCATGGGGTACAAACCTGTTTGTCTGAGTATGCATGTCAACATTGCAACGGAAAGCATCATACGACCATCCACATTGGGGAAAATTTAACAAAGAGCCAAGTCTCGTCAGTTTTACCTTCAACCGCTGAATTTGGCAGTAATTCTTCTACACCGTGTGGCTCACTATCAAAAGCTTCTTTTCAAAACCAAAGTAAAAATGTTACATCCGACAAAACCATAAATTCAGCTACTCTTATTACTCAGGGCATCCACACTTTGCTTCCAACTGCAAGGGCCTTAGTAAAGGATAATTTGGGTAATGCACAGAACTGCAACTTGTTATTAGATTCTGGATCTCAAAATACTTTAATTTCGGAATCTTGTGTCCAAAGGCTTGGTTTGCCAAGAAAAGCTGGCAAAATTTATATAGAAGGGTTAGGAAGTATTAAAGCTGGTGCTTCAAAGGGAATTGTTGAACTACAATTATCTTCTACTCATAACTCTGAGACCATATCTATGCAAGCATACGTATTTAAGTCACTTACATCGAAATTACCAAGTTCTCCATTGCTTGTTGAATTTTGGAATGAAGTCAAGCACTTGACTCTAGCAGACCCACAGTTCGATAGCCCGAAGCAAATAGATATTCTCGTAGGCAGTGACTATTTCTTTTCGTTGCTAAGGGATGGCCAAGTAAAAACAAAGGGACAAGTACATGCTCAAAATACTGTGCTAGGCTGGGTGCTATGTGGTGGTGGTACGCAGAAAAATTCGGAACGTATTTGCCATTTATTGACGCAGGCTACATCTGATGATGATCTAAATAAATTACTAAGAGATTTTTGGAAAATTGAAGACTTGCCTCATAGGATTATACCCTTATGCGATGAAGATCAAAGAGCTGAGGACATATATACTTCATCCACTGTCAGACTGGACTGTGGTAAATATACTGTTAGGCTACCATTTAAAACACCAGCACCAGATATAGGTTATTCATATTCAGCTGCACTAAAAAGGTTGAATGCGATGGAACGAAAATTTATGGTTAACCCCAAGCTGAAAAATGAATATATTGAATTCATGCGTGAATACCTCTCGCTAGGGCACATGGAACTGGTTCCAAATGATGTCGTGCATCAGCTGGTATCAAAAGTATTTTATCTACCGCACCACGCTGTGCTGAAAGAAACCAGTCTGACAAGTAAGTTGCGAGTAGTTTTTGATGGCTCTTGCAAGTCTTCTAACGGCAAATCACTGAATGATAATTTACTAAAAGGCCCTATATTACAACAAGATTTATTTGCAATCCTACTACGATATCGGTGTAAAAAATACTGCTTCTCTGCAGATATTAAACAAATGTTTCGGATGATTGAGGTCCAGGAATGTGACCGAGATTTCCAACGCATATTATGGCGTGATAGTATTGAAGATGTCATTCGTCAATATAGGCTCACTACTGTAACTTATGGTACTACCTCAGCACCATACCTTTCGATCCGAACACTACATCAGCTTAGTGAAGACGAAAAAGTAAAGTTTCCTCTAGCGGCTGCTGCTCTTAAAACCAGCTTTTATGTAGACGACTGTATGGCAGGTGCTAATACATTAGAAGATGCTCAAGAGCTTGTTAATCAATTAAAAAGCCTGCTTATGGCTGGCGGCTTTCAATTGAGAAAGTGGACTGCGAATGACCCCAAAGTCTTGAATGATATTCCAAATTCTGAAAAAATTGAATCCATTGTCGATATTCCTTCAGAAATAAGCGTATGTCTTCTAGGAGTTATCTGGAATCAAAGCACTGACTGTTTTTCTTACAAAGTCGAAAAGAAAGAGTTCAAGCTTGACACAAAACGAAACATGCTTGCCGAAATATCGAGGTTGTTTGATCCTCTTGGCTGGATTTCCCCCGCAATCATAGCAGTAAAAATAATAATGCAACGACTTTGGTTATTAAATCTAGGATGGGATGATCCTTTGCCCAAAGAGATTATTTCTGAAGCAAAAACAATTTTTCTTGAATTTAGTTTATTAAAAAACATTAATATATCTCGAGTTCTATATTCAACAGAAGAAAACGTGCAGTTTCATGGCTTCTGCGATGCCTCTAGCGTAGCATATGCGGCCGTAGTTTACTGTCGCAAAAAGTCAGCAGATGGCAAATTTTCTACAAATATTGTTATGGCCAAAACTAAAGTTGCTCCACTGGCTGAGGTTTCTATTCCAAGGTTGGAGCTATGTGCCGCTCAGCTGCTCGCTCAGCTGTTCGAATACTTGTCTACGGTGTTCGATATGGAGAAACGAGAAATAATTTGCTGGTCCGATAGCAAAACCGTCTTGGCATGGCTTTCATCGCATCCGCGCAAATGGAAAACGTTCATTAGCAATAGGACAGCATACATATTAGAAACTCTTCCAAATGCAAAGTGGAGATATGTATCCACAAAACACAACCCCGCTGATTGTGCAAGCCGTGGCCTTAAAACATCTTATTTCATCAATCATGCTATCTGGTTTCAAGGTCCTGAGTGGCTACAAGAGGAGGAACGTTTCTGGCCTAAAATAAATTCTGATGACATTTGTACCAGCGAAGAACTTCGCTCTGTTCAGCAAGTTACTTTAACAACGACACCTACCAGTGATGTCATATCCACTATTAATGACCGAGTTTCTAATTGGCCTAAGATTGTCAGAGTCCTTGCATACTGTCTACGAAGCTGCCATATTTGGAAAACAAAATTTGCGAAAAATACACCTCTTGATGAGCTTAGGTCTGCTGAAAATCGAATTTACAAATACAATCAGAAAAACCACTTCGCGGACGTTCTTCGAGAGGTACATAAAAACAAGATAGCTGTCTCCAACAAACATCTGAGAAAACTTTCTCCGTTTGTGGATATGAACAATATATTACGAGTAGGTGGTAGACTTAACAAAGCTGATATCGCTTACGAAAATAAACATCAAGTAATTCTACATAAGGACTGTCTATTAGTTCGAAAAATGGTTCAACACCTCCATACTAAAAACTTGCATGCTGGAATTACGCTTCTTTTAGCAACAATACGCCAAAATTACTGGATTATTGGCGCCAGAGAATTGGTAAAAGCAGTCATTCGGCAATGTGGAGTATGCAGTCGTCATGCAGCACGAGTAAATGAACAACTTATGGGGACGCTGCCAAAATTTAGAGTAAATGCTGTCTACCCTTTCTACGAAGTCGGTTGCGACTATGCAGGCCCAATAATGTGCAAACAACATCACGGAAGAAAAGCTCCAGTAATCAAAGCATACGTAGCAGTTTTTATTTGCCTGGTAACCAAAGCAGTTCACATGGAGTTGGTATCCAGTCTAAGCACCGAAGCTTTTATGGCAGCTCTAGATCGCTTCATATCAAGAAGAGGTCTTTGTGCGAGGATCCACAGTGACAACGGCACTAATTTCATTGGTGCTGCTAAAAAATTAGACGCTAATTTTGAAGCTGTAAGTTTATTTAATCCTACTAATATTTCTGAGTTTCTATCTACTAAAGGGATCCAATGGAACTTCATTCCTCCGGGAGCCCCCCACTTTGGAGGCGTCTGGGAATCAACAGTTAAATGCATAAAATACCATCTGCGGCGAGTCATTCAACAAACTACATTAAATTTTGAAGAGCTAGCAACACTTTTAATACGAATTGAAGCTGTTTTGAATTCCCGCCCTCTGGTGCACTCAGACACAGATGACCTGCAATATATAACTCCTGGCCACTTTATAATAGGGCGACCTATAAACGCTCTACCTGAAGCAGATGTAACACACTTAAAGACATCAACATTAACGCGATGGAGACTCATTCCACAACTCACTCAATCGTTTTGGCATCGTTGGTCTACAGAGTACCTGACATCCCTTCAACCAAAAGGCAAATGGCTGCAGGAAAATACTAACATTAAGGTTGATGATGTGGTACTACTAAGGGACGAAAATCTTCCACCAACTTTTTGGAAGCTTGGACGAGTAGTAGAGACTCATGCTGGCTCTGATGGCATTGTCCGTGTCGCAACAATCAAAACTCAAACCGGAACATACAAGAGACCAATAGTTAAGCTCTGCCTATTACCGAAGGAGTGTTGAACGTCGTTCAAGGCTGGCGGAAAATGTTCATGACTAACTCAATATTTAATCCTTAGCTTAAAAATATTTAAAGTTTCATATTTTCTGCCACTACTTTATTTTGAATATGCACACTTAATTTTGCCTTTACTGTTTTATTACTATTTTATTATATTACAAACTAACGTTGGTTGTTTTTTGACTTTGCTTTTAGTACATCGAATGTTGTAACGGTATGTTGTTTACCCCTTTCTATAAAAATTCCGATCGTACTGTAAAAGGTTAGTAGTTAAGATTATATTGCGAAGTGTTAAACTCACATTGAAAATAACTTAATTAAATTGAAATAATCAAACAAAGATTCGGTTTGATTTTATTCGGAATAGCGTCTGTTGAGCGACTGCAAAGGTACATTTACTGGTTTTTTTACCCATATAGTCATCGCCTTTGTTATTACTATTTTTAACATTTGGTTTCGCCTTTGAAGCTTCTTCAGCTGAAAGCGGCGATTTAAGACTGATTCACAGTCTGACCACATTGGAAGTTTATTATAATCTAAATGCTCTTCAACTTTAACTCTTGATGTCGAATCAATTTTGGACATCACCAAATGAATTAAAATTGCATTTGTGATGCTCTTATCGTCACCAAGAGAAAGCAAA
Source organism: Tricholauxania praeusta (assembly GCA_949775025.1). Taxonomy (NCBI): domain Eukaryota; kingdom Metazoa; phylum Arthropoda; class Insecta; order Diptera; family Lauxaniidae; genus Tricholauxania; species Tricholauxania praeusta. The sequence goes on along the minus strand of OX459030.1, from coordinate 63,558,061 downwards.
GAATCGTATGTTGCCGAAACTGCATCGATTGTATTTCGTAGTGCTGATGCTGTGGGCTTACCTATTTCAGGCAGCTCAAAAAGTTGAGAGATTGTGTCGAAAAATATCAAGCATTTATTATCATAGACTTTTTTTAAACTATCAAGCGCTTTTTGATAATTTTCTTCCCTTATTTGAAAGGCCCTGATCGTTCCCAGTGCTTCCCCGGACAGACATGAAATTAAATTATTAAACTTTTCGATGTCCGAGATGGATGTATCGGTGTGAACTAAGTTTTCACATAAACTCATAAAATTTTTAAACTCTGAGTATTTACCGCTGAATTTGGGTAAGCGCATTTTTGGAAGCTGGCTGTGATGAGCACTAGCAAAACTAAGTGACGTGTCAGCTGCACTTACTCTTTTATTCTTTTCCAAAAAATTCACAAAAAGTGATTCTGTGCTCACACAAATATTTTCTAACTCTGTCCTACCATTATTGCTGCAGTCATACATTTCCAACTCATCTTGGAGCTTCATAGCCTCAGCAATGTATGAATTTAAGTGCTTAAGCCGACACTTGAGTTCACCTACATTTAACGAAATAGTTTTATCGTGAAAAGATTGCTTCACTCGCAATATGTGATCAATCAATCTGTTTTGTTTTATTTTTAGAAGATCGTATTCATAGTCCTCATTATGTTTTTCCTTTCTAGGAGCCATGACTCAAATAGTCAACTAAGCTATTCGAACAATTTAAAATTTTTTTTTTCCGAGCTAATCTGCCGAAATTCCTGATTTTTAACTGCTCAGTAGCCAATTTAATTGAGACTCAATTGTGAACTTAAGCAATAAATGATATGAATTGTATTCAAGTTACACGCAATTTGCAATAAATTGGAATTAGAATTAATTTCCTAATTTCGACTGCTGTAAATTAATATTTCTTACATATGCAGTCAAATGTAATTTTACATTCAAACTAATGTTGTCAAAAAAATTTTTGCTTAAATTCACGCACAATTTTATAGATGTAAATTAGAATTATTTTTCTAATTTTAATTGATGTAGCATCAAAGTAAATTTATGCAGTTGCAGTTAATTGCGAATGTAAGTATGTACATACATGCGATGTTTTCAAAAAAAAAAACAAAGTTGTTTTATAGCATTGACCAAATATGTATGCTACTGGTCTTAGCGACGTAGTGCGAAGACAAATTCTTTGCAACTTTAATGTAAAAACGGGAATACTGGAATTCAAACTTGATACGAAGACCAGGTCACCTTCAGATCTACCAACGAATTATCAAAAACCATTGTCCGTTATTCGCAATGTCACCTTTAAAGAAGTGAATCTTTTTTTTTTAACCAAGATTTATAAGGTATTGTAATGCACCAATACGAAGATCGGGTCACCTTGACAGTTACCGATCAGTTAACCAAAGTGTGTGTTTCTACCATAGCTTGAAATAAACTTTTATAAAAGTTTTTTTTTAGGTAAAAGCAAACTTTAAACTTTTATTTTTGTGAAATAAAAGTAAAAGTTTCCTTAAAATTTTTATATCCGAAAATAAAAGTAAAAGTTTTTTTTAACTTTTATTTCAAAAAGTCAAAAAAAACTCTTAAAAAAAACTTTTATTAATAAATAAAATATAATAAAAATTAAATAAATAATAAAAGTTTTTTTTAAAAGTTTTTTTGACTTTTATTAATAAAAGTTTTTTTTAAAAGTTTTTTTCAACTTATATTTTTAACAGTCACATGCAAAGAGTTTTTTTTGACTTTTATTTTTCAAAAGGCGAAAATAAAAGTTTTTTTTGTATGAAAGAACGAGGAAAATCCAAAAAAAATATCTTGGATCACTAAGCAAAAAATTTCAAAGGAGAAAACTTAGGATTATTGATAATAAAGTCCAAAGGAAAATACTTAAGATGTTTCTGAAAAGAAAGAAATTTATGATAATTATGCACTTATAATTTTTAGAAATATTGTGCTTATCGCATCAATGGGAAAAGGCCTAAAATAGATTTTGGGAGTACAGGGAAGGTTCCTGACCCTCCAAAGAGGTGTTTTGGACCCATTTTTCGAAAAAAAATTTTATTGCACGAATCGATGGGAAAAGGCCGAAAAAGGATTTTGGAAGTGACAAGTGAAGTCCCCGATCCTCCTAAAAGGGTTTTTTGAACCCATTTTTCGAAAAAAATTTTATTGCACGAATCGATGGGAAAAGGCCGAAAATGGATTTTGGAAGTGACAAGTGAGGTCCCCGACCCTCCTAAAAGGGTTTTTTGGACCCATTTTTCGAAAAAAATGGAAGTTTTCAAAGCTTCCTACAGGGGCGTGGCACAGCCCTAAATTTTAACCTTTATACCACCATATCTCGTAAGCCGTGCAAGATATTGTTATGAAATTTGGTAAACGGGTACATTTCAAATATATCTTGAATTGTGATAAAAGTGGGCGGAATCGTAAAAATGGGCGTTGCACTTTTCAACAGTTAAAAATTTTGATTTTATAAATCTCAAAAGTGGCTTAAACGATTTTCATAAAAATTTTGGAGATGATGCCGCTGGAAGCAGTCATCAATACAAGCTCAACCACTTTACTGAAAAAACTCGATTAAGGGCGTGGCACAGCCCTCAGTATTTATTAACGTTATATTAAGAGAACTAACAACGTAATCGTTATGAAATTTAATAAGGCAGATATACTTGCTAGAAGGTATGTTTTTGCAAAAATTTGGTTCAATGGAGCATGTGGGCGTGGCACCTCCCATATATACAAAAAAAGTTTACTGTTATAGATAGTGTGCTATGAGAGTAATCTTCATAAAATTTGGCTTTGAGGTATCGGCTGCTATGGGCTTTGAAATTAAATGAGAATTGATGAGATCGCAGTAGTGGGCGTGGCACCTCCTATATGACCATAAAGTTGCAATCGCTATATTGATTGAAATATTGCAACAATTGGTATAATTCATCATTCAATCAGTTCTCTCTTGATTGCCGTACGCGTTGGTCGACTATGGCCCTCAGATCGCGCTGTGCTATTTGCTCAAATGTCATTGGCAAAGAAGTTATTAACTGCATTATTTGCAAAAATAGATTTCATAATTCGTGTGTAAATATTAATGATGCTAAAGCTTTTGAATCATTAAATAAATTTACTAATATTGTGTTTTCGTGCGACAACTGCCTTAGTGCTGATGTGAACTTGCTAGCAGTTGTTGTTGGCTTAGCTGCTGAGATTAAAGACCTAAAATCTAAAATAATTGAACTATTGCCTAAGTGTAATGAAGAAAGCAATAACAATACTGTACAGAATAAAAATCAAACTGATCTCTTTGTCAACTCTCCTGGCTCTTCTGGCTCTCCGCTAGATGTTGCTGCTGTTGCTGTGCCTGTTGGTAATAAATCAACAGAAAAATTGCATGATGTTAACGCTTCTGTAATGTCTTTTGCTGCTGTAACTGCTTTGCCTGTTACTAATTTCAACAAGATTGCTAACAGTGCTTTGTCTTTCTCTGCTGAGTCGCCTTCTGATAACTCTGCTGCTATGTTATCTAATGCCGCTGTTGTTACTTTGCCCTTGGCTGCTGATATCAACAATAATAAGAAACCGAGCTCATGTTCTCGAACTGATGATCGTTTACCGTTGGCTGCTATTGTTTCAACAAATATAGTGACCAAACAGTCATCTATAAACAAAGACAAAAGAAAAAAACATAGTGTTGTTGTTGGTGTGAATATGGTTTCTGATCTTAGTGTTGCTGTGCGAAAAAAGTGGTTACACTTGTCTTCTTTTAGGAATTCAGTTACTGAAGAAAACATAATTCACTATGTTTCTACACATGCTGGGATAAATAGCAATCATTTGATTTGCTATAAACTTGTGAATAAAAAAGCAGATTTAAATTCTCTTAAGAGAATTAATTTTAAGTTAGGAGTATCTTCTTCATTATATAATAAGTTGTTGCTTCCATCTCTTTGGCCTGCTGGTATAAGGGTGCGCCCTTTTCGTTTTTTTCAAAAAATAGGAGAGGGTCAGGTCACTGTGTAACTAATGATAATAATGTTAACAATGTTAAATCATTAAATATTTATTACCAGAATATGTCTGGTATTCGCACAAAGGCTAGTTCTATTTTAACAAAAAGTTCATCACTTGAATTTGACGTGATTGTGTTTACTGAAACTTGGTTAAACTCAAATTTTTTTGACCAAGAATACTTTGACATAAATTTATTTATGGTTTTTCGGAAGGACAGAGATCCTATTAAAACAGGTTGCTCAAGAGGTGGGGGTGTTCTAATTGCTGCTCAGCATAAATTTTCCCCGAAAGTTTTTAATCTCCATAATGATGATACTGTCTTAGATCAGTTATGCGTTGTTCTTCATGGGCATAATGAACTACTGTTTTTATGCGCATCATATGTTCCACCAAACAGTCCAGATAATATATTTAAAGCTCATGCTGATAATATCCAACAATTGGCATTGAATAATGTGGCAGATAATCATCTCTGTATCCTTGGTGATTTTAATTTACCTAAAATTTCCTGGAGTTTTTCTGATAAGAATAACCTATTTATTCCGTCTAATGTTAACAGTCCGTCTGAAATTTACTTCATTGACAATATGTTGAGTCTTGGCTTGAAGCAAATTAATGGTATTAACAATAAATTAAATAGAATACTGGATTTAGTATTTATTAGCAATAATATTAATTCTAGGCTTGATGAACATGCTTTTCCATTTGTGATACCTGATATGCATCACGTACCATTATATATTGAATTTGAATTTTATGATTATCAGCATTTTAGGCCTTTATTGAATCGTTTCAACTTCAATTTTAATTTATGTGATTTTAATAAATTAAATGATCTCATTTCGAACGCTGATTGGAATACACTTATTGGTGATTCTAATACTACTACTAGTTTTAATGCTTTTTTATTTAAAATAAATGATATCTGTTTAAATAATGTTCCGCAGTTTCCTAAAAAATCTTATAAAGTACCTTGGCATACTAAAGGTTTGAAAATATTAAAAAACTTAAGAAATAAATTTTATGACAAATATAAAGCCACTGGTAATCTTGAATTTAAATTAACTTATTTGCATTACATGAAAGAATTCAACTTTCTGGAACAGTATTTATATAAAAATTATATTCGAAACTATGAAAATAGTATAAAATCGAATCCAAAAGTTTTTTGGCGTTTTTTAAAGTCTAAGAAATCTTGCTCCAGCATTCCTACAGCTGTTTTTTTCAAAGAACGTCATGCAAGCTCTATGCATGACGCTGCGAATTTATTTGCAGAATTTTTTAAGAGTAATTTGGAATCAGAGTTGGTTGATGATCATGTTTCAAGTGGTCCTATTACTTCATCTTTGGATTTTGGATTCCTTCAAATATCCAAGTTGGATATCATTGAAGGGATTTCAAATCTTAAATATTCAGCTGAGACTGATATTGACGGAATTTCAGTATGTCTCCTAAAGAAGTGTGTGTCGGCTATCTTATATCCACTCGAGATGATTTTTAATAAGTCACTTTCTGAGGGTATTTTTATTGACAAGTGGAAAGTGTCATCCATAACACCAATCTTTAAAAGTGGTAATAAAAATGATGTATCTAAATATCGGCCTATCACGAAATTGTCAAATATTGCGAAGCTCTTTGAACGCATAGTAAAAAGAAAGATTTATTTTGCAGTTAAAAGTATGATATGCTTAAATCAACATGGTTTCATTCCTGGTCGTTCGACTGTCTCCAACCTTACCATATTTACTGAGGACTGTATTTCTGCATTCCAAAAAGGATATCAAGTTGACGCAATCTATACTGATTTTTCCAAAGCCTTTGATAAGGTTTCGCATAAAATCTTATTGATTAAATTGAACTTAATTGGATTTCATTCTGTTTTTCTGAAATGGATTAAGTCTTATTTATCCAATAGGTGTTGTTTTGTTACTATAGATAATAATAAATCGCAACCTTTTATTGCCTCTTCGGGCGTTCCTCAAGGGAGTATTTTGGGACCTTTACTATTTATAATATTCATAAATGATGTTGGCAAATGCTTTCATAATGCAAAATATCTTCTGTATGCAGATGATCTAAAGATCTATTCAGTTATAAAGGATACTTCAGACTCCTCTAATTTACAGGATGATTTGGACCGTTTAAGTACATGGTGTCAAAACAACCGTTTGTATCTTAATACAAGTAAATGCTCTCAGCTAACTTTTCATAAAACTAATTCAATTCTGGTAACGGATTATTATGTTGGTAATTCTCATTTAAAAAAAGTAACTGAAGTTTCTGATTTGGGTGTTATTTATGACACTAAGATCACCTTTAGTTCTCATTATAATCTTTTAGTATCTAAATCTTATGCTTTATTGGCTTTCGTGAGAAGAAACAGTGCAGAGTTTTCTGATCCTTACACGTTAAAACTGCTATATACTTCAATCGTTCGGTCTAAACTGGAGTATGCTGCTTTTCTCTGGAGGCCATATTACTCTAATCATATAAATCGGTTAGAATGAATACAATAAGTTTTCTTACGTTTTGCACTGCGTTCTTTGAACTTTTCTAAACCTGTTCCACCTTATAGGTCACGGTGTATGCTCTTAAATCTAAAAAGTCTTGAAAGTAGGAGGAGTTTACTTTCATTATTATTTGTATTCGATATTATTGGTGGCTTTATCGATTGTCCAATTCTCCTAGAAGCTATTGGGTTCAACATTCCTGCTAGAAACTTACGAAACTATGAGTTTTTTCATATTGGTTTGAGTAGAACTAACTATGCTGTAAATGCTCCCATTACAAGAGCTTTAATCGAATTCAACTCAATATATGATGCGTTTGGTTTAGATTTTAATCTTCCTAAATATGTATTTAAGTCCTTATTGAGTTCTGTATACACTACCTAATTTGCTAAATATTATTATATTATGTTACTTATATTATAGGAATACTTTTTATTTCTTATTGTTAATCTAGTCTGTAAGGATATTGTTCCATTTGACTTAAATAAATGAAATGAAATGAAATGAAAATTTGATTTAGGTGGTTTACTTGCTATAAGGTATACCTGAATCAAAAGTGGGCGAAATAGCACGAGTGGGCGGGTCACTCCCCATACAAGTAAATACCTTAAGTAGCATATATTTCGAAATATGTGATCAATCATACTAAAATTTGGTGAAAGGGTGTTGCTTATAAAAAGCTATTTCTGGATAAAAATCGGATCACATTACACCAGTAGGTGTGTTACCGCCCTAAACTTTAAGACTAATTACGGCACATGTAGCAAATTATACAACCTATTGGGCTAAGATTTGGTATGTGGATGTCAATGACGAATATGATTTAGTAACCCAAAAGTAGGCGGAATTGGAGAAGTGGGCGTGGCACATTTAAATTTCTTAGTTTTTATTCAATTTTTTTCAATATTTCTCATATTCTTTTGACTTTTTCAACCTTTTAACTTTTTCCAATATATCCCATATGTATTCGTTTGACTTTTTCAACCTCTTTCATTTTTCTTCATTACATATTTTCTTTATTTTTAAGACATATATTTTTGACATTTTGAATTTCTTTCAACTTTCTTCAATGGTTTCCATATTATTTCGACCTTAGAAATTTTTCAACTTCTTTCGACCTTTTTTACATTTCAAATTTTTTTCGACTTATTCAACCTCTTCAACGTCTTTAACCATTTATTAAAAAACGACTTTCAGTGCAGTGTAGGGTATATGAGTTTCGGCCAGGCCGAAGATAACACCTTAACTTGTTTTAACTTAAATGCAATTTTAACTATGTATGTCTCTCTTTAAATTTTAATTGTTCCTCCTTGAATATTAATTCAAGATGGTTTTAACTTTAAGAAAAACCATGTTTGAAGAGCCTGCACCAAAAAAAAAAAAAAAAAATAAAAACAAAATCGAAACTGTCATCTTAGCTCAACTTAGTTTTGACCCTAATACCCAGAATTTGAAAAGTAACGAAAACCCAGAAGTGTGCCTGTCAGGCACATATGAAGTAAAATACTGAAACACATAATTATTTTATCACATTTAATATCCGGTATGTAATTAAATGACACTTAGGGGACGTCCATAAATTAAGTGAGTCAAAATAGGGGGAGGGGGTCTGGAAAAATCTCACCAAGTCTTACCAAATGGGAGCGGGGTCAATAAAAATCTCACAACTTTTTAATGCAGAGACTAAACATTATTATAGCAGATTACATTTAAAAATTATAACGAAAGTCTCACGGAAAGGAATGGGAGATCGTTTATGTTTCCCGACACTAGCATCACACGGCTGAGGATTTTTTCGTATGTGTGGCTCCACAAGAGACTCTCCCAGTTCACGTAAAAACCAAATCTTCGTTGTGTTTGTGCTCGTTTCAATAAGAATGTGTTTTTATAAATATAACATAAGCAGCAATATTAGCAGCGTCAATCAAGTTCTTAAAGAAAGCTAGAGGCCATTTATTGGTTTTGCGTTTTATCATATACTTCTGAATCAACTGGTCAAATCTATCTACTCCGCCAAAAGCGGTGTTAGTATGAACTTCCAAAGTTCCTGCATCATCATCATCAGAAACCATACCTTCAACTTTGGAAGCTGCGGTCATATTTTGAACTTCAGAATCAATAGTTTGATCGCTGACCTCAGAAAAAAACATCATCTTCTTCACTCCACTATTCCGAAATTTCTTCCAATTTCAATTCGCTTAACTTTATTTTAGTCATCGTACACAGTTATTTTCAGGTTTTTTATACTTTGCCAAAATTCTAATTTTTATTCAATAAAAGCAAAGGTATAAGCCGCAAGCGATAAAACTGCACACAATTATGGAAAACGCATGGCCTACTAAATTTAAATTTTTTTTCGATTGAGCTTTGAAAATGCAAATACATACTACAAAATAAATTTGTATTTATTCTTCATATGTGCCTTTAACTCATTCCAGACTATTGTGTATTTAAATACCCAAAAGAAGAGTGCATTTTAAAAAATCCTACCAAGCGACAGGTAAGAGGTGTTGTGGTTTTTAAAGCTTTTCTGGGTAGAGGAAGGATTGGTCTAAAATGAATATTTTTATTTTTCCAAACTTCTTTGATTAATCTGCATTTTTGTGAGGTACATAGAATTTAGGCAACATAAAATTTCCAAAATTTTAGTGGAAAATCGATCCAGGCAAATTTGAAGATTTAAAGAAAAAAGCTCCTAACAAATTCAAAGATCCTATGTAGGATGCTATAATTAATCAGATTTGATTAAATGAAAGTCCAACTTTCCAACTTGTCAATTTTTTTTTTTTTTTTTTGTCTCAGAGAGGGGCTATTGGGTAAAAATTTACCCTTGCCATATCTCCGGTGTGCCGATAGGGAAAATTTTAATTTTTTCATCAGCAACTTCTATTGATCCCCTGGAATTGGTTAAGGCATATTTCTGGAGATTTGTTACAATTTTCAAAAATTAAAAAAAAAACAATAAAAATGTGTACTAATTTTAAAATTTATAAAAACAATATAGTTCTCACATACAATTTGAGGAATACATAAGATATTGGAGAAAAATATATTTTAGTTTGGGAGTTATTAACATTTAAAGTGCTGAATGTGTCTGTGAGGCACACTTCTGGGGATTAGGGTTAATAAGAAAAAACGTTTTCACTGCTAAACTAATGAACCAATTTTGATGAAATTTGGTTTATAGTTTACTGTAGTGAAGAAAGCTCTCTGCGTTTTACAGGGTTCATTACTTTAGCAGTAAAAACGTTTTTTTATTAGAGGTGTATTCAAAACAAATATCTTTACTCAGGTTTCAATTTATCTCCATACCAAATTTCATCAAAATGATGAAGCGGCTCAGCTGATACAGCGTTTTTTCTCATTAAAGGCGGTGCCACGCCTCTTTTAAGAACTCAGAGCTTCTAATTACCTTTCTTTTAGCTCTGTCTATCTCTAAGCCAAAAATTTATTAAAATTGGTTCATTAGTTTAGCCGTAGAAACGTTATTTCCTCTTAGGGGCGTTGCACCACCTACTATTGAAAAAAGTATATACTGCACTCCCTCTCTTCACAACATTTCTTACAAAAAGAAAAACTAAGCGATTATGTTTTTGGTAGTTTACCAACTGTCTATTTATACATAGATATCTATGTGTAGGCGCTGTTTTATGGTCGCTATTTTGTTAAAAAAAAAATTCGAAAACATCCGTTCTCATATGAAAGCTCTTGAGCATACGAACATTTAAAACCTTAAAACGTTTTTCCGCAGCGCTCAATTTTGGGCAGACCTCTGTCCCGGTTGACCTGGAATGTCCCATATGTACAGTAATCCCCGCTTATATGCACGCCGCTTATAAGCATTTATCTTTTATATGCATCGAAAATTGTGCAATTTCATTTTTACGTTTAGATTTGTTAACATTTTTCTCTTTTATATGCACTCGCTTATATGCATTTCTCGTACATAAGCCCCAAAAAATTTCCAATTTTTTCCTGCATTCACGCTTATATGCACGACAGGGAAAAAGTTTTTGTTTTTTCAATGGCAAAACCAATATTGGTACCAAACAATCGTGTCATACCTATTGAATTGTCAAATGTGCGAATTGAAATTAAAAAGCAAAATGAGTACAAATTCACGAAAAAGAATAACTTTGTCACTTAAACAGAAGTTATATAAGTATAAGTATATATTCGAGAAAGTGAAAACAAAATTGAAAGTTGCAAGAAATATGGGTGCCCAATACACAATTAATCGGATTATGCGAATCATAGATCGCATTTTACAATGAAGCAAAGCATTTAATTTGGCCCGAAAAAGGAATTGAGTCGGCAAATCAAAAGCAGTGGAAACAATGTCAATGTAGTTCGATCAAATACAAAGGTAAAAAGACCATAATATGATATTGGAGAATGTACTTAAAACAGTTCGCTGTTAAATAAAAAGTGACTTCAATCCGGGCTGGCTATTCCGATGGTGCGTCTCATAAAATTACAAACTTAAAAACGTTTATGTTCAGTACTTGCCGCCCTATACGACTTCAATTTACAACCTTTAAATGCCGGTATCATTCATGCATTCAAAGCATATTATCGTCAGAGCTTAATAAGGAAACAAATCTGCTTTGTTGAAACAGGAAAGACAATTGAAGCGTTAAAGAAATCTATTCCCTATCTCCATATAATTATTTTTACAACCTTTTGCCTTTAAAAATATTTTTGTAAGGTTCTAAATAGTTGGCATTACGATTCTATGTAAGCATATCTGGTGCAGATAACCAAATTTTTATATATGCACTTTTCATGCATATAACCGAGTTTCTCTAAATGCATTTCACACTTATATGCACCAAAAATCAAGCATTTTCAGAAATGCTTGTAAGCGGGGATTACTGTACATTAGACTGGCCATGCATGCACTTGCATGAAAAATTTCAATATTTCGAAAATGTAATATAGTTAGTTAAAAATGGTTTTGGATAAAAACCAAAATGCATTGATATGAGTTTGAAAGGAGTACGCCGAGTGACCGCAAGTTGATCGTTTTGTTTGGAAAAATGCCAAAATTTACAGACTTTTTACATGTTTCTCGATTTTTTAGTAATAAAACTTAATTTTGTGTACGTAAACAGTATTTAATCGAAAATAATGCTTTCTTGCCATTCCAACAACCGATAAATATCTTAAATCTGATCAAAAACCAAGTCACACCGCCAGATTGAAGTTCAAAACTAAAAATAAAAATCAGAAAAATTTGCTTTATTAAATTTTTAATTGATTGTATGGTGCAAAATAGATTTAGTATAAGTTTGTTAAATATTTTATTCCATAAGAGGGGATTTTGTGTGAGTTGGATAAACTTGACGGTAATGTTCGACAACTTGTAGTAAGAATTGTTAATCTTCTTCGTTGTAAGTCAGTGCTAGATTAAAGTATGTAATTAGTTTTAAAACTCTTTCGGCGGGTCATTTACGACTGATAAGTGTTGGCAGATAAGATTTCCGGCATTACAATATTCTCTATCTTACCAAGTCGACATCATTTCTTCGACAGTTGCAACAATTCGTTTAGGAATTTTAGTTTTTTCGGTCTGTTCACTTTCATTTTCAATGTTACCAAGAGCTAGACCAACCGCATTCTCTGAAAAATACCATAAATGATTTTTTATTTTATGTATTTAGTAAAATGTTCAAAACATGTGGATCAAAATACATACTCAATCAATCAATTTTAAGTCTTGGCGAGGTGAGTCAATAGCGTTCACGCATCCAAACCAATAAAGAATGTAAATGCGTGTCAATACAAAATATTGCAGATGTTTTTGAATTCTGATGCTGTCATTTTGAATTGCTCTCGGAGGAAGAAGAACTTGTAACAATACATATCTTTAAAAATGAATATTGCATGCGATGCTGCTGCAGGTAGTCATAACTGTAAGAAATTTGGAGAAATTTCACTAACAAAAAGCAGCGAAAGCTGCAATAATTCTTTGTAGTCGCCCCGCGCAAAGTCAGACTAATAATCGAACACAGAAGTTTTTATATGATTCTTGCGCCGTCAAGGCTTTTCGCACTTCTTCGTCCAATTTTCGCTCTTATAATCGTTGAAAGACCATCCATAAATTACGTCACACGTTAAGGGGGAGGGAGGGGGTCGTCGAAGTGTGAAATTGTGTGAAAAAGGGTGGGAGGGATCCTAGATTTCATGACTTTACATTTAAAAATCTAATATATCAAAGTACAGTAATACTTTTAATTTTCTTTGGTATAAAAATCTCTAAGAAAAATCATGTGTGCAGTTCACAAGTGAAACCTCTAGAAAACTAAACTGCGAAAGAATGAGACGAAAATGTTTTATCTAAGTGTTAAAAATTGACGGGATCTAGAAGAGCTACAGCAATAAATGATACATCAAATTAAAGTACTCATCGAGCAGAGTGCTTTAAAATTATCAGCTTTGAGATCGGTCAACCATAAACTGAGACATAAGCGTGAAATATTTCCTTCTTTGACTTGGATGCTATTTACATTGCCACAAATGGTTCAGGAAGAAGTGATATCAACAGAGTGGAACGACACATGGCGCCTCTTAGTCACGTACTTACAGGTTTTGCATTAAAACACACAAATTCGGTTCACATCTCGACACCAGTAATCGAACTACTGGCTTAAAGTTGAAAAAAGGAACTTTGAGAGAGTGTTGGCTTATATTTGGAGCCAATTGGTCATTGATGTTTTTCCTTTGGCTGCCGAATACATTTTGTCAACAGATATTAGACTGTATACTGATCTGGCTATGGTGTTGAAAAATGATGCGACTTGCTACGCAAATCACAACACTTATTACAAATAGTAAAATGCGAGGTTGTCTCGTGCTGTAGAGTGCGACGATCTAGCCTTTGGTGACTATTAGGAGAAGGGTTTTTACCACCACCTGTTTAAATTAAACAGACGTCAAACGAGTATGTGACTTAAGAAAAAGGTAATTTAATTCCACTGTTACTTCAGCTAACTTTGGATCTCCAAGCGTAATCGCATTTGAAGCAAGTTCCGTATGATAGCTATTGGCCCAATGGCTACCCACTGGGCATTAAAATAATCCGCAGCTCTCAATGAAAATCGAAAGCATTTAATAAGCATTTATAAGGTTCTAAATTTATACCAGAGTATTTATTCGCCTCTTAGGAGAATAAAATTAAATCCTGCGATGAAAATTATTTATAAAACATTTCAAAACTGCAAATTAAGATGCTTACAAATACAAAAATTACTTAGAACTTTAAAAGTATTTATCATGGTCTTAACGACGTTTTGTGAGAGGTTCTTAAAACGTTTATAAACATTTCTTTCTTAAGGAGAGCTAAGGTATTTATAAGGTCTTAAGAAGCATTCGGAAGATCTTCATAAAACGTTTATAAATATTTTTGTATTCGAAAATTTAAATATTTATCAAGGCCTTCAAAAAGTGTTTGATAAAATAGAAAGATTATTGTATTCCCATGCTGAAGGTATAGTAGTTAATACAAAACCTTTTTTTTCAACACTTTGCACTATTTTGAATGACATTTTCGCATCAAAAACTAAAATTATTACTATCGTTGAATGAATTTAATTATACGAGTACGTTAAGATTTTTAAAAATCAAAATATCGGAATATGATAACTGTACTTCTTTAAATTTTTTCAAGATCTCTATAGAACATTGTATAAGTTAATCTATTTATCGAACTCTTTCCATGAGGTCTATAAAACTTTATTTGGTTTCATGTATTCATAGAACTCTTCACAAGAGCTCCATAAAACTTTTAATGATCTCACAGTTACCAAGGCAGCAACGTACGTTTCGAATAATAGGCTTACCAAACGTCCGCAATTCAATACAAATTTTTAAATGACCATTAATCTGACAAAAATTATAATAAACTTATAACTTACGCATTTTTTGAAGAATTCAAGATTTGGTATTTGACAAATTCTTGATTAAAGTGATCAAAAGTAATATAGCTATTTTTGACTTATGTATTCCGTTTTCACATTTCCGCCAAAGTTAAATTATGTTCATAAAAACGGTCACCTGCCCCCACATTGGTTGTCCAATGCTAAAATCTGATCAACTAAAGAGGCTGAGAATCGAGTTTTGCTCAATAACTCGGAAAGTAAGCCACTAAAAGAAAAATATATTGAGACCAATGTTGTAGAGCAGATGAAAACACATCGATTTCATACCCGAAAAATTTCCATGTGACAAGATTTGACCCACCTTTGATTAAAATATGCAATAAATACTATAATTTCGAACAAAAATAGTTATTTTGGGCACAAAATCCAGTTTTCAGAATAAAACAAATAATATTACCTTAAAATTTTCCATAAAAACATTTTTCGCCAAAATACTTACTATTGTTCGAAAATCGCGATGGCGGATGGATATTTTAAAGCTATGAAAGGGGGGTCAAATCTGGCCATACGGAAATGGTTCGGTTATAAGATCGATTTGTTTTCATCTCCTCTACAACATTGGCCTTAATATATTTTTCTGTTTCTGTCATGGCATTGAACCAGTTTACGGGCAGGTGACAATTTTTATTACGTAAACCACTAGCATTGTCGAATGAAACATAATTTATCTTTGATTTACGAAATTTTTACAAAATTTTCTAGATTGGAATCACTAATCAAAATTAAGCGTTTAAAAATTATATATGCTAAATTTGTTTTAAAAAATATAAGGTATTACCATAAATGGCCCAAAGTATGTTCACTCAAATTTGGGTTATAAATCATATTTCTATAAAGACTGCATACAAAAATAGCTCAAAAGCGCTTCTTCATTACTTTACATCATATGGTAACCCTAACAATAGACTCAAAACCATTATAAATAAACAATTTAAACAAACTTAAACTGTTAAGTTTTATTAAGCCCTAGAGATAATCCTTAAGTTTAAAGTACCTCTTATGAAGGTTTTGAGATAATCCTTAAGTTTTAAATGCCATTTACCGAGGAATTTTAAAAAAATGGCGTCGTCCGCCATCTTTTTCAAAATACATGCCGACAAAATAGCAACAACAACACAAAATTAAATGAGTTTCTTTTCTTTTGCCAAAGTAATAATTTTTTCTGCACTAAATCTTTTTATTTCGATATGCTTTTACCTAAAAAATCATTAAAGCTTGTTTTGAAACATAAATATTAAAGAAAAAATTAAAAAAAATTTTCGCCCAAATATTTTATTTTTCTAAAATGCAATATTTTGGAAGCGCGTTAAATTTTTCGAAGCACAACCACAAACTTCACCATAAACCTTGGCTCGCACGTATATTTTGTTCAATAATTGTGCCGAAATTCATAATTATTCGTTGCATCATTTCCAACTTGCCATTTTATATTTCCATTTGTTATTCTCTTTTTATCTATTTTAATTTTGTAGTACATACTGCAAAAAGTATGTATAACAAAAATCAAATCTTTATTAAAACTTCGTCAAAATAAAATAAACCTCATTAAATTTCCGTTCGAAAAAAAATTGTGTATAAATATTTTCAAAAACTCAAATTATTTATCGACCTCTTACCAGCATAAAACACATCATTTATTGACCTCTTCAATAGGTTTTGAAAACGTCTTTTCTAACTCTTACATAAACCTCTCGAAGGTCCCCATAGAAGGTGCCCTTTTGGTCTTAAGTAGCATTTATTCAGTGTTTTAAAACCTCTTTAGCGAATATTTTCAAGAGATCTGCTCTTAAAGAATGGTTATGTAGAACTCTTGAAGAGCCTAATAAATGCAAAAATGCCTAGTGGGTAGGCATACTTGTTTAAGCTGTCGTGCGGCATCTGTGGTCTATGGTTTGCATCATACAAGGCTACTGGCCAATTTTAAAACCGAATTTTCATAGAAGTGACTTGTCAGAATTTAATTTACTTATATTATTTATTTTATTTTTTGATGAACTTATTTTGCAATTCTTTTATTTGAAGAGCATTCAAGTATTACGTAACGCAATTTGGGGGGTCTTGTAAAACGATACGATGCGGTACAGGGGCGGGAGATGGTGTCGAACAACAGGTGATTTGAAATTAGGTGTGCATAATGAAAGGATTTCTAGATTATGACAGGATTTCAAGATTAGCTACAGAAATAAATATTATATTTATTATATAAATAAATAACTGCGCGTTACTATCAAAGATCTTTAAAAATTCCGTTACGTAATATTTGAACGCCTCCTTATGTATTATTTGCATTTTTTCTTTTATGTCCAATGAACTTGTTTTTTATATTCATGTAAATCATTTAACTTAGTTAACCTTATTGCAATTGCTTACATTTTAATTCTTGTACTGTTGTTGTTGTTATTTTATAATATTAATTGAAATTGAAATCTTCAAAAGGAACTAGGCTTATGTGCCTTTGTTCATTCAAATTTTATCGTGGCATCACTTCGATACAGCGTTATCTACAGATAACATCCGGTGTAAACTAACACCCGATTATCCATTGGTTACCCCGACGTGATCTATATTACTGACATATTGTCACATCCTGCAATCATATTTAGAAGATCAAGGTTACAGGTTACTACATCTTGCTGTCATATTTCCACATCCTGTTATAAGAGAAGATCAAAGATTCGGATTGCAACATCCTGCTGTCATCGAAGATTCACATCGTGAGCTAAGAAAATCAGATTGCCACATCCTACTGCCGATAAAGTAGAGTCACAAGTAGAGTCTTACATCAAAATCAACATTTGAGAATGGCTGACTTCGAGAAACTGATTACTGAGCAGGTTCAGATCTTAATTTGCAACTACAAGAAGAACTCTATGTATCGAAAAACTTCTGTTGATTACTTCCAAAAAAGAATTAAACAACTGGACGATGCTTGGGCTGCGTTTGACTCCACTGACAATAATATTAGACTGCTGAAAACATCTCACTCGATCATGAGTACTTCGTGAATGAGTTCTATAGAAAAATTATGGAAGTGACAGCCTCATACAGAGAAGAATTCGAAAAAGAAATAATCAAGATCAGGTCATCACTTAGTGGTCATTCAACAAGGTCAACTTTCGAGAAACAAAGCAAGGCTACGGCAAACACACCCCATCAAGTTGCAGTTGCCAGTACTAGTTGGTACAGCAGGCTTAGCAAGGAAATTGAAGGCGAAGGTTGACTGACAGGTCTGGATGAGAGTCCAGAACACCATCAATACTATGAATTTAAAACTAAAAATATACAGGAAATGTGGACCCAAATTGAAAGCTTACAAGATTTAATTTGGGAGCAATGCGAAGATCCAACTTTAATTTATTATGATATCTCACAACACATTCAGTAGGAAGATGCAGTTTAACAATCCGACTCTCCATTAAATGAGATGAATTAAAATCATACGGTTATAATTCTTCAGTATCAAAAATGAATAAAACTGTACTACCACTACCTAAGGTAATAATTCCAAAGTTTGATGAAAATTACTTAAGATGGTATGAATTTCAAGACATGTTTGAAAATATGGTTCATGTTCAAAAAATATTACCAACAATTCAAAAAAGTGTTATTTAAAATAAAACATAGTTGGTGAAGCTACCAACGTTATCCACTTACCAATGGTAGAAGGTAACTACGAAACGGCCTGGAATTTATACAAGGATCAATACAACAACAAAAAAGTTCTTTAAAAGTTAATTCAGAGGTTACTGGATCAACCAATAGGCACAACAACGGCAGCTGCTATAAAGAGCTTACATGACGTAGCTGAAGAATGCCTGTTAGCACTGAACAACTTAAAGGTAGATACAAACTCCTGGGATCCAATACTCTTGGATAAATCTACACATATTCGATACGAACAGTCAACTACGTCTCCAAAAAACCTGTAAGCCATGAATGATTTTTTGGACTTTTTGGAAAAATATTTCCACTCCTTAGAGGCAATTTGTGGTTGTAAGGACAGATCTTCAATCACAACGTCAGCAAGATTATACACATCGGTTGTATCGTCTACAAAGCCAACCCAATTATCTGCAAGCTATGCAAAGCCGGGATACATCCCTTGTACGCTTGCGGAAAATTTCTACATCTTGAAATATCAGAAAGATTCCAGTTCATCCAAAATCTCAGGTTGTGCAAAAATTGTTTGAGATCGAATCATTCGTCCAACCAATCGGATAAGAATTTCTCAAACGGGCCACTTCTCAACCCCGAATGCTAATTTTTTCACGAAACTTTATTATTTAGTTTAATTATTAGTTATTTGGGCTTAAGGTCGTATTTTAAATTATTTTATAATAAAACCATCAGTTTTACCAATAATTTTTTCCCAACGTTTCGTGGATAGTTCTCCACTTCTTCAGGGGTAATTTTATTTTTCGAAATCACTACGAACAAAAAACATTCATATAATTATCTTAGAAAAAATTAAAAACAAAACTAATAAACTTACGATGAACATTATAAAAAATTTTTTAAAAATGAAAAACAAACTATTAAAAATATTTTAAATTATTTGAAACAAACAGAAAAAACTTTCACGAACAAAGAACATTTATTTATATTGCCGCTGCCCGATTACTAACGAATAAGCTTTGTTAATATCGGTGGAAGAAGAAAAAGACAACAGCATTGCATACTTAGATTCAAAACTTCACAGAACTAATAACCAGATAATAATTAATTGGTACAAAAAACCCATCGCATCTGGTAGGATGCTTAATTTCAGATCCACTCAACCAATGCAACAAAAAATTAACACCGCGAGCAATTTTATTAATAAGATACTGACGATAAGTGATTGTCGTTTCAAAAAAGATAATATTAAAGAAATTATTAAAATCCTGACAATGAATGATTACCCGAGACAATTAATTTATAAATTAATTCACAAACATAATAATAATAATCAAACAAATAATATACCTGGTAACCCTAAACAATATTTCGGTATATCTTACATACCTAATCTTACAGACAGTACTAACATGAAAACGTTAACAGAAGACGAAAATGTTGTTTTTGCACATAAGCCGAATCTCACATTAAATTCAATTTTCACGAACAAGAAAGACAAAATAACAAAGGAAAATGAAAGCAATGTTGTCTACGAAATAAAATGTAAAGGCAACGACAAAGAGAGCTGCACACTAACATACGTGGGGACAACAAAGAGAAAATTAGAGACAAGAATTCGTGAACACAAAGCCGATGTTAACAGAGGGAGAACAAAAACTGCATTGGCACAACATATGATTGAAAATCAACACAACTTCGATGAAGTTAATATTTTAGACAAGGAGAGACGATTTAAAAGAAGATATACGCTGGAAAGTCTAAGAATACAACAAAACATAAAACATGCAATGAACGCAAAAGAAGATGTTGACGATATTAACAAAGCTTATTCGTTAGTAATCGGGCAGCGGCAATATAAATAAATGTTCTTTGTTCGTGAAAGTTTTTTCTGTTTGTTTCAAATAATTTAAAATATTTTTAATAGTTTGTTTTTCATTTTTAAAAAATTTTTTATAATGTTCATCGTAAGTTTATTAGTTTTGTTTTTAATTTTTTCTAAGATAATTATATGAATGTTTTTTGTTCGTAGTGATTTCGAAAAATAAAATTACCCCTGAAGAAGTGGAAAACTATCCACGAAACGTTGGGAAAAAATTATTGGTGAAACTGATGGTTTTATTATAAAATAATTTAAAATACGACCTTAAGCCCAAATAACTAATAATTAAAATAAATTATACTTTGGTCGAATTCACCAATTTGGACCTTAAGCCCAAATAACTAATAATTAAAATAAATTATACTTTGGTCGAATTCAACAAATTTGCATTTTATTATTTAGATAGTGGTATATGCTAGAAATCGAACTGTGATATTATTTTATTTTTATTATTTTTTTTTTGTTGTTGTTATAGGCAATTGAAATTCGGGGACAAAATTTTTTCAAGAACTTATAACTTTTGAACGAGTTCGACGATTTTTATAAATTTAACGGTGTTCAATTTGTATTGAACTGGAGTATAAGTGAAATTTTTTTCAATCTTAAGTAATGTTTTTTTTTTCAGTGTTTAAAATACGTTTATTTATTAATAAAAAACAACGTTCCCTGTCCGATTGAAAACCAAAAAAAAAAAATACATAAATGTAACAAAAATTAAGGCACAATATTCCGTTGAGAAAAAAAATGAATCCCCCATGAAGTAATTTTTATTAATATATTTGTAACTCTGTATTCTTTAAATTTTGCTTACTTTTCTACATAATAGTCCTGCAGAAATAGGGTTTGAACAACAAAATAATTCGTTACATCAATCTGACAGCAGAATATTGTCGAACAAGCTCTTATGAAAGAGGACAAAATAAATCGAACTAACATCAGCTATCCGGGGTTGAATGAGGTGCATTTTTAGAGGTCGAACACAGTTTTTCATGGTTGCTGGCTAAGCTGTGCATCCTATCAAAAAATGCTTAAGGTAAAAGTTGTAGAAAATAAAAAGATCTACAACTTTTGTCGTAATCATTTTCACCTTAACCTCAAAATTTTTCGAATAAATGGCAGAAAACCGGTTTTTTGGTTGTTAAATTTTTTCTTAGACAAATTATAATATAAATAATAAAGTTTCGTGAAAAAATTAGCATTTGGGATTGAGAAGTGGCCCGTTTGAAAAATTCTTACCCAATCGCAAAAATACAATATATTGCTTCATTTTGAAAGAAAACAAAAACAACTTACTTTAATCAATTAGCAACAATTCTAAGTCAATTAACACTGCAGAAGCGAAAAAGTTCATTCTGAGAAATGAACCAGCAACATTCGCAAGTGCAGAAACTGAAAACTCAATATCATTAGCAGCAGCAAATCTTGATCAGCTTCAGTCATGCGTAATGCTGAGCTCAGCAATAATAAAACTAAGGGCAAACGAAAGACGTGAAATTGAATGCAGGTCTATTCTTGATTCTGGTTCACAAATCAATCTAATATGTAAATAACTTGTGAAGAGCTTAGGAATGTCACCGAAGTCGACATACATACAAATTCAAGGAGTTGGTGACGGAAAGGCCAAATCTCAACATCGCGTTAATCTAACTCTCCAGTCTAAAATAAATGGTTTTACCACAACACTAGAATCATTTTTTTTTTGCCAACCATTATTGCTGATCAACCTTCACAGTGGCTAGATGTATCAAAATGGCAAATTCCGAAAAATGTATCACTAGCCGATCCCAATTTTAACCAAGAAAAATTGATGACCTTCTTGGAGCAGAATTTTACCATCAAATGTTTTCAATTGGACAGATAAGGTTATCCGAGGACCTTCCAACTTTACAAAACACGGTGTTTGGTTGGATAGTAACTAAAAAAATCGCCATAACAAAATTAGATTCGGCTACTTGTGGAATTTTCACCGAAGACGACATCAACTTAGAAGCAGATATTGAACAATTATGGAAAATCAACGACACCGAAATCGAAAATAAGTGCTTATCATTTGCGGAACAAAAATGTGAGACACATTTCAAACAACATACAACAAAAAAGTTCTGAAGGGAGATTCATTGTAAGACTACCATTTTGTAACAGCAGCGAAGCACTAGCTGAATCCCGTCAAATCGCATTTACGCGATTTTTTGCTTTGGAAAGGAAATTTTCAAGGAATAAGGAGACGCAAAAAGAATATGTATATTGAATTTATGGAGGAATATGAAGCTATGGGACACATGAATGCAATAAGTATAAAAACTGTCATCATTTTCAGCTTTATTCCTCAACATTGCGTATTGAAACCAGACAGTAGCACAACTAAACTAAGGGTTTTTTTGACGCAACCGCTAAAACATAATCGGGATACTCATTGAACGACTTAATGCTTAATCGACCCACGATTCAAAGTGACCTGTTTTTGATAGGTCTTCGCTTTCGATTGCCACGTTTCGTTTAACTACAGATATTGAAAAAATGGATCGCCAGATGTTTATTCATCCCGACGACCAAAAATATCAAATCATCATGTGGGCTGACATCAATTCACCAATAAAATATTATAAATTTAATACTGTAACATATAGAACAAGAGCAGCTCCATATAGGACAACCGAATATCTTCAACAAATAGCAGAAGAGAATTGCGATAGTTTTCTACTTGGATCAAAAATGCTTCAAGACCATTTTTATGTGGACGATGGCCTTGGTGAATCAGATAGTCAAACTACAACAATCGAAATGCAAACACAGCTAACAAAAATTTTAAAACAATCAGGATTCAAGTTACACAAATGGTTTGCAAATCGTCCAATATTATTGCAAAACATACATCAAGATGATCAAAACGTCAATTCAGATTTCTTAAAAGATAACAATGAATCAATAAAAACTTAAGGATTCATTTGGCTGCCCAATAGTGATCAATTCCAAATTCGAGTAAACTTGGAGCATATAAACGCATTAAATAACGCACGGTGACGTCAGAATGGGCAAAATTGTTTGACCCAATTGATTTGGTAGCACCAGTATTGATAGTAGCTAAGAAATTCATTCAAGAACTATGGCAGCTAAAAATGTCTTGGAGCGAGCTCAGTTGAACTGCATACAAGATGGATACACTTCCGTAACAGTTTACCAGAGTTAGTAAATCTTCAAATTCCTCGACATCTGTTTGGAGGGGAGATCGCAGAATCATTCCACATACATGCAATTGCAGATGCTTCATTAACAGCTTATGGGGTCGAAGCTTATGTCAGCTCTGTTCTTAAAAATCGAACAGTGATCGTTAGATTGTTGTGCTCAAAGTCGCGCATTGCACCTATCCACCGACCAACATTACCTCGATTGGAACTATGTGCAGCAGTGTTAGCAGTTCGTGTGAAAATGGATTTAAAATTTTTCAATGTTCCTGTGTTTCTTTGGTCCGATTCAGAAATCGTTTTAAATTGTATCAATTCACCAGAAACATTTGTACCCAATAGAGTTGCTACTATTCAAAAACTTTTATTTACAGATCAATGGCGTCATGTTCGATCTGAACACAATCTAGCTGACCTCTAAACAAGAGGGTTATCACCAAGATCATTGCATAAATTCAACTTACGGTTTTATGGACCAATGTTTTTGCATGAAAGGGAATCTGGATGGCCATCGGTGTTTTCAATGAAATTAGCTGTACTAGTAGACATAGGATTGAAGCAAAAGCTTCCAGTTTCGTATAATAACAAATTTGGTTCAAACGAAATAATTGTAGGATCAGGAGAGTTTTCCTAACCGCGAGAAACTTTATCGAAATAGCAAAAATTTAATCTACGGGCAACGAGTGTGCAAAAAAACTAAGTTTAAAAACAATTAAAAATGATCAAATGCAACGTCTTTCTTTAAAGGTTAATCGTAGACTAATTTATTCAAGTTTCCAAATTTCTAACGCTTACAAAACTAGTTCTTACAAAATAAGAATATAGCATAAAGCATAAGAGACAAAAATGAGAGTTATGCATATGTGCAGTTGTGAGACAAGTGATAAGCAGTTAATTTGTTATGTATATACTTATGCACATGATTTTACATGTTAGAAAAAACAATAATAAAATAACATGTTAGTTTATATGCATATAAAAAATGAGTGCATTGAAAGCATAAAGAAATGAGTAGATCTAAACACTAAGTGCAGTGGTTCCCAATCGGTGACCCAACATCCCGGCCCCGTTGAAAGGACATACTTTCAAGCAGGTAGGATTGCAAGCTTCTGAATGGGGCGTCGAAGAATTCCTCTCGCAGTTCGAACATCTACAACTCTGACACGTGAATCTCTGCCTGGTACGCAGTTGATGACACGGCCTAACTGCCAGCGCTGTGGGGGCACGTTGTCTTCATGGATAATGACCATTGTGTCGTTTTTCAGGTTTGCCTGATCATTCGTCCATTTCGTACGTATTTGAAGTTCGTTAACGTAATCATGAGCCCTCTCCAAAAATGTTTCTTGATGCAGGTGCAGTACGCTCTGGTAACGATTTGAGCGAACTGAAAATGATGAAGTCAATGCTTTTAAGTCGCTTAGGTCAGGCGAAAGTGGCGATATAGGAAGAGAGTTGAGACTCGATTCAATTTCGACCAAAACGGTAGTCAATTCTTCATATGTGAGCCTTGCGTTCATGAGACTGCGATTGAGATGACCTTTGGCCGATTTCACAGCGGCCTCCCAAATTCCACCAAAATGAGGAGCCCTGGGAGGAATAAAGTGAAAATTAATAAATTCATTAGAGCAATTCTTAGTGATTGTAGCTTGATGCTCCTTCTTGAAGAGAAACTGCTTCAGCTCAGCGAGCTTGCTGCAGGCTCTAACGAAATTTGTTGCGTTATCGCAAAAGATATCTGATGGCAAACCTCTTCTGCCGATCAGTCGTTTAAGTGCTGCTAAGAAGGCATCAGTAGATAAATCTGATACGACTTCGATGTGAACCGCTTTCGTAGCCAAGCAAATGAAAATTGCGATGCAAGTCTTATACGGCGTTTTACCTCTTATTCGGAGATAAGTGTTGATTGGGCCGCAAAAGTCAACGCCACATCGAGCAAAGGGACGTGTTGGAGTTAGACGCTCAACTGGCAAATTCCCCATCATTTGTTGTAATAATTTTGGTTTGTACCGAACACAGTGGATACAATTATTGACAACGCGCCGAGCAATATCTCGCGCGTTCACAATCCAAAATTCCAAGCGAATGAGAGCTATCAACGCTTTGGGTCCTGCGTGATAGTTTTTAAGATGTAAATGACGAACGTAGCGAAAAACGAATTTAGATTTCGCTGGAAGCAAAATGGGATGTTTGCGGCTCTCTGATAGATTAAATAACTCGAGCCGACCACCAACTTTTAGCAGATTGAAGCCTACAGTGACTTCAAAAAATGGGTTTAAAAATTTTAGCGTGCCATTTGTCGCCGAATTTTTCTTGAGAAATTGAATATCTTCAGCAAAGTTCTGTTGTTGTATATTCCATATGATGCAAATTCTTGAGGGGAAAGGGAAGCTATCTCAAAGTCGCTATTTAGGTCTTTGTTGGGTCTGCGGTAGAAACGAAACATCCAAGCGATGACACGTAAGCTGCGCATGTGAGAGCTGTGCTTTTCGATAGTATCAAGAATATAGTTGTTTAAAACTACAATTTTGAATGCTGACTTCCGCTTTTCCTTGTTGATTTCTTCCATGTCCAAATTGTCGCATTTATTTTTAGGCTAATTGTGCTTATCTTCAGTTAAAAACGATGGGCCTGTATACCTG